>CM059583.1:110505000-111052500 GCA_030407085.1 Trichopria drosophilae
CATTATCACTGGATGCTCCCCTTCGTGTCAAACAACTTTCATCCCACACCTTTTTTGATTCTGTGCATAGTTCTCGAGACATTTCTATGTCTTCAGATAAATCGGCCACCCTGTATATCTGTGATCAGATAGCGATTCCTCATTCCACACATACCATCTATTGATGTTGTTTATTACATTACATATACATAGGGTTATATCTAGGACTTCTTGCCTATTACAGGTTACAAATGGGTTTGGTGCCGCCGGTATTATATAAGATATTACCTGCGTATCGGAGACCCTGAATTTTATTCCCGTTCACCACGGGCTCCTGTATAAGCCCCACACTCAAGTGGTCCTTATGAAACCTCCTGCATAGGCTTGCCGAGGCAGCCTTGGCATGATAGAGGTTTATTTGAAACACTTTGAGTGTGGTCCTATCCGTTGTTGTTGCTGGCGCCCGTCACTTTGGAGAGGTCAGTGTTTATCGCCATCCTCTCCTCCGTTGTTGTCATAAGAGGTGTTAGATCGGGCTTTGAGTCGGCTCCGGAAGGCTGGAAGTCTACCTCCATCGCGGCCACCACAGATGGCCCAGCAGCATTGGATTGCGCACTGGGCACCTGCGGACTTGCCGAGGAGATCTCCGCTCCAGTCTCCGTTGCCGTACCCGCAATAATCAAGATTTGACCAAAGTCTAGGAGGGGTCTGCATCTAATCCCCTGAAGAGCCTCATGCGAGACATCATCGATTGCAAGGGTCAAGGTTTGTCCCTTGCTCTCCGCCTTCGCATTGAGGATCCTCCAGAGGTCAGTCTGCAGACCCTTATTCTGGATTTTTATTCGGTGCAGTATATCCTTCGGGGGTTCTACGTCAGCCCGCGGAATCCACACTACACCGACTTTTGGTTTGGGGAGCTCGTCTTCCCCCCTTACTGCGAGCTCTGCGCCCACCCAAATCTTAATTTTCCCGATGTTATTTATTACCCATGCTCGACTTTCATCATCCGCGCAGGTAAGGAGCATCCATCTCGTTTTGTGTGCAGCACAGGAATCTTCGTCCGGCTCCTTCATCTTGGGTCTCACTCACTACCCTGATGATGGCCTTCTGCAAAATCCCGAGCTACACACTCGTCATAGGGACCTTGTTACGGATCCCTATTTTGACCGAACCAAGAACATCCCGGAAGGAGAGCCTGGCAGCTGGCTTGCTGACCGGCCCCTGACTTCTTGGATGCATCTTGGGCCTGTCCTGTGGGGATTGCTCCTCCGATCTGACCCGCTTAAATGCGGGATTTTTTTTCACGCCCGTGTTTTCCGCGATTGGGTTTACACAGAGGGCGCTGGCTTCTTCATAAGCCATGCATCCTCTGAGTAATTTCTGAAGCCTTTTCCTGAAGGCCCCATTGAGAGCAGGTCTCTGAAGCCTTGCTTCCGCTGAGATTCCAGGGGCTTCATCTGCGGCTTCGTGAGCCACAGTATCTTTTTTTGGTTGGTTTTTTTGTTTTTGTTTAGTTTATTCGTATTCATTTTGATCCCACGAGTAGCGTAGGAATTAAACCGTCGCACCACGCAGAGCCCCGCATTACGTGGTGAAGGCTGAATACAATAGGAGGTCGCCCGGTGTCACAAGGGCATCGTTTGCGGTACAGCACCCCCTGTACCATGCATCCATTTGGCACGATAGCTTCCACCTTTTGATTGGGGGATCGCTATATTTAGTCGCTCACCTCAAAGGTCCTTTGCTCCATTTCCCCTCCGGCATGGAGGTTAGATATGGAGCATGAGTCTCCAGCCTCATCCATTCCCACATTCATTTGAAATCCCGTTTATAGGGATTCCTTCATACAGCTAGAGAACCCGTTTATAGGGGTCTTCTTTCACACTCCATTCACTCTGCTTTCGACTCAGCACTTCAATCGGTTTTGTTAAGCCCCCTCACCAACGTCAAGGTAAGAGCAATCCAACAGAGCTTCTTGAAGATTCTAGAAGATTCCTGAATCAGTTCAGTATGTCAGAAAAAAAGGAAAAATACTCATACATTTTTATTTACTATCTAAGAAGTTTGCATCGTACCAACTGCCTTAAAATTCATTTTAGAGTATATTAAGGGCTGTAAACCATCCTATAACGCTCCAAAAAGAATCCTGAATAATTTCAGTTCGTCAGCAAGAATAGAAAAAATGTTACTAATATATATTAAGAATCTAAGGTGTTTCCATATTACGAAATGCCATAAAATTAATTTTAGAGTATATTTCTGGGTGTAAACAACTATAAAGCTCGAAGAATTCTCCTGAATCAGTTCAGAGTGTCAAAAACCAAAATGCTTAGACATTTTTCTTTAGTATCTAAGAAGTTTACATCTTACCCTTGTAATGAATTGTAGATTATATCATAGGGATTCAAACAATTCGTTAACGCGTCAAGCTGACTGTTGAATCAGTGCAGTGCATCAGAAAAAAAGGATAAATCCTTAGACTTTGTTATTAAGCATGTTAGAAGTTTACAAAATGTCTTATGATTAACCATAGAGTATGTTTAGAGGTGCAACCATTCTATAACGTGTCTACAAGATTCCTTAATTAGTTCAGTATGTCAGAGAAAAAAGAAAAAATCTTTGGATATTTTTATTTAGTATCTAAAAAGTTTACATCTTACCAAATGCCTTAAAATGAATTTTAGAGTATATTTAGGGGTGCCAACCATTTTATAACTTTTCTTGAAGATTCCTAAATTAGTTCAATATGTCAGAAAAAAAGAAAAATCCTTATACTTTTGTATTTATTATCTAAAAGGTGTACATCTTACTAAATGCCTTAATAGTATATTGCGTATCTAGGGCGGAAAGGCATGTATTACAGCGCGGGAGACACTGCAGCTTGAGTCGTAGGCAAAGACAAGGCGAGCCGAAGGTCATCGTGTCCGCTTATATCCTCCTCTTGTGTTTCTTCATGCATACCAACCGTGTTCACATTGTGTCTGTGCATTTCCTTTTGTAATGCACGTCCTAACGACCGCCAGTTTTGCTGCGGGTTTTCCCACTTTTGTGGACCGCGATCTGTAAGGCTATGGTTAAACGGTGTTTCCCGTGTCCCCGTCTTTTCCAAGCCTCTTTCTTTTTAAATTCATTATAGGGGTATTTTCTCCCTTTTTTGACGCCATCTAAGCGATAGTTCTTTTCCTAATACAATTTTTGAGTATAGGATGGTTCCATTTCATCATATCTCTGCAGTACCTCCAGAAGATCATCAGAATCTCGAATGTCTCTGATCACTATAGCCGTTCTTATATTGTGTTCAAAATGACGCGATTTTAACAAAATTAATTCATGATTGCTTAACATCATGTTTGCATCTTTGATATTGTTGCATAAATCAATCGCATATTGTACTCTACACTAAACTACACTAAAGTGATTTAAATTCTATCGGACAAATCATAGTAACTTCGCAATAATTCCGTAGAGTTTGTAAGAATTTAAGAGGTTTTTCTTGGTTACCACCTGAAAATATAGGTGGATTTATTCTAAGTTTTGGCGTACTAGGAGCGTCCATTTCAGCCCCGCTACGATGTGTGTGTCTACTTTCTCTTGTGCTTTGATTTTCTTGTATTAACGTTTAAAAATGCTTAATTTGATGCTGTATCTTTTTTAGGGTTTGGTTCTATATCTCCACGGGTTTCTGTAAGTCCGACTTTAACAGAATCTCGGGTATATCGCCAGCCATGACTACCGTATCATCCATTAATTGGTTGATGAGGCGATACTGGTCCTTTAAAGTATTTTCAATTTGTTGAATCTGATCAAAAATGATCGTTATTCCTGGTGATAACGATTCAAATTTATTTTCTAACGCAGCGACTCGTTTCTTACTGTCCTGTTCTTTTTTCACAATTCTTTGAGAAAACCGGCAACTTCCGTTTACCATTTCAGATTATCGATATTTTCATATGTATTTAAATTTTCGCGTTCTCGTTCATTTAAAATTTCCTGCGACATACTCCTAAGGATCTGCGCGCGACATCCCGAGGCATCGTGCTAAATTTTATTATATTTGGGACGTTCCACGTCAACCGGAATACAACCGGTTATTCCACACTGGGCATAAGCAGAGAAAATTGCACGGACGGGGATGCGAACTGGGGACCTTCGCAACGTTCAGTTCGGGCGGACTAATACTGACCCCTTAGCCCGCACGACTATCACGCCGACAAATGCTTCGGCAGTACATATACTTTTCATTTTCTATAAGAAAGGTTGAATCCAAATCAAGCGCCGGAATCATTATAACACGAGATCGCCACAAGCACATTTGCCATGCGTAGTAGCGTTGCAGTGCCATTCAGCATCTATATTAAAATCGACTTTATGATGCATGAAGAAGTTAATTTGAGTCCTGTTCTTGAAATGTCGTTTGGCGCCATCGGATGAATAATAAATTTTGTTTATTTTCGGGCATAATTGTTTTACAACTGGTATGACGTTTTATTGCATCAAATAAACTGCAGCTGCATCATGTTTTGTGGAGTCTGAGAGTAATATTATGCTGTGATTTTTTATTTCATTTTTAGATCGATAATAAACTATGACTGGAAATATAGTACACTCGTCGGTGTTATAATGAAATGCCTGTGCTGCATCCTGTACAACGTAAGCAAAATTTTCAGCGAAATCACAGTAAACCAGTACTTTATCATCGTGTACATTTTCTTTTTTATTGGAAAAAAAACTGAGATTGAGCCTTTGCAATGAAGTGATGAGGGATAAAACATTTTAAATGATTGCACAATTCTTCTACAGAAACTTCGGTGGAAAGACATTGTTGCACGAGAGTACATCGATCTGCGAATTGCCACGTACTGAATGTAATCTGCTCTCTGTTCTGTTTTTCCAGTAATCTCAAAACGAGATCGGAAAATGCGACCATTTTAGGGCATTTTGGACAATTCAGCAAAAAACAATCGGCAGTACTCTTTATACATAAAATGAAATTAATGCAATCTTTATAATCTTTTTGTTGCATTTCAGAACTTTCGGTTAATGTCATTAAGTTTATAGCATCAAACACTGTTTTCACATTTTGTGTATCGTGCAAACACATACGCTATGCGTTCCTGAACTTCCAGCAACAACACACCATTTAGGACGCAGCGCGGCAAATTTGGATGAACCAGTAGTATACTGTGGATACTTTAGTGGTACCAGTAAAATATCAGTGGTTAGTTTCCTGCAGTTTTTTCAGGATAGGTTGTCAATTTCATATCAATTTCAACGCGCCCATTGTTTCCAGCAACGATAGTTCTTTTCAGGATATTCGTTTTTCTTGGATATTGAGTATAATATCGGCTTACAGTCCATTTCCTCAGCATGACAAACGAAAGTGCGGATAAAGTAAATATGAAACAGTTGCATTCGAAAAGGTATGTTAATCCATTGAATGTAGCCAGTCATATCAGCGTTGACTTAAGAAATATTTCTGGAACTACATTGAAAACTTTCCCAAACCAACATGAGCAATTGAAAATATGCCAACACTGCAGGAAATTAATTTACAAATTACAAACATGTTCATGTTCATTTTTCAAATGTCTAGATTCAAGTGCCATTTTATAAGAACAACCAAATTCTTCTGCGATTTCACGGACACTCCAACAATCTTTTGCGATTGTGAGTATAGTCTTTCGCAAAGGACTATTGTCTGGTGAACTATTGAATTTCTTCTTTGATCCATGTAGAAGTATTTCTAACCTTCTGTTCTAGATTTGCAAACCATGTTAGCGGGAGGTTAATGCTACGGTTGAGAATCTGTAACGTTACTATCAAGAAATTCTTTTTGAGTTGCATGTTCGTAATTACCAGAATCAGTAGTATAATCATCACGAGAGGCTGCTGTTTGTTTGATTGAAAGCTTTCAATGTAGGTTTCGAAATATTTCTTAAGTCAACGACGATATGCTACATTCAATGGATTAACATACCTTTTCGAATGCAACTGATGCATATTTACATTATCCGCACTTTAGGTTGTCATGCTGAGGAAATGGACTGCAAGCCGATATTATACTCAATATCCAAGAAAAACGAATATCCTGAAAAGAACTATCGTTGCTGGAAACAATGGGCGCGTTGAAATTGATATGAAATTGACCACCTATCCTGAAAAAAACTGCAGGAAGCTAACCACTGATATTTTACTGACACCGCAAAAGTATCCACAGTATACTATTGGTTCATCCAAATTCGCCGCGTTGCGTCCTAAATGGTGTGCATAGGAACGCATAGCGTATGTGTTTGCAAGATACACAAAATGTGAAAACAATGATTGATGCTATAAACTTAACGACATTAACCGAAAGTTCTGAATTGCAACTAAAAGATTATAAAGATTGCATAAATTTAATTTTATGTATAAAGAGTACTGCCGATTGTTTTTTGCTGAATTGTCCAAAATGCCCTAAAATGGTCGCATTTTCCAATCTCGTTTTGGAATTACTGGAAAAACAGAACAGAGAGCAGATTATATTCAGTACGTGGCAATCCGCAGATCGATGTACTCTCGTTGTTACGTCCCAATAGGGGTAACGAGTGCGAGGTGCAAAATGATTATAATTTATCGCGAAAACTCGCGATATTAGCGTTGTAGGTTATGAACACCAGTAAGATGATAAAAACTTGAATTAAGGACAACAATTTCTTCAAAAAAATTTTAATCTGGATTAATAATTTAGGTGATAGAAAATTGATTCATGTAAAGATAATAAAATTATGAACACCAGTAAGATGATAAAAACTTGAATTAAGGACAACAATTTCCCCCCAAAAAATTTAATCTGGACTAATAAATTAAATTTCACTCGAATAAGATAATACAATATTAATATATGAAATGCAAGATCTCGAACAAAATCTATTTAAAAATTTATAGTTTCACTACGTTTCAAATTAAGGGTCGTAAGTTAATTCAAAAGAAAGGGAAGTGAAGTTACTTGAGTTTGATATTACTGAAAGTATACTTACTCTGGGTCCTCTTCGACTGATTCCTTGGTTTGGTAGCGTCCTTTCTTCGCGAGACGCTGAGGGCTTGAATAACTCGAGGCGAATAGAACAAGTAGTGGTGAGAAGTATATATATTCTCTACAATATTTTTATTAATTTTAAAGTAGTGTTTCTAATACAATAGTAAAGTAGAATGAAGTAGCAGTGAGAAGTATATATTCTCTATAATAAAATTTGAAACTAATGTCTTTAATACAATAGTAATGTAAATTGAAGTAGCAGTGAGAAGTATATATTCTCTACAATAACATTTTAAAGTAATGTTTCTAGTAAAAATTAGACAATTCAGTTCCTCTGTTACTTTAGTATTAATTTTAAAATCAAACCCGTGAAGTTAAATATTGAAATAGGTAATAAGGGAACACGTGCGCGAACTGAATTTGAAACCGCAGAGAAGTTAATTAATTCAGGTCTTAATAAACGCGACACGAGAATATTCTAAGTTTGAATTGAGCTTAGAATTTTTAAAGAACACTCCCGAGAATATTCGAAATGAACTTAGAATTTTAAAGAACACTCCCGACTTCCACACGAAATATTCCAAGACGATTGACGGACGTCTGGTAAGAAAAACCCTCGGGTTCCGGAGTTAAGACTAGTTGTTAACTAGTTGACTGATGACGAAGAACTAATTTGTCTGTGCACTGCACTGAGGAGCTCTCCTCTGTTCGAACAGGGGCGCAGGCGCGTGCTGCGGAGTGGGGCGCGACCAATCGCGTGCTGGCGATGGGTGAGAGAGAGAGAGAGAGGGGGAGGGGGGGGTACGTTGTCGTATTTCTCGCTCTCGCTCGCAACGCATACTTTAGGTGCTACAGAGTAGGGATGAGTAGAGGAGGAGGGGAGGTGAAGTGGCGGGTCCCTTATTTTCTTTAAGATTCATATTCAGTTACGAGCTTCGGAATTTTTAAACATGACTTGTTTACGGTATTTCAAGTACCTCTTATCTGCAGCTGTCGGTTAACGAAAAATAATCCATCTTTATTACTCATGATGTTTATAGTTTCGACATCCGTTCTTCGGATTTTCGGAAAAATAATCAATCGTTTTAGTAAGTATTTGGATTACTTTACTTTTCCGATGAAGTAGTGGCTACGATATTTTTAGAACAAAGATGTTTTCCACGAAAGGTTTAAGAGAACATCATTGTACTTTTTATATATTTTCGGGAGGAAAGATACTGGAGAATGTTTAAATTTTGTCTTTACAACATCCGGTCGTTACAATGTTTACTGAAATTTTGTCCGTTACTTTATGTGGTCTTTTTCTCTTCCAGTATTTCTTCTCGCGGTTTAACTAAAATGGTTTAATAATTTATTATGTCGTCATGCAATATGTGCTATGCGACTACGCGAAAGTATATTCTTATATTCTATGCAGGGTTTGGTATCTATCAACAATCTTAATTATTTTAGCGTTTATCGCTATCTACGTCGTAAAAGGTGATTGTTGTTAGATTTACTGCAGGTATTTCTAATAGCGTACGATGGTTTGTTACTTCGGCAAATTATTATTAACGGGTTTCATAGGTGCTTTTTATTTGCACGAGTTGCTCGTTATCAATAATGTGCTTGTTGTAATTTAGTTATACATCTTTTGGTGATTTGTAAGAAAAATAGTATGTGTGTCCTTGTTCGCACATAACTGATTTTATTTACTTAGAGTTATTTACTTAAAGTAAGGTATTAATTAATTTAAATTTAATTTGAATTATTAAATTTAAAATTTGAAAAATTTTGGGAACGGTAAGTCCTCAGGACGTAACATCGTGCAACAATGTCTTTCAACCGAAGTTTGTGTTGAAGAATTGTGCAATCGTTTAAAACGTCTCATCCCTCATCACTTCATTGCAAAGGCTCAATCTCAGTTTTTTCCAATAAAAAAGAAAATTTACACGATGATGAAGTACTGGTTTACTGTGCTTTCGCTGAAAATTGTGCTTACGTTGTACAGGATGCAGCACATGCATTTCATTATAACACCGACCAGTGTACTGTATTTTCAGTCATAGTTTATTATCGATCTAAAAATGAAATAAAAAATCACAGCATAATATTACTCTCAGACTCCACAAAACATGATGCAGCTGCAGTTTATTTGATGCAAGAGAACGTCATACCAGTTATAAAAAAATTATGCCCGAAAATAAACAAAATTTATTATTCATCCTACGGCGCCAAACAACATTTCAAGAACAGGACTCAAATTAACTTCTTCATGCATCATAAAGTCGATTTTAATATAGATGCTGAATGGCACTGTAACGCTACTGCGCATGGCAAATGTGCTTGTGGCGATCTTGGAGCATGTTTAAAATTGTTAGCAACTCGTTTCAGCTTACAAGCTCCGAATGACGCCATTTTGAATTCACTGTCACTCTTCACTTGGGCAAAGTCACGATTCCAAAACATACATTTTTTTCATTATACCAAAGAAGATGATAAAAAAATCACCCAAAAACTGAATAAACGCTTCCCTGATCCATCTGCTGTGCCCAAAAATCGAATGAGTCATGCATTTATTCCTACTGCCGGCAATAAACTTGAAATTAAAAGGTATTCAAGTGCAACCAGTGGATTTATTTTGCCATATTGATTTTTTCAAAAAGGGGGTTTGGGTCGTTGAATTTTTCTCCTTTTTCTAAAAAAATTCTATAAAAATTCTAAAAAAAGGTAAAAAAGATAAAAAAGTAACTCTGCCACTGGCGGTTCTAAGCCCGTGTTTTGAAATAGGAGGGTATACATACGAATGATACGCGAAAAGTGTTATCGTGTTCAAATCGAAAATACATGGTTCATTTATTAATAAACTTATTGGTTCTCTTTAGGCAGGTTGGTAAACGGTTAATTACAAAATTAACGAAACCTTTACCACCCTTCCCCTCTTCTGCTTCTTGAATTTACTAACGTACGTAATCATTTTAAGGTGTGTGTAATGCAAATAACAAACAGTTAATGACTGAAATTAATTCTAAGTGTGCAACTCATACGTTTATGCTCAGTTGTTATCAACATTCAATTCCATAAACAACCCAGAAAAATCCCAATCATCAATTTTGATGATTTAGCGTCGTCGCCGTCTGTTCGAAATTCCGCAACTAATGGTAAACGGCATGGGGAATTGTTGCCAAACAGCATATGCGCACTGTTCTGTCAGCCCTCTAATTGTGGTAAAACAAATACGCTCCTCACACTAATAATTCATCCGAATGGAATAAAGTTTGAAAAATTTACGTCTATTAAAAATCACTTAACCAACCAAAGTATAAATCTCTGGAAAAATTACTAATGCCTGTCGTAGGTGTTGGTTGTTTACCTTTCCGTGAAAATGAAGAGATATTATCTCCTAACGACCCACGCCCAAACTCTGTAATTATATTTGATGATGTAGCGTATGAGAAGCAGCATTCATGTGTTTGCTGTTTAATATCGTGTAACCTGGCAACACGTTACAGCCGCAGTTTTGAGCGAGAATCAACTCATTGGGATGCTGCAGTGCTAATAATAGGGGGGACTGCCGATAGAGGCGCTAATATTTTCCTAGTACTGCAGTCGCGGGGGTCATATCCGTTGGGTAAATGGGGGGATTGCCGTGATGGCGCTAATTTTGAGGATGTGGCTCCAAACCGTGGATCTGATACTACACCATTAAAGGGGGGGGGGGGGGCGGGGGAGGGGGGGGAAAGTTTTTTAAAGTAGTTTTGGCTCCCGGAAATAAAATACCGCTTTAAAGAATTACAGACTTTGGCGCCGGCGAATATCGCGTTCTAGCAAGGCGGCGACGAGCCTCGGGCCATTCTCCTTCTGGCAGCGGCAGCGGCAGGACAACCTGAGCTTTGGAAGGTGGGCCTCGCTTGGTGAAAAGGTAACACGAGTTCCGGAAGGCAAATCGATCCTTCTGGGTTTTAATTATTGTCGTTTTGCTATCGCCTTCCGGGATTCGTTCGTGAATTCCTCGCTCGCGTTCCTGAGTGAAATGCCGCGAATCCCTCGTGCTTTCGTTTCGTTTTTGGCTTTAAAATCTTTTGGTTCCGGTCGTTTCGGTTAAATTTAAAATATCGGGTCTCGTAATTAACTAAAGTTCCGGGTCTCGTTATCTTGGAGGCATCGAGGCTAAAATGTAATTTTGGACGTAGTGCGGGTTTTGTCCATTGTTCTGCTAACGCGTTTCAGCAACCAAGTTCATGCGCGGTAGACTGGTACCACGCGGTAATAAATCAAAATAATAATTTCTTTGTTCCACATCGCCCGGGTTGAAAAGGTTCCAAGGAAAATGAAAATTTCGTAATACTTAAATAATTTTTATAATGGATATCGCCTTTGAATCTTATTCAAAGGGTTTAATTAACTTTAAAGGAAACATTTGTGGCTATCGTCCTTGACATTGGTCAAGGATACACTAAATTTTTCTTAATATTTAAATAATTATTAAACTGGATATCGCCTTTGAATTTTATTCAAAGGGTTTAATTAACGTTAAAGAAACCTTGTTGTGGTTATCGTCCTTGACATTGGTCATGGAGACACTAAACTTTTCTTAATGTTTAAATCATTATTAAACTGGATATCGCCTTTGAATCTTATTCAAAGGGTTTAATTAACCTTAAAGAAAACCTTTGGCGGCTATCGTCCTTGACAATGGTCATGGAGACACTAAAGTTTTCTTAATACTTAAATCATTATTGAACTGGATATCGCCTGTGAATCTTATTCAAAGGGTTTAATTAACTTTAAAGAAAACCTTGTTGTGGCTATCATTCTTGACATTGGTCAAGGAGACACTAAACTTTTCTTGATATTTACATAATCATTAAACTGGATATCGCCTTTGAACCTTATTCAAAGGGTTTAATTAACCTTAAAGAAAACCTTTACGGCTATCGGCCTTGACAGGGTCAAGGAAACAATTAAAATGTTGTAAAGCTTAAATAACTCGTCCCACGGATACCGCCTTCGAAGAGATTTCGAAGGGTTTAACCTAAAATTCAAAAGAGAATACTTCACGGTTATCGTCCTTGAAAATATTCAAGGATAGTACTCTTAATCATGCAATCTTTCACGCATTTATTAAAGTACGTTACGTATTACCTTGGAAGTTATTCAATCGGAAAGTGGAAAGTGGTTATCATCGCTAGCAGTCAATGTGTAAATTCTAAACCCGAAGCGTTTAGTTGGAACCCGTGGTGCAAGTCCCGGCCTCGTGGCGTATTCCGTTCGACGGAAATAGCCGTATACGCATTCGGGATTGTTCGGATCAAGCGGCGCTGGCCTGCGTAGTCGAAGCTAGCGTCGATCGTGAATAAGGTGGAAATCTTGGTTACCGGCACTGTGTGCAACCGCGAAATTAATTAATTTCTTTGGTACCGATATTTAAATAACGATGATGGCTACGGACACCCGCTGTGGGGGTGTGGCGCGATTTTTTGTATTGAATTTTGTCCGAATGGCTCCCGGCCCATACGGGACAACCCAAAATTTTTGGTCGAAAAAATTTGGTTTCGTTTCGTTCTGACGTCGGGTAAATAATATTGAATTCGCGTTTCGGCATCGTGACGATAGTGTGGGGTTTGGTTTTTGAGGTTAACTCGTCCTCGCTGTTCGTGACCGCTAATTTCTATCGTCGAGTTTCGGTTTCGAGTTTTGACTGCGCCTGTGAATACCGCCCTCTCCCGTGCCGAGGGGATCTCGGGGCTGAGCATAGCGGGCACACCATCACCTTGCGGCGCGCCTATAAATTCGGTATGCTTCGGCATGCCTGGCGTCCTTATTACATCTTGCGCGTCGTAAAGTTTTGTGACCCCAGGGATTCGGTTGGTTTTGTATTACGGTTGCGGGCGGTTGCGAGCGGCGACGACGGTGAAGGAATTTTGGGGTTAAGTTTTTGGGGGGTCACAATCGAGAATAAATGTGTGGAACACTCTTAAAGTAATAGGATCATCCGAATCTGTTGGAGTTCCGATATTACATAATTTCCTTTTCTTAAAATCATAAGAACCATCTTTTCAACGCGTTGAAATATTTCTTTCCATGCTTGTTGTTGCGACGAACGTCCAAACACATCAATGCTCATTCTGATACTGATGTAATTATTGCGTACTTAATAGATTATATGAGCTTCGCGCAACTCTTCAATGATGTATAAAATTTCAGTCGAAAGACTCGAATTACTAGCAGCTTGCGATGCTATTAGATGGCGCAGACGATCAACATGTTCATTAGGATCGTCCCAAAAAATGTAATCATATTATGGATTTTCTCTAGCAATCATGCACTCTGGCAAATTACCATCCTTTTTTGGAACACCTTCAAACAACTCCTTGATGTAGTTTCGATATTTGTGGGAAGCATTATAGGAAATTGGTTTTTCTACATTCCAATCTTTTTTATGTGCATTAGTTAAAGAGTTAATACGTTAGTTATTTTCCAAATCCGACGGTTCGATTGTAGTATTATCAGCTTTTTTCTTGAATAATAGCTCAAGTAAACCTTCGGTAATTGCAAATTTATTATTCTTAACAATGACATTTTTGATCTTAAATTCTATATCCGAATCACCGATTCTTGTATCTCCATCTTTTAGTAGTATTTATTAGTGATCACCTTAAGGTATTGCACGGACTTCCTTTGTTTACAAACTTATTACATACATTACTTTCTTATTTATACTCACATTCCTATCATTTATCTATTTACATAATTTCCATTTATACAATACATAGTATGTTCTTATTTTCATCGTATTTACAATTTACATTCCGTATTCGTTTCTTTCTAATCTTATCTCTAATTCTTTTAACCATTCATACCCTTTTCCATTTTCACTTAGCATCTTATCCACTCCACCATCTTTGTATAAATTCACATTCATACCCACCCTTCATTATCTATTTTACATAATCTGCATTTTTCATTCCTATCTTTTTCATTCCAGTATTTTCGTCCCCTTACAAGTCGCGCTATCATTTTCAACCAATCATCCTGTTTCTGCTTATTCTCTTTTTCTTTAATATATTCTGACAAATGTTGCTCATTATATATAGATATATATATATATCTTGTTTGCTTCTTTCTGCATCTCATTTTTCTAAGGTTTCCAAGATAATCCCCCCCCCCCCATCCCATAGTGTTTCACTTATTCCTCATCTTCATAAATAGTTTCTTCGGTCTACACTGCATTCATTCCATATACCTACTCTTTCTTCCCTCATTCGCTCTTTCATACTTTCCAACAATAACCCCCTTCCCTCCCTTCCCTACTATGTAACATGGTGTACACTTCTCTATACTTAATACCCAACTTATATATCTTTCTTCTATCATTTCTAGTTCTTGTCTTTCTTTGAATCCCCATATTTCCACCCCATACAGTGCAATACTCTTCACTAGTGAGTCAAATAACCTCATTCGCCATTTCCAGTCGCCCTTCATCTGCCTTTCACCAAATCCCTATACCCATTTCATTGCGATTATTGCTTTCTTCGCTCGCTCTTTAATGTGTTCTCTATCTCCATTGTTGATCTGCAATATATATCCTAAGTACTTCATTTCTTTTACTTCTTCTAATTCTTTACCTTTCCATCTCCATATTCTTTTCAATTGTTTTTCCCTCCCACCCGTTTTCTTAAGTATCATCACTTTTGACTTGTCATTATTTAATTCTATGTCTTTTTCATCTAAAACTTTTTCTAATGTCTTAATCATCATCCCCATTCCCTCTTCTGTGTTCGCAAGTAAAACTAAGTCATCTGCATATTCCAGCGTTAATATTCTTTTTTCCCTATTTTTACCCCTCCCATACCTTTTTCTAACTTTTCTGTTATATCTGCCATATATATGTTGAATAACGTCGAGCTGAGAGGGCATTCTTGTCGTACCCCTTTATTTGTCTAAAAATATTCCGGTATTTCATTTCCTACTTGCATTTCACCTCCTTATATATTTCATGTACTCGAATGCAGCCTTTAAGTCTACAAACAATGCGTATATTTTCCCTCTTTTTTTATTTATATTCTTCCCCACTATTTGTTTAATTAATTTTATTGCGTCTATAGTCCATCTTTCTTTTCTAAACCCGTACTGTGTTTCACTCCATGCTACGACATTATTTGCATCCTCAGTCAATCTTTCATTTAAAATTCCTGCGTAAATTTTGTATCCTGTATCCGATAACGTCACCCCCCTATAATTACTAATTATTTGTCCATCCCCTCTCTTTTTTTATTGGAGCTATAAATCCCTTCCTCCATTCCTCTGGGAGGCCCTCTCCCTTCCCTATCCTTTTGATTATTCCTGGCAATTTATTTGTTATATTTTCATTGTTTAATTTCCATACCTCGTTTTTTATTCCATCCATTCCTGCCGCTTTCTTCTTCTTTAACGTTTTTATTTGTTTTGTGACGTCATCACGGATCGAATCCTGCAACTCGGATCGAGGAGAGCGTTCCGGGGAGACCCTTCTTTTTATTCGTCGCTGCTCTCGCCCGCCGTACCGGGGAATACGCGTTATGGAGGTTCATGCCTCCCCGCCGTCGCTACGATAGTCAGTCACCGTCGGGAGTTCCTTCCCCACATACGGGGACGAGTGACGCAGGTAATTCTCTCTCCTCCCGAAGGCAGAAGCCGAGACGATCGACGCGATTACTTCTCTCTCTTTCTCTTTGAAGGAGAAGCCGGGACGAGCGGGCAGCACGACCACCACGCTTTCTCCCTCATTCAACGGATCGCCCTAACACAGGGTCCCGAGGTGGCGCTACCATATAATCGTCTTGGAGACGGACGATCGCGCTTCGCAATTAGTTCGAATTATCTCGTTGCCTCTCGTGCACCGCGGGAGAATCACCAGAACTTCTATTACGCGAGTGGTACGGATCTCGAAGTAACCTAGTGCGACGAAGAGAGTGCCTTTTTGGATATTTGTGGCAGGTTAAGCTCCGAAGACCCGGCACCTCACCAACCGGAGGCGAACGCGCTCCAGGGCCCAACGGCTCCTCCATAATTCCTACCGGAGAACACGACGTCCCCGGCCGACTTCGGAGGACCCCATCCTTTGGAGAAGTTTATCGAGCACCTTCCAGACGAGCGTCCAGCGACCCGTAAGTCGCCCATGGGGCCACCATTCTCTTGATACTCCCCCTTTTGCAAGGAATTACGAGTAGTGCGGTAAACACGTCCTCTTTATTTGCGGCTTGCCTTTCTCCTCGTTCCTTTCTTAGATTTATGTACACCGGTCATTTTTTAAGTAACGATTCCCCTCGCGTGATTAGGACCCGCGCCGTATGCAACATTTAATATAGTCTATTGTAAACTTATCGGGAAATATATCGGTCTGAAACTAATAAATAATAGTGATTTATTTCGATTCCCTCCTTACTTTTCCTACTTGGGGAAATAAAAAAGGAGGGTCACAAATGGCATCCCTGGCGGGAAAATCTAATAAGATTTCCCAAAAATTGTGAAAACTTTTTGTTGTAATCGGAAATTTGTGTCGGGAATGTTCGCCGGAGAAGGCTTTTTTGTTGTTTGAGTTTCGCGTTTTTCCAGGTCCGACCGTACCGTTCGCGCCCCCCCCCCTTTTTCCCTTGGCGTAACCATTAGTACTAAGCATATTACTTATTGAGAAAAGAGGATATTTAGATTTAATGTGTCTCCTTATCCGTCATTTGAATTTCCTTCGCTACTCCTCTTCCTCTATCAATAAATGTTGCGATACCCTAAGCTGGCCTGGAAATAGCGAGACGTCATACGACGTACGCATTGTTGTCCCGAACCAGACTCTCACTTACTAGTATTATTGAATACTAATTATTGAATAATATTACTATATTATTGATTTTTGGGAGATTATTAAATCTATTTTTTGCGTTTTGATTTCAAGTCGTTTTTCATTTTCAAAAATCGTACAAATCATTTTTGAGTTTGAATTTGCACCGTTTGGAAATTTGTTTTTTTTTTTATTAATTAATTAACGGGCGGAATCGCCCTTTTTACTCAACTGTTGCCTTATTATTGACTATGATTTTGCGAGAGCTGCAGATTGACTTAGACAGGTGGCGCCATACTTCACATTTGTGTATGAAATGTAGGACTGCAGAAACCTACACCAAGTGCAGCAGCGGTCATGAGTCGATTTCCGCCAGATAAACAATACTTTCGAAACGTAAACACAAACAACGTCGCATGTCTTACCAACAGCGAGCTGCTGCTTGGAAACGAGATCGAAAAATTGTTCACCAGACTGGGATCGAACTCACGACCTACGACTTCGTAGTCCAGTGCGTTAACCGCCTGAGCCACGAAGCCGACACGGAAATAATTAATTGCTACTTCGAAATTGTATATCATAAAGATGATCACCTTTCAGAATTTGAAAACAACTTCGAAAATAAATAGAGTGAATCTCCAGATTAACTCCAGATTAAGAATAGAGAAGTTATCGGGAACGACCTTGTTTACGTTTCTTCCCAACCGACCTCCCTGAATATTGCGATGTGGATTTATGATTGTAATGGTTCGTTGAATGAATAATACGAATGTATACTTGTGTTTACCTTTTCAGCATTTATTATTCTCTCTATGGTCTTCCCCCCGTATCCCCCTACGGGCCGACAATCACGTTGGCCTAAGAAAGTGTTGTCGTCCCTGGAATAATTAATGTTTAAAAATACCGGGAAATAAATGACGTACTTTTCCAGTTATTTTTCAACGCTCGTTTATATTATTTAGTAATTTGAAACTTAAATATTAATTAGCTAACTAGAGTCGGATACGGAATTTAGAATTCTTTTTTTTTATCAAAATAAACTTTCCTTTCAATTCCGATCTAGTTTTCCAGATTCAGTTTAATTCTAGAAAACTTCCGAAAAATTTTAATGTCTCACAATAGTGAGGAACGAAGTCTAAGTTAAATTAATTTTGAGGTTGTGTCCCACTTTCGATTTAATAGCAAATCTCCCGTAAGAGTTAAGTTAGTTTGTTACATTCAATTGAAAACGTTTTAACGACTTTCGCGATTTCAGGTACTGGATTCCCCCTCTCCCTGCAGCAAACCATAGAGGGACACGCAGCTCCTGTAATTAAGTCGAAATAAATTTCGATTGATTTAATATGTAATGGGATAATTAATAAAACTAGCATATATTGTATGTACCAGTGCGGCAACTCGACAAATTTTCTTGCACACCCGTCATGGCGCGATGCGCGATCCCCTATCCTTCGCGGTTCGCGCTATTGCAACCGTTGTTTAGGTGTCGCCTATGAAAGATAACTACAGCGCGCCTCTGTAAGTAAAAAGCTTTGGAATCTGGGGAATTCCCCCCTCCCCCCACCCCTCCCGCGCAGCGAGGCGATACATCGCCAGCCTTGACCAAATCTCGGCAATGCAGGCGGAGATTGACAGAATAGTCGATCTACGCGACCTTATCGGCCGATGCGATATGGTCGAGCTCCTGATCTCCGGATCAGTAGAGGTAATCCGGGATCGGCTGGTGCGTTACAGCATTTTGCGGCGATTCCCGGATACCCCGGTCGAGTGGGACGCCAGTGCCGATGGGCGCGATGACCAACCCCCTACACGTTGTCCGAAGCGGTAGGTTGTCCCATAATAGGGACCGTTTTGGGCGATTCGATGAGTGCGACCTACCCGGGTCACGTGGAGCTTCCGCCGACGTCTCGCCTAGGAGCCTTCGCGTTTTCCGCCCACGGGTTACCGTCGGATCGATCACGCGCCTATTATCGGGACCCGATCTCGTTCGGAGAGGAGGAGAGTTTCCGGTTTCCGATGGCGGACACCTCCACGTATACAGCCGGTCGAACCAATCACACGTCCGTAGCCCCCCCTAGCGACGACCGCCGCGAAGACGAAAAAATTCGCAACGGAGTCAATATTTAAATAATCATTCTTTATAACGATTTCTGTAAAATGCGTATAATCTGCGCAGGAAATACTTTAAAAAGTTCTAATTTTGCATACACTTCAAAAATACTGTTTGAAATAAGAAAAATATGGGTTCGAAACATTTAGCGACGGAATCATTGTTTAATTAATCATTATTTATAACGATTTCTGATAACTTGTGTAGGAAATTCTTTCTAAAGTTCAAATTTTGAATTCACTTTTAAAATACTGTTTGAAATAAGGAAAATATGGTTTTGAAAAAATTCGCAACGGAGTCAATATTTAAATAATCATAATTTATAACGATTTCTGTAAAATGCGTATAATCTGCGCAGGAAATACTTTAAAAAGTTCAAATTTTGCATACACTTCAAAAATACTGTTTGAAATAAGAAAAATATGGTTTTGAAACATTTAGCTACGGAATCATTGTTTAATTAATCATTATTTATAACGAGTACCGTAGATGACGGTGAGTAGAGCGGTCACATTTTATTTGCTCCGTATTTTATTTGGATAATTCCTTCCTAAAACACCATTTTGGGAGTTGGCATTTACAGTGCTTGATCTCCGGAACGGCTCGGATTGTGTTTGACGTGTGCTACTGTTTTTCCGAGTCATTATTCCGGTGGAAACCGAATTTTGGTGAATTTCTCAAGAGTGTACGAAACCGTTTTCCAACACCTCGTACGACTTATGACTGCTGGTGACGTCACTCGTGTGTATTTCATGAAATTGGCCAATCAGCGGAGCAGAATTTACAAAAGTTCGAGGGAACTGACAGTTGCAGTTGCTTAAGTGGAGGTTGGCCTTGGATGTAAATATTCTGTTCTGCAAATTTGTCTTCCGTTTTTAAATTAATCAGGTGGGAAAAATCAAAGATTTCCGAAGCCCTGCAGTGGGACTTATGCGCCTATCGGTGAGTCTGTTCCGTGTGTGTGCTACCTACCTACACATTTTGAGAAACAACGTTTGTGTGAGGTCTCCGGAGCATTGTTATTTCTCATTCGCAGAATGTAAACAGAAGCCTTCTAGTATTATTAACTTCTTGTCTACAGAACGTCGCATTATTCTGGCTCCGAATTATCGTAATATAACGCGATTGATTGCCAGATAATTTTATTTTATTTTATTTATTGACCTTTCGACATTTATGAAGATTTGCGGTTTATAGAGCAAAGATATTTTGTGTCCGGCGTAGGTTCATATAGTTTGGATCGCGCACGCTCTGTGACAGCTGACGTCATTGATTCTGACAGCTGTTCTTGCGACTTAGTTGGCAGTTTAAAAATTAGTTACTTCGCTTCTGCTCCGCAAGAGGCAGCACGTCTTGGGGAAAACTTTACTGCCCATGCAAAAAAAGGAGTCGGACCCACATTTTTCGCCTGCTACGCCAGTCTCTCGGACTGGTCCGAAGGAGATCTCACCAGTTCCAGAAAAATCTCTTTCTGCTACGGTGGGGCGGCCGTCGAAAGCGACTACTTGGAACACGCATGGAGACCAGTCGACGAAATCCATTCCGGATTTCTTTGCGCGCTCGAAACGTCCATGCTCGCCGGAATCTTCTTTAAATGCTATTACGGAGCCACTTTATACTAAAAAGCGTTGTTTTACCCCTCCGGTCCTAAAAGCGCCTATATTAAATAATACTAAAAGTGAATAAACCATGGATGCTCAATTAAAAGTCCTTCGCGATTCTATTGTAGAATCAATTTAAAACAAAAATTGATGACAAAATAGACGCGGCAACCCAGGAAAATTTGGAGGCTATTTCGACCTTGAGAAAGGACGTTACAGATGAGGTGTCAAATTTGAAAATAAAACTAGCAGAAAAGGATGCCCAAGTTCTGCATTTGACATCTGAGCATGAGAAGCAGAACAAAATAGCCAGGAAGAAAAATATAAAAATTCGTGGGCTAAATGTTGTCGGAGATGTAGTGAAATATATTGAAAAATTTCTGGAGGACACTTTTGACCTCACTAACGTCGTCGACACAGCATATTTTATTCATAAAGAACCACCGATTATATTAGTCGAACTTCTTTCGTATAGAGAGAAGCTCCATATTATGTCCAAAAAAAAAATGAGTTTATCAAGCAAGGAAGTCTTCATTAACAGCGACTTGACTAAAAGAGAGCGAACCATCGATTATCATGCTAGAACGCTCATAAAGAAGGCCAAAGTGGATCATAAGAAGGTGCAAAGAAAGTCCATGAAAGTCAGGATAGATGGCGCTTGGTTTGTGTGGTCCGATGTAACGGATCAGTTCGTACCGGAAGTGGCTACACCATCGCACCATATGGAAGTTGAACCTTCAACATCTTCGTCTCTTCCGACAACTGATAATTTATCATATTCAGCCACTCTCCAAGCTCGTACAAAAAACGGCCAATAACACACCCGCCTACCAGCTACAGGGGCTGCCGGTCGGTCCACCCTGCCAAAGTCCACCGGTTGAGACCTCAATTCACACCTCAGGTCTCTTCACTCCAGTCCATTCAACACTCTACAAGGTCACCACGTGCACAAGACTACTCAGTGTCCATAAACTATTGGAATATCCATGGACCTCATAATTTTACCATGGCCACCAAGAATAAGCTAAACAGCAATTTTTCCGAGACTTGGTGTGTTGACTCCACTTCTCTACATCGAATTCACAAACCAACATTTTTACAGTTCCAGCCTCACGTGATGGATCCAGAGGAAGATTTAGCGGCGGTTTGTGTTCTTATGTTCCAGGATCGGGCTCGCCCATCATGATTGAATCCTCCGTCCACTGGCTTTTTATGTTATGACCGAAATTAGTAAAACTTACCTTCGATCAAGCAAGGGGTCGAATTAACCAACTGGTTAATCCTAAAGTTCTTTTGGCGAACGAGGGCTACTGTGTTGAGAAGAATGGATAGATAAATGTAACCAAAATTTAATGGACTAATCTTAATCTTATTTCATTTATTTATTTATTAATTTACAATAAATTATTAAATTGGATACAGAAATGGATGTTGGAGTGGTAAATAAACAGTTAATTTCCCGGTGGATGGCTCAGGTGGACATTTGGATTTTACTGTAACAATGACAAAAATAGAAGAGTTAATAACCGCTATGATGATTTTTGGGTGAGTGTTAGTTGAGGAAAAATTTAAGTAATAAGGAAATTGTTTTATATTTATTTATATATTTTTATATGTAATTGGGGATAATACATTTTTTATTAAAATAAATAAGAAGATAAGAACTATTTAAATACCTAACTGTCCCTATTAATCCTAATCTGTCGGCTAACACCAAGATGTTAGTCAACTCACTACGATTACTAAAGAAAAAAATATTGTCCCTAAGGTATTATCCCTTTCTTCCTTTATTTAATAATTAAAAGAAAATGTTATATATAAAGGGATTAATACGTTCGTCTCAAACGAAATTTCAATTATCAAAATAAAATTAATGCCTAAGCATCAATAAATGATTCATTTTTTCGGAGGGTTTTAATTTGTTTTAGGGAAAGGTTGTTAGTAAAGAAGGGTTTACAGGTTTTATTAATATTCACTTTTTACAAAATCTGGCGTTGATTGAATAGGCGTAATTAGAACAATTCCGCTTGGTGGCTGATGTTGATGTTTTAGCTAGTGATCAGTTCTGCAGCACCAAAAGCGAGGGAACTGTGAATGATGATAATCAAAGTTCCGCTGCACCAAAAGCGAGGGAACTGTGAATGATGATGATGATGGTTCTGCTGCACCAAAGGGAGAGAACTGAGAATGATGTGAAAGTTCCGCTGCACCAAAGTGAGAGAACTGTTTTGAGATTTTTAACTGTTTCGCTGCACCTTAAGTGAGAAAACAATTAAGTCTGTCTTTCCAGCGTGTCCATAGGTTTATTTATACTGCCTGCCCCACCGTGGAAAAGCTTCGGACTGGGAAGCGAGGGTGTCTGGTTCGAGGTGGGTAGATCAAGTGACAATTTGTGAACGTTTTTCTGCTAATATTGAAATTCTTGATGTTGCAATAAATTTTCTCTTAATATTTTGGTTGATTGTTTTACAATTGTTTCGTACCAGTTTATACAAAAATGAATGAAAGTTCTAGCATTTATAGAACTGAAGTTATTTAAATAAAATGACTAAGCTTAAGAATTTTACATTTGTTTGATATATAAAGTTTCGGAATAATTTTGAAATTTAATAATTTACAATTATAGTTTCATAAATGTTTGTATAACTTTATAATAATTACATTTAATATAATTTTTATTAGTCATGATACTAATATTATTGATGCATTTGATTCTTAAATTTTCCTGAGATTATAAATTATGAATAATATAATTTTACATTATTTTTTTTGAGATTGTTTGTTGATATGGCTGTAAGATTTCCTTCTTTTATATATATATATATTAATACAATTATTAATAATTATTTCGTATGAATGATCATTATCAACAATAAAAATATTAATTTCCCATTTGTTATAAGGAATATATTGTTTATTTATAATTTCTTTGGGTGATGCATTTTAATGTTTTAAGAATAAAAATAGTCGTATATCAATATATAGAAATGTTTTGACAATTAGGAAATCAACATCTACATGTATTTTACTTTTCATTGGTTGATTTATAAATACGAATCAATAAAATTAAATTGTATGCACATGGGAACGCTATGTTGGTGCTTCCTTATCAAAGGATTACATTACGCCTTCGATTACGCATTCTTTTACGCGTTCGTAGCTTGCTTTATTGGAAATAATTTTTAAACGTATAAGATTTATAAAAATTATATTAAACAGTTTTATTAATTGTTGACATGTTACGTGGAACGTGACATTTACATTAGTTTCAACCTCTCCGATATCGTTAATTCAAGGTTATTTTTATTTTCCGCCATCATGCGACCTTTCTGTCCAGTTATTTTCACTCCAATCTGTTCTAGACTCTCTTTTCCAAAAGTTTCCGGACTCTATGTTTATATTGGGAGGAGACTTCAATTCTTGGCTGGGTGACCTTGATCTTGAGCGCGACTTTCCTTCATCTATTCGAGGGCACTCAATTAAATGTAGATAGAAAATCTTGCGATAACAGATGTAATGCTCGTGGTAAATGTTTGTACAATTTTATGTTCGACAACATTTTAATTCTTTTGAATGGCCGTTCGTTCGGTGACACACCAGCACAATTTACCTATTTTGATATAAAGGGTCGTAGCATAGTAGATATGGTCTGGGTCTCCGCTAACCATTTACAATTTATTAACGATTTTTTTATAGGCCTTGACGGCGGAGGATCAGACCACCTTCCTGTTACTGTTGTACTGGCCTTATCCTTGCCCAATTCATCGGGGTCCACCAACTCCCGCTCTATATCGGGAGTTAGGCGCAAAGTGGCTTGGACGCCGGAAGGCGCGTCGAGGTTTGCAAATTGTTTGCGGGAATTAAACCCCTTTGAGTTGTACGTGGATCAGGCTACACAGAACCCGTCTTTTTCAAAGTTCTGTATTGGTCTCTCAAACATCCTGGAGAAAGAGGGATTAGTTAAATTGACAAGTGTTTACAGAAATAAGTCGTGTTCCATGAGTCTTGGATCTCGGTGGTACGACGCGACCTGCAAGAATGCTCGTAAGCATATGAATAGAGCCCTACATCTTTTGCGTAAAAAAATTACGCTTATCCTCAAGAATTAGCTTATCTTGCAGCCAAAAAGAACTTCAAAGCAGTAACTTCCAGGGCAAAAAGAGTGTATATATCGAAGATAGCCGACTCTTTTGCCGAGGTGAGGGATGCCAAGAGTTTTTGGTCCACTGTTCGTAGGTACATGCGGGCTCCATTGAGCAATACGTCTGTTTCCCCCGAGACGTGGAGTGAGCACTTGGCGCTCCTCTACCCGCCGAGGCCTCTTTCTTCGTTGAAATTCTACGGGACCTTTGACTACGACCTTGATAAGCCAGTCACCTCGCAGGAACTGTGGGAGAGCATGAAACGATTAAAATCCGGGAAAGCAGTGGGCCCTGATGGCATTCCAGCCGAAGCTTTAAAATTGCTTTCGGGTGTATGGTTTTCGTTTATCCTGGTACTCTTCAATACTATTCTGTCTAATGAACTACCACCAGAGGGGTGGTTACAAGCCAATCTCTTTATGCTCTTCAAAAAGGGTGACCGTTCAGACCCATCTAATTATCGAGCGATTGAATTACAAATGCCATTACTAAACTCTTTATGCAGATTTTTGCGACGAGACTGGAAAACTGGCTACACCAACGCGGTGTGCTCCCCGAAGAACAGGCGGGATTTCGAAAGGGACGCTCTGCGGAGGATAACATTTTTATTTTAAATGCAGCGGTTCAAATTCAGCTAAGGAGGAAAGGTTCTAAGTGTTACGTCCTTTTCGTGGACTTCTGCAGAGCGTTCGATTCTATCCCCCATTCCAAATTATGGCATAAACTTTATAATTTCGGGATAAGTGCCAAGATGGTCAGGGTGCTTAAGGCATTTTATGATTCCGCAAGGTCTTCTGTCATCTGTGCTACCGGTTCCTCGGAACCTGTCAGTGACCGAGGGGGTCCTTCAGGGAGAAATATTGAGTCCGCTTCTTTTTATTCTCTATGTTTATGATATAGTGACCTTCTTTCGTGAAAAAGGCTTGAGAGGCATTGATTACACTTCAACCTTTGACCTAATGATGCTCCTTTTTGCTGATGATTTGGCGATTTTTTCCTTCTCCTCTGCCGACCTAAGATCAAAACTGAGAGTTCTCTCTGAGTATTGCACCAGCAATGGACTTACTGTTAACATCGCTAAAACTAAAATAGTTGTTTTCAAAAGGGGCGGTCCTCTAGATGCATCTTCTAGAAGTTTTTCTTACGAAAACCAACAGTTAGAAGTGACGCCCACATATCCTTACCTGGGAACAATCGTCTCCTCATCAGCAAGTGGGATGAAGGCAGCAGAAAACGCTATAGCTAAGACTCGGCAAGCGACGGCATCTGTTTTGGCTATAATGGCTTCTGTAAAGGGTGATTCGTGTCGTGCAGCTTTAAAGCTCTACCGTGCATCCATTATATCTACACTATTGTACGCTAATACCTGTTGGGCTCTCGGCCATCTCGAAAAATAGGAATCGGCTCAAGTTGAATTTTTTAAAAAATGGCTTAGGCTTCCTCCATCTACACGTCTCGAACTAGGCCTCTACCCGATATCTGTTCGCAGAGCACTAGACCTAGTACTCAAGTTTCTGAGCCAGCCATCTACTAGCTTGGCCCGTATGGGTCTATTTAGGTTGTACAGACTCTGTACGGGCAGTATGCATGAGCCAGCTATTAACTGGTTTACCCATCTGAGACTAGTCGTGGGTGCCCCCTCCTGTGACGATTTGTGGGCCGACCTGTCGGTGGCAACCTGGGAGTCACGCCTATCACTGGCCTGCGAAGTTTTTGCAACAACCCAGTGCAATCGCGATCTCCGTCGTTATTTTTCGTCCGACTCGGTCCAGATCCCTATTTTCAGACAATTTTCAGATGGCCTTGACTCCCTCTCTCCAGATCGGTGTGAGCTTTTATATTTAAGACTCAAGGTCCAAATCAGAACTACCACCATTTATTCGCGTTCGCTCTGTATTGGCAACACTTTTTATGCTTACAACCCCACTGAAATTTGTTCGGCGTGCAATATGGGCGAAAATGAAACAATATTACATATCTTGAGCGATTGTCCTCTTTCTCGCCCATCAAGAAGTAGACTGCGGCAAGGTACACTGTGTCGCAACCTCCCGGATGCCACCACTATGGCCCATTTAATCAGCTCCAACGATTTGCTTGCTCTTAAGGCCCTTTACTACTTTGTAAAATCATGCTTTGCTAGAAGACAATTTGTGCTCGAATATTAAATTCCACCTACATCTTAATTTGTCCTGTATCACTGTGTCTTAATTAAATGTCAGCGTGCGTTTACTATTATATATCTCTATTGTTAATGCGTCTACTTGTATTTATATGTTTATATTCAATTGTGTACTCTACCCAAAAGAATTATGTATATTCAACTGTGGGTTAAATAAACTATACTATACTAACTACTACTATACTATCATTATTTATAACGATTTCTGATAACTTGTGCAGGAAATTCTTTCTAAAGTTCAAATTTTGAATACACTTTTAAAATACTATTTGAAATAAGAAAAATATGGTTTTGAAAAAATTCGCAACGGAATCATTATTTAAATAATCATTCTTTATAACTATTGCTGTAAAATGCGTTTAATTTGTGAAGGAAGTTGTTAAATATAAAATTTTGCATACTCTTTTAAAATACTGTTTAAAATAAGATAAATATGGTTTTGAAACATTTAGCGACGGAATCATTGTTTAAATAATCATAATTTATAACAATTTCTGTAAAATGCATATAATCTGCACAGGAAATACTTTAAAAAGTGCAAAGTTTGCATACACCTTAAAATTACTGTTTGAAATAAGGAAAATATCGTTTCGCAACAATTCGCGACGGAATCATTGTTTAATTAATCATTATTTATAACGATTTCTGTATAATGCGTATGGTATAATTTGTGCAGGAAATTCTTTTGGAAGTTCAAATTTCGCTTACTCTTTAAAAATGCTGTTTGAAATAAGGTATAACTGCTTTTTGGGTTGTAAAATCAAAATTGTCAGCCGATTAAAACTGAATTTATGTCGTTAAAGTAAAATAAAAACAACGACATGAAAATTGTCGGAAAGTCAAGTACCGCGACGGCAGTTATAAATAGGTCGAACGACTTCTAGTCATTCTCCCGACGGTTTCGTCCGACGTGTAAACAATTGAATTTTCGAATTACAAGTTGATCGAAACGGACAATGGACGAACCGTTTTTACCCGGAATTGACACGGCACTGACTCAACACAATATAAAATAAAATTATGGAACAAACAACAACGAAAGGAATATGATATGGAAAGAAACCAATGTCTTGTCGGAATTAACTGTCATGAAAAAGATACTTCAATGACAGCATAGGAAGGAAATAAAAAAAAGAAGAAAATATTAATAAAATTCTAATATAAATATTATTATTCCCTATACTTTCTATACATAAAAATTAACGCGAGAAATATGCCCGATACTCGCAAACCCGACAAACGAAAAGCCAGTACTTACAATAATACGGACGCTCTGTCTCTCGCTGCCCTTTTCGTCGGCGGACACTCTCTCTCTCTTCTTCGCGAGCTGCAGCCGGTTCGATCGGACGCACGTGGCCGGGAAATTCGGCCGTCACACTCACTCCTTGGTTCGGTCGAACGCACGTGGCCGGGAAATTCGGCCGTCACGCACACTCCTATACACTCACTAGGTCGACAATATTTATTGCGAAGGAACGCTTTGATAAACAAAACGTCTTTACATCGCGACGGTCAGGTCAGGTCTGACGAGTTTTGCGGGTCCTCGCCGGTGCGCGCCTCGCTTCCCTCACGCCCCTCGCGGCGAGTTTCACTGAACTCGACCATTGTTTACCTTATTGGTAACAATCAGGCACGAGACATAACGTGATGCCACAGCAATTATAACAACATTTTCATAAAAAGGCATTCACGTTACAAAGGAAAATATCGTTTCGAAACAAATCGCGACGGAATCATTGTTTAATTAATCGTTATTTATAACGATTTCTGTATAATGCGTATGGTATAATTTGTGCAGGAAATTCTTTATGAAGTTCAAATTTCGCTTACTCTTTAAAAATGCTGTTTGAAATAAGGAAAATATCGTTTCGAAACAATTCGCGGCGGAATCATTGTTTAATTAATCATTATTTATAACGATTTCTGATAACTTGTGTAGGAAATTCTTTCTAAAGTTCTGTTAGGGTTCAGCAGGGAATCCAGAGAGAACACACAGATAGAGAGAAAAACTGATATATTTAATATAAATGAAATACAGAATAATATCGCAATCGAAAAGGCATAAGTGCCGTCGCTCGCGGTAACAATGTGTGCCCGATAGTGTCAACGCCGCGGGGTACATAGAAAATGATGAGGCGCATGCGCGAACCGTATAGGTACAGTCTACACGATACCGCACACTGCGATTGATGGCAACTATGGCTCGCCCGATACAGGATTACCAACAAGTTCAAATTTTGAATACACTTTAAAAATACTGTTTCAAATAAGGAAAAAATCGTTTTGAAACAATTAGCGACTAAATCATTGTTTAAATAATCATTCTTTATAACGATTTCTGATAACTTTTTTAGGAAATCCTTTATAATGTTCAAATTTTGAATACACTTTAAAAATACTGTTTGAAATAAGGAAAATATGGTTTTGAAAAAATTCACGACGGTATCATTATTTAAATAATCATTCTTTTTATCTATGGCTGTAAAATGCGTATAATTTGTGCATAATATTCTTTATACAGTTCAAAGTTTGCGTACACTTTAAAAATAAGAAAAATATGGTTTTGAAACATTCAGCGACGGAATCATTGTTTAAATAATCATAATTCATAACGATTTCTGTAAAATGCGTATAATCTGCGCAGGAAATACTTTAAAAATTTCAAATTTTGCATACACTTCAAAAATACTGTTTGAAATAAGAAAAATATGGTTTTGAAACATTTAGCGACGGAATCATTGTTTAAGTTATAATCCCGTCCTTGGAAGGGGGGGGGGGGGCGGGAAACGCAAAATAAAATTCTGAAGCCAATGATTTGTCTAAGATTTAATTTTTTCCTTCTACGTAATTGGTCACAGGTTCAAATCTCGCGAAGGGGATAGTTCCTTACAAATGACCGGAGGAAATATCCGAGCACGGAAAAATACAAAACGCGAATCGCAACACACAAAAAAAAGGGGGGGGGGGGGTTTCTCGAGTGGACCACTGAGGTTCACCGCCGCACATTAAATTTTATGGCCCTATGGGCGACTCATTATTCGCTGCAAGTGCGCTGAGAATGGCGTCGGATGTCCCGGGAACGGACTGGAGCAGCTGCAGAGTCCTTGGCCGAAAGCGATGGTCGTTTTGCTGGGCACCCTATCCTCCTTGGTACCAGGGAGTCGCCAAGCACTAGATGGGTCCTTGCCTCCGACAAGAGATCCCCAGAGAGCACTTTTTGGGATTTTTATCCAAGTCCACACTCTTGCATTACACAGTTCGATGTCGCACTACACGCACCACTTCGGCTACTCGGCGAATCGTACACTCACTAGCTCCGTAATATCTCGCGGTCCGCGACAGAATGGCGTCTCCGTCGATTTTCGTCGTCGGTGAAGGCGCTCCAGCGCCACCTCGGGGCCCGATGCTGGGGGGTGATCCGTGGAAGGAGGGAGAAGCGTGACGGTCGCGCGGCCCACGCGTACCGGCTTCTCCTTCGGAGAGAGAGAGAGAGATACGTAGCTGCGAAAATCGGCTCTGGGCTTCTACCTTTGGAAGGAAAGAGAGAGACACCCCGGCTTCACTCGCCTCCGTCTGTGGGGAAGGAACTCCCGACGGTGACTGACTAGAGGAGCGACGACGGGGAGGTATGAGCCTCCATAGCGCGTATCCCCGGTACGGCGGGCGAGAGCGGCGGCGAATAGGGGGAAGGGTTCCCCCGGAACGCTCTCCCCGATCAGAGTTACCGGGTTCGATCAGTGACTACGTCACAAACCCCTGGGCCTGACTCGAGTACACCGTCGATAGAGGGGTGTACGAGTGTCATATCAAATGTCCTGAGATGCACTTCACTGTGGAACACTTCATTAAACCGCTCCATCTCGATAATTGTCACTAGGGAGCACTGTACTTAAATCTAGAACACTTCATAAAGCCAACGGAGGCGTCTCCTTCGCCACTGGGAACGAATTGCCCGTAGGCCTATACAGTGAGGTAGCTAAATAGCCATTAGAGGCACCGAACGCAAAGTCGCAAGGGGAAGGGGGGGGGGTGCTCGCAACGAGATACAAAAACTAAAATGGTGAATACGCAGATTTGCTGACGCATGTTCGAACGCTACGCTGAATCACACCAACTCAGGATCATGCCCGCATATGGCAATGATCCTGTTTGCACATCACTCAATTCCATACTACGGAAAGATGTCACACATGTATAAGCCCAAGAACCTGGCATCGCAAAGTCATACCATCGCCACAACTCATAACCCAAAAAAAAAACGAAACATCGCAATCATACTCTTTACGAAGGTAAGAGTCGCAAATACAAGAAAAATCAAAAATCGCAACCAGGCGATACATAAAAAGTGACATGTTCTACGGGTTACTTCCCTGTTCACCCGGGATAGCAGAATCGCCATCTGGCTGATACAGTGTGACTTATAACTAAGCCTTAAGTTCTATCGCACGATTGGGATTCGCCTCTTCCAGTTCCATACCCTTACAATCATCATACCAGCTACGACGTCGTGGAGGATGGAGAGAAGGATGGAATGAAGAGGGATCCGGGTGACAAAAGAAAAGAGGGATAGTACGATACGCAACGACAACAAAGGATTTGAGATGACATAGGCTGATGCGGTCGATACATGCTCACGATGGGGTAGCGGCTATTTTCGCCGTGGGCCAACTGAACGCAACGGGACAGCGGCGAGGAAATGTCAACTCGCTGGATTTCCTAAAATACTCAGTTCCGACGAGTGCCACACAATGACCTCCACTACAGTACAAAATCTGCACGGTTTACTACTCCACAGCACGGGTGGCTATCATTTATGAACATGAAGTGATAAGACTAGCCTTAGGAGGCCTACCCGAAATTCAAACATTAGCCAGATCTGGAAGTATGTCCGGGCAAATTCTGTACTCGTAGATTCGTAGGTGATGATGTCACGTCGGGCTATCGAGATTTCGACTTTTAGGCGACCATACGATAGACTTGGAGGGGATATCGTGTTACACTAGACCGTTTACGCGACTGTGAAGCGCATCTGCAATGGCATAGTATACAACGACACGATAGTTTCCGGGCCAACAAAACGCGAAGGGACAGCGCATACCTCGACTGTATTCTTATCGCGATTGATACTAAATTGACTCGGCAAGACCGCGGTTTATCGCGACGCAGAAATTTAAGTACTCGAAAACGTGACTTAGCACCATGTATGCGCAAATCAGCGCGAATTAAGCTTGAAGTTATGAACGGCGTGCGTTTTCCAAGACGTACCCATTGGCTGATAAAGCCGCGCTGGTTAGCGTAAAAACTAACGTAAGAATCTGCACAATTAGGCGCGAACCAAGCTCTAAAGTCGCACCCTACGCGAGTTAGCGTAGGTCCCGAATAAATTAACTACTAGTCACGACTTAGTGACTTTCAACTTATTGAACAGAACCATAAGTTTACGCAAATCAAAGTTACTCGCATACTCAGAGTGAGTAGGTGCTAATTCACAAAAGAAAATTTTTAAGGGAGGGTCGCGATTTCCCGAAATCACTCTGGATCATATGATTTAGCGCAACTGAATTAACTTTTCTTACATCCTCTGTGGCCACGGGGGCACGCAACAGGAACTCACCCGGTATTGTCGGATACTGAGCCATGACGCAAAAAAAAAATTGTTCATAAAATCTGTGTATCAAATCGTAACGTACCATAGTCGAGGACTTTTTATTAGATCGGCTAACTTACGTGTAAAAGTTGCAAATCGAAACACAGAAATATCGCTATCCGAAGCAATTGGAACGTGATTGACGACGACAGGTCGTAACAACGACAAAAAATTTTGATCCATATTTACTATTGGAACGCGATGGACTGACACAATTCGCAAATGAAAATTGAAAAACGCGGTTACGTTCCGTACGGCTGAATGAAGCGACTTCATGTGAAAAATGCTCGACTATAGGAGCGTAAGGTCGATTCTACTATTATACATTCGTGCGCACACGTATCTGGATTTTTGTACCGAAGGGACAACTTAAACGCAAGTGGCAACCAAACACAATCGTGTTGAAGAAGAGGGTGGTAGTCATCGCGTCATCATCGCTTCGCGGAGCGAGAGCCAGCAGATGTGGGAGGTAAACGCGATATACAGCTAATCATTGAAAATAACTCAGACGAAAACGTCTTTACGAAAACTGGACAGGTCTTACGTCAAAAGTGCCAGTTAACCTAACCTCACCTCGAAAATCCAAAATGAAAACTATACCGTTGTGTGACTTCCGAATCCAAGTTTTTTCTATCTTTGCATCTACTTGAATTTAACCCAATTTATATCCTTGACGATTTAAGAAACCTCTATTCGTTTAATGATATAAAGCTTGCATTAATTAGATTATTTATATTCTTGTGACAAACGCATTATAAATCGGAATGCTAGCGAATCAAGTGCTGCTACTCGAGAGTCGCTCAAGCCTTCGCTCACGTTGGAATTAACAACTGCGCTGTCGCCTAGTTGAAGACCATTGCTGCCAAGGTGGTCGCAAGGAAAGAAGCTTGGATTTTTTTTTTTTTTTGGTATTCTTAAACTTTACCAACGTGTTATAAATATAAAAAGATGGCCGCACACCGATTTTCAGCAAGACGCCCACATATCCTTACCTGGGAACAATCGTCTCCTCATCAGCAAGTGGGATGAAGGCAGCAGAAAACGCTATAGCTAAGACTCGGCAAGCGACGGCATCTGTTTTGGCTATAATGGCTTCTGTAAAGGGTGATTCGTGTCGTGCAGCTTTAAAGCTCTACCGTGCATCCATTATATCTACACTATTGTACGCTAATACCTGTTGGGCTCTCGGCCATCTCGAAAAATAGGAATCGGCTCAAGTTGAATTTTTTAAAAAATGGCTTAGGCTTCCTCCATCTACACGTCTCGAACTAGGCCTCTACCCGATATCTGTTCGCAGAGCACTAGACCTAGTACTCAAGTTTCTGAGCCAGCCATCTACTAGCTTGGCCCGTATGGGTCTATTTAGGTTGTACAGACTCTGTACGGGCAGTATGCATGAGCCAGCTATTAACTGGTTTACCCATCTGAGACTAGTCGTGGGTGCCCCCTCCTGTGACGATTTGTGGGCCGACCTGTCGGTGGCAACCTGGGAGTCACGCCTATCACTGGCCTGCGAAGTTTTTGCAACAACCCAGTGCAATCGCGATCTCCGTCGTTATTTTTCGTCCGACTCGGTCCAGATCCCTATTTTCAGACAATTTTCAGATGGCCTTGACTCCCTCTCTCCAGATCGGTGTGAGCTTTTATATTTAAGACTCAAGGTCCAAATCAGAACTACCACCATTTATTCGCGTTCGCTCTGTATTGGCAACACTTTTTATGCTTACAACCCCACTGAAATTTGTTCGGCGTGCAATATGGGCGAAAATGAAACAATATTACATATCTTGAGCGATTGTCCTCTTTCTCGCCCATCAAGAAGTAGACTGCGGCAAGGTACACTGTGTCGCAACCTCCCGGATGCCACCACTATGGCCCATTTAATCAGCTCCAACGATTTGCTTGCTCTTAAGGCCCTTTACTACTTTGTAAAATCATGCTTTGCTAGAAGACAATTTGTGCTCGAATATTAAATTCCACCTACATCTTAATTTGTCCTGTATCACTGTGTCTTAATTAAATGTCAGCGTGCGTTTACTATTATATATCTCTATTGTTAATGCGTCTACTTGTATTTATATGTTTATATTCAATTGTGTACTCTACCCAAAAGAATTATGTATATTCAACTGTGGGTTAAATAAACTATACTATACTAACTACTACTATACTATCATTATTTATAACGATTTCTGATAACTTGTGCAGGAAATTCTTTCTAAAGTTCAAATTTTGAATACACTTTTAAAATACTATTTGAAATAAGAAAAATATGGTTTTGAAAAAATTCGCAACGGAATCATTATTTAAATAATCATTCTTTATAACTATTGCTGTAAAATGCGTTTAATTTGTGAAGGAAGTTGTTAAATATAAAATTTTGCATACTCTTTTAAAATACTGTTTAAAATAAGATAAATATGGTTTTGAAACATTTAGCGACGGAATCATTGTTTAAATAATCATAATTTATAACAATTTCTGTAAAATGCATATAATCTGCACAGGAAATACTTTAAAAAGTGCAAAGTTTGCATACACCTTAAAATAAGAAAAATATGAACAAATAAACGAAATTCAAACATTAGCCAGATCTGGAAGTATGTCCGGGCAAATTCTGTACTCGTAGATTCGTAGGTGATGATGTCACGTCGGGCTATCGAGATTTCGACTTTTAGGCGACCATACGATAGACTTGGAGGGGATATCGTGTTACACTAGACCGTTTACGCGACTGTGAAGCGCATCTGCAATGGCATAGTATACAACGACACGATAGTTTCCGGGCCAACAAAACGCGAAGGGACAGCGCATACCTCGACTGTATTCTTATCGCGATTGATACTAAATTGACTCGGCAAGGCCGCGGTTTATCGCGACGCAGAAATTTAAGTACTCGAAAACGTGACTTAGCACCATGTATGCGCAAATCAGCGCGAATTAAGCTTGAAGTTATGAACGGCGTGCGTCTTCCAAGACGTACCCATTGGCTGATAAAGCCGCGCTGGTTAGCGTAAAAACTAACGTAAGAATCTGCACAATTAGGCGCGAACCAAGCTCTAAAGTCGCACCCTACGCGAGTTAGCGTAGGTCCCGAATAAATTAACTACTAGTCACGACTTAGTGACTTTCAACTTATTGAACAGAACCATAAGTTTACGCAAATCAAAGTTACTCGCATACTCAGAGTGAGTAGGTGCTAATTCACAAAAGAAAATTTTTAAGGGAGGGTCGCGATTTCCCGAAATCACTCTGGATCATATGATTTAGCGCAACTGAATTAACTTTTCTTACATCCTCTGTGGCCACGGGGGCACGCAACAGGAACTCACCCGGTATTGTCGGATACTGAGCCATGACGCAAAAAAAAAATTGTTCATAAAATCTGTGTATCAAATCGTAACGTACCATAGTCGAGGACTTTTTATTAGATCGGCTAACTTACGTGTAAAAGTTGCAAATCGAAACACAGAAATATCGCTATCCGAAGCAATTGGAACGTGATTGACGACGACAGGTCGTAACAACGACAAAAAATTTTGATCCATATTTACTATTGGAACGCGATGGACTGACACAATTCGCAAATGAAAATTGAAAAACGCGGTTACGTTCCGTACGGCTGAATGAAGCGACTTCATGTGAAAAATGCTCGACTATAGGAGCGTAAGGTCGATTCTACTATTATACATTCGTGCGCACACGTATCTGGATTTTTGTACCGAAGGGACAACTTAAACGCAAGTGGCAACCAAACACAATCGTGTTGAAGAAGAGGGTGGTAGTCATCGCGTCATCATCGCTTCGCGGAGCGAGAGCCAGCAGATGTGGGAGGTAAACGCGATATACAGCAAATCATTGAAAATAACTCAGACGAAAACGTCTTTACGAAAACTGGACAGGTCTTACGTCAAAAGTGCCAGTTAACCTAACCTCACCTCGAAAATCCAAAATGAAAACTATACCGTTGTGTGACTTCCGAATCCAAGTTTTTTCTATCTTTGCATCTACTTGAATTTAACCCAATTTATATCCTTGACGATTTAAGAAACCTCTATTCGTTTAATGATATAAAGCTTGCATTGATTAGATTATTTATATTCTTGTGACAAACGCATTATAAATCGGAATGCTAGCGAATCAAGTGCTGCTACTCGAGAGTCGCTCAAGCCTTCGCTCACGTTGGAATTAACAACTGCGCTGTCGCCTAGTTGAAGACCATTGCTGCCAAGGTGGTCGCAAGGAAAGAAGCTTGGATTTTTTTTTTTTTTTGGTATTCTTAAACTTTACCAACGTGTTATAAATATAAAAAGATGGCCGCACACCGATTTTCAGCAAGTTCTACCGTGGTACGGGATGTAAACCTAATTTAGTGTGAACATAACCTAACATAACCTAACCTGACCTAAGTGCATCTTGTAGAGAATTAAAAATGCAACATCGGTTGACTTATAATATGGGAACGAAAAACTCAATATTCAACGAGTTAGGAGCCTCTGAAAATAAAGATGAAGTAAATTCTTACTATTCGCAAAGTGTATCGCAAAGTTAATCGCAAAGTTTTTCGCAAAGTTTTTCGCAAAGTTTTTCGCAAAGGGCCAACATAGACGCCAGGGACAACTTACCATGCGCTGCGGGGGGGGGGGGGGGAGGATATGACCTTCGCGGGGCCCGGCGGGGTGCATCTCACTTAATGCGGACGCGCATTATTGTCATCCTCCCGTGGTCTCCTCCCCACCAGCAGTCGCTGGCTGCATCGGTGCGCCGAGTGGCCCCGTAGGCCACAGTTCCAACATCGGCGTTCCGCAGCGGAGACGCGAATTGGTCCTGGGGCGGCCGATGCTGGGACTGACGGTGCTACGGCCACACCGGGCAGCGTGATCGCGGCTGCCTCCCGTGCGGGTTTCGGCGCCTCGCGGATCAAGATCGCCTGGTTCGGCGCGATCTCGACCACCACCGAGGAGGGTGCGCGTTGCGGGGTCGTTGCATCTGGAGCCGGGGCGGCTAACCGGCGTGCGACCTCCTGATTCCGGCGAGCTCGTCCGGTACGCCGCGGCCCCCTCCGACGACGCTGGATGGCCGTCCGCGACCGGGATGCGACGTGCATCGCGTTGCTCCTCTCCACCGGGCGGGCCTCCACCACGTTGGTGGGCCTCGTGGGGCGGGAAACGGTACCCGAGCGGGGTAACGGCCGGGGTCCGGGCGGCCGGTGCGGGGAAGTTGGCTGGCAGGCGGATCGACATCAGGGCCGGAGGGGCGGCTCGTACGAACTAAAGCGGCGACAGGGGGCGCGATCGCGAGGGGTGCCACGGAATCATCGTCACGGGTGGGGGCGGAGCCCTCGGACGCGGATTCGGCACCTCCGCGGATCACATTAGGAACTGTCCCCGCCGACCCTCCCGTTCCTCCTGCCAAACCCACTCGCAGAATTCCCCTACAGCCCGTGGATCAGGGGCGGAAGGGGGAAGTATCGGGGCGAATTTCCTCGCCTCCCGGTGGGGTCCTCCTACGAGGACGTCGGGCATCTGGCACCCGGCGCCGACCACCACAGTTGCGGCTACCTCAGCCGGAACATAAGGCGGGGGTGGTGGAGCAGGCGGCGTCTTCGGATGCGGGCGTCGCAGACGCGGCGGTTCTAATGACACCGCCGTCCCCAATCGCAACGGCAGCAGGCAATTGAGGCACGGAGGTACCGGGTTCAGCGCAGTAGGGACTGCATACCGCACTACCCTCGCTGCAGCCGGAGGCTGCGGGTCCGGCAAGGCCGGGAGCGGAGGGAACTCCGTGTTTGTGAGGGGTGGAAGCGGTGGCGGGGTCGCTGCTGGTGCCTGGAGGGATGGCGAAAGAACCGGGTCCCCCCCTCGCCTCACAAGGGTGACTTCGAACGGCAGGTTCGCCCATCGGGTCTTCACCCGCCTCCTCGGCATTCCTGATCGGCGACCTGTAACAGAACAAGGACAGCGCTACATTGATAAGGGGTTATCACAAAGCATCATAATGTCATCTTGCTATTTCTCCACACATGGTACATTAGTGCTATTTAAATCAGTGTATTATCCTAGGGGGCAATTTTTTGAAAACCATCGGGGTACCAGTGCAGCCGTTAAGTCCTACGGGATCGTAGACCATAACGTCGTTCTAATAGTGGTGGGGGGTGTGGAAGGCGCGCACTGGGTCGACACTCTACGCGGACGACCGGGGCGCCTGCGAGTGAAAGTCGGTTCGACTGTCTCCGGCGGCCTTGCCGCGAGGCGGGCCTCACTGTGGCGTGGCGCACGTGGAGTTTCACTCGGACAGGGGGGCATTTCTCTAGCTGGTTTCGGAGGTCGACCACGGCGACGCGGCACCGGGTTGGTATTCACCGGGTTCGGAATGGCTGGTTTCGACCGAGGGCTAGGAGGGTTTTCGTGCGTGTTAGTCGACACGGTTCGGTCGTTTGCAGAATGACCTCCTTCGTCGGGGCCGTGATACGGTTTCAGATCTTTAATATGGGCCCTTGGGTTCCGACGACTCTCGGGGTCGTTGAGCTCAAAGACGACGGGAGAGATTACCCGCAGAATACGATGGGGGCCACTAAATTTGGGCGCGAGTTTGGCCGCGAAATTTTAAATCCCCGACGAAAGGAAACGGATGCGACGTAGTACTAGGTCACCCACCTGGTATTTTACTTCTCGGTGGGACCGATTATAATACTCTGCTTGGCGCGTCGCGGCGCGCTCAAGATAACGATGTACCCAATCGTGAATTAACGGTAGCCTCCTCATTCGATCACGCCAGAACTCCGGATCCTTAGGGAGCGTGAGCGGAGGAGGGGGGAGGTCAGTACGCAAATTCCTAATCGCTACCGGGTTGCGATCGTAATTAAGAAATGCGGGAGTCATATTGGTCGATGACTGGATCGCGGTATTCAAAGCGAATGACAATTCCTCAAGATGCACATCCCAGTCGCGATGATCATGCGACACGAACGTACACATCATCGTCTTGAGGGTTCTATTAACCCTCTCGACTGGGTTGGCCTGGGCGTGGTAGGGGGGAGTCCGAGCGGAAACAATACCCAATTGCCTCAAATGCGTCTTTACGTGCGAGTTATCGTATTGTTTCGCATTATCCGATAAGAAATACTTTCGGCAACCCCATCTATTTATCACGAGACTATCGAAAGCGGCTATTATAGCCGATCCAGTGGCGGCACGGAGGGGTTTCACTTCTATATATTTCGTGAACATATCCTGGAAAACTACCACGAATTGATTTTGACGCTTACTGGGGGGAAATGGTCCCATGACGTCGGAACTGACTGTCATCCATGGACCTTCGGTCGTTCTCTCACACATGAGTCCCGTAGGGGCCTGCTGGGAGACTTTTTGTCTCTGGCATTCCAGACAACGGGCGAAGAACCTCGCGACGTCCTGGAAGACGCCGGGCCAGTAGAAGTCTTGGATAAAACGGTGATACGTCTTATCCACTCCTAAATGGCCGGCTTGCGGACAATCGTGTGCGTCACTCAGGGCACGAGCACGCGAGTCCGCGGGAAGGACTAGCTTCCAGGCGTCGAGGTCGCTCACGGCAGCTTCTATAATAGGGTGTGGTCGGTGGAAATATATTCGGTCGTCTTCGATACGCCAATCGGGATATTTCGAAGGGAACTTTCGAATATTCTCCAGTTTCTGAGTATACCACTTATCCTCTGTATCTCCAAGGGCGCAAAGGGCTTCATCAAGGTTCTCATACATCCGCGAAAGAGCATCGGGCACCACGTTAAGAGTACCCTTCCTATGCTCGATTTTCATATCATAGGCCTGCATGGCCAGGGCCCACCGCGCAAGTCTGCCGGTCGGGTCCCGCAGGTTTCTCAGCCATTGCAGGCTGCTATGATCCGTTATAATTCTAAAGTGTGTTCCTTCTATATAGGGTCTGTACTTCTTCACGGCCTAGAGGACGGCGAGGCACTCTTTTTCAGTGACCGTATATTTCCGTTCGGCTTTAGTGAGCACACGACTGGCGAAGCTGATCGGATGCTCATTACCGTCCACCTCTTGGGTGATGATCGCGCCGATCGCGAAGTCACTCGCGTCCGTCTGGATCGTGAAGGGTGCATCGAAATTTGGGCGGGTGTGGATTGGGGTATACGTAAGGGAGTCACGGAGGGACTCAAAAGCAGATTGCTGCTCTGTACCCCAGACCCAGGGAGTGTTTTTCATCAGGAGTTTAGTTAGAGGGATACGATCTCGCGAAAAGTCTGGGAGGAACCGCGAGTACCACCCCACCATGCCCATAAAGCGTCGTAGCTGTTTGAGATTAGTGGGGGGTGGAAATTCAAGTACGGGGGCGACCTTGTCCGGATCAGTCTTTAATCCGTCGCGATTCAGTACGAAACCGAGGTACTTCACCTCCTCCCGGAAGAACTCGTTTTTTTCCAAATTTAACTCTAGACCGGCGTTCCGCAGACTGGTCAGGACAAGTTCTAAGTAGCGGAAGTGGCCCTCCTCATCGTCCGTCGCGATGTTGATATCATCGAGGTACGCGAATACGTGGGGCTCCCACGCGGGATGGATGAGGCGGTCCACCAATCGCTGAAACGTCGCCGGTGCGTTGGTGAGGCCGAAGGGCATGCGCCTAAACTGAAACAATCCGCGCCCGGGGACGGCGAAAGCGGTGACGGGCCGGCTGCCAGGCTCTACCGGTATTTGAAAGTACGCCTGGCTGAGATCGAGCGTGGTGATGCACTGGGCACGACTCAACCGCGATAGAATCCGGGCCATCGAGGGGAGAGGATATGCATCTTTCCTCGTTACCTTATTAACGTCTCGGAAGTCGACGCAAAATCGAAACGTCCCATTCGACTTCCGGACAATAACGGGATTGCTCATCCAGGGGCTCGCAGAACGCTCGATGATGCCGTCGCCCAGCATCTCATCGACTGCGTCCTGGGCCACCTTCAGCATGTAGGGGGAAAGTGGACGAGCCTTCTGGCGAATAGGGGGATGGCCCTGGACGTCGATGGTGTGCTGCGTGAGGCGCGTTACACCGATAGTAGGGGTCCTATTCGCGGGATAATAGCGGTTAAGCAGCCTCCTTAGCCGTGGGGCGGCTTCTTTGGAGGGGGGAACCAAGCCAGCGCAGTCATCTACTGCTTGGGCCATTAACGGAATACTGGTGTCCGTTAGCGAGTGGGGGGTACTTATTCGACTACTCCACGAATTGCTATCTGTATCTAACTTGATACCGAATAGCCGCATGAAATCCATACCCAATACACAGGCATAATGGATAGGGGCAACCCGCATGTCAAACCTCTTGGTTTGACCATCGAGAGTCATCGCGAGGGTGACGATACCATCTAGGGGGACTACCGCCCCATTCGCGACCTTAACCTGTTCTTCGCTGGGTCTCAAGAACTGGGAGACGATCTCGCGACATGCAACCCCTAAATACGATCGCGAAGCTCCCGTATCTACAAGGGGCACCTTTCCGTTTAAGGCAAGACGTAAGTGAGGACGCGGATCGGAGTCTACAATTCCAAGATTATTTTTACGGGATTCTGTTGACGCAGATCTTTTATTTGCTACTAGGGGAGTACGACGGGTGGAAAACCGCTGTACGGCAGCTGAATAACCAGTAAACGCGGTCTTTTCATCGGCAGCTTTGTTAGCCGTATCCCGCGACTGGAGGGGGCGTGAAGACCGGTGTACTAGGGGGGCCTCGGGGACACCGTCCCCCCCTTTAGCAGTTTCCCGACCTTTTACGCGCTCACGCCTGACAGTTATTTGCATCTCGGCCTGGGTAGCCGCAGATGCGGCAGAAGTACCCCAATGGGTGGGGGCACTTGCGATACACGTGACCCGACTGTTTGCAATTTTAGCAACGGACGGGATTCCGTGCCGGAGGTGACGGGGTCACCGGTCCACCAGACGAGGTAGCCTTTGGAACGGGGGCGTACTAGAAATTCCCGAAGGTTTACGCGGCGATGGGGGTTTTACCGAAGGGGGTTGTTTTGGAGCTCTAGTGCTCGCGGCCCGCATTACCGGCGCAGCTTCCTCTCCCATGGGGGAGGGCGAATGCAAGGGCGCGGGGGCGGCGGACTCCTTTAGGGCCGGCTTGACGGTAGGAGTCGCAAGGGCCACCTTCTCCTTTCCCCGCCTCGCCTTCGGCGTATATGCAAAAGCGGGGAAAGCGGATTAGCCGCGGGAGGGGGCCGATATACCCTCTCCTGATTTGCGGCCCCTTCCACTTGTCTACCAATTCCCAATAGGTCGGAAAAATCGTACACGGAGTCACGCTCGATTTTTCGTGCGAGACCGGGGCGCAGATTCTGTACCGCGATATCTAACTGTTCCTCTAGAGCCGGGGGGAACGTGAGTAAATTAAAAAGACTGCGTAGGGAGACTAAATACTCCCGCATGGGCTCCTCGGGCCCTTGGGTGCGCAGGGTAATCTCCCTTTTGATGCTGGCATCCAGGTGGCGTTGACTAAAGGCATCGCGGAAATATCGCACGAAGCCGGAGTAGGTGCTCCAACTGGCTTTTTCCACCCGGTATCAATTAAGGGCCGATCTCCTAAACGCTGCGCGCAGGAGGTCCTCCTCGGTCAAATCCCGACTGGTGACGTATTCACCTAATTTGACGAGGAATTCTTCGGCATCTTCCCCCTCCTCCCCTGAATAGCGTGGCCCATGCGTCCTCCAGTGTTCGATCGCGGTTTTGTGCCAACGAACGCTGGACATTGACAAGCTGGGGTTGAATGATCCTCATGCGTGCGACGCATTGCCATCGACGTGATGAGAGGAGTGGGGGTGGCCGACCCGAGTGCTATTATAGCGAGGTTGGTGAGGCGACAAATCATAAGTGAGATCTGCCGGGAAGTGCGCACTCGACGAACCGGCGGTTGAGCGTCGAGGTGGGGGTTGGCGCGTTGCCAATGGACGAAAGGGGTCCACGTGACGCGCGCCGACATTGTCGCGAGGTGGGGGACCGAAAATACCCGCCCGTGAGGGTTGCGGCTCATCCTGTATTCCACCCGAGGCGGCATTATGTCGGAAAGGCTCAGGGGCCGACTGGGTCGGGTCACGTGACCCACTACGTGCAGGGTCATTTCCGATTAGCCGACTCGACGGGTTATAGTCGTTCACGGCACGACCCTCTGGTTGAGGGTCGTCTTCGCGGCGGTCGTCGCTAGGGGGGGCTACGGACGCGTGATTGGTTCGACCGGCTGGGTACGTGGAGGTGTCCGCCATCGGAAACCGGAAACTCTCCTCCTCTCCGAACGAGATCGGGTCCCGATAATAGGCGCGTGATCGATCCGACGGTAACCCGTGGGCGGCAAACGCGAAGGCTCCTAGGCGAGACGTCGGCGGAAGCTCCACGTGACCCGGGTAGGTCGCACTCATCGAATCGCCCAAAACGGTCCCTATTATGGGACAACCTACCGCTTCGGACAACGTATAGGGGGGTTGATCACCGCGCCCATCCGCACTGGCGTTCCACTCGACCGGGGTATCCGGGAATCGCCGCAAAATGGTGTACCGCACCAGCCGATCCCGGATTACCTCCACTGATCCGGCGATCAGGAGCTCGGCCTTATCGCATCTGCCGACAAGGTCGCGTAGATCGACGATTCGATCGACCTCCGCGCGTATTGCCGCGATTTGGGAAAAACTGGCGATTTGCCGCCCCGCCGCGCGGGAGGGGGTGACGTTAGTCGCGGTAGCCGAAAATGCCACGGGTGTCGTCGTAATAGACGGGTGTCCCGAGGTAGTGGTGGGGGTTACCACCGTTAACGTGGGCACCACCGTTGCCGGGGAACTAGTGGGAGTGGATAGCGATGTATCCATTGTCCCGAATCGAACTATGAAAAGAAGAGAAAAAAAAGAAGAAAAAGTTCGGACGCTCCTCAAGGTCACCGCTCAGTTCGAGATTCTACGTCGAGCTGCCGGATTCGTAAATCGAACGACCTGTGGTCCAACTTATGCAAGAAAAACGAATACGAAGCTCGAAGAGAAAAAAAAGAAAACTCGGCCCCGCTGATATGGGTTCAGAACAGATATCTGGTGCGCAGGGAACGCGTTACTCACGTTACCAAAAAAAAAACCAAAAACAAAACAAAAAAGAATTTTAACGGGAGAAAAATGTAATTCATGCCTCCGCGGACCGATAGCCAAAAACTCTCAAAAACAGGTGCAGGATAAGCGCGAGGGCACAAGCAAAAACAACAAAAAAAATCACAAAAGAAAAAGAAGAAGGGGGGGGGATTTTTCCCAGATGCCCCAACTTTTTTATTTACAGAGGCGCGCGACAGTTATCTGTCACAGGCGACGCCTCGACAATGGTTGCAATAATCCAAATCGCGAAGGGTAGGGGATCGCGCATCGCGATAGGACGGGGGTTCTAGAAAATTCTTCGGGTCGCTGCACTGGTATATACAATATATATATATATATATATATATATATATCAATTATATTATTTAGATTAATTATCTTATTGCCTACTGTATAAGTCGAATACTGGGAAAGTACGTTAATTATTTTCCGGTATTTTCGGATATTAATTATCCCAGGGACGACGACATTTACTTTGGCCAACGTAATCCTCGGCCCGTAGGGGGGTACGGGGGGAGACCACAGAGAGAATAATAAATGCTGAAAAGATAAACACAAGTATACGTTCGTATTATTCATGCAACGAACTATTACAATCATAAATCCATATAGCAATATTCAGGGAGATCGGTTGGGAGGAACGTAAACAAGGTCGTTCCCGAGAATTTCTCGGAATACGCCGAAAAGAAATCTATTGTTCACTGACGAAAGTTACGGCTTTGTTATTGTTTACAAAGCTCACAACTAATTTACTGGAGATTAACTTTATTTATTTTCGAAATTTTTTCAATTTCTGAAAAACGATTATCGTTAGGATATACAACTTCGAAATAATATTTTAAATAATTAATTATTTTCAAAAGGCTCAAATTCCAACGCAAAAATTATTAATGCAAAATTTTTTTTTAACATGATAAATGATTTGCGTTCAAAACACCAAAGGGAAAATATTTTTCATAATCTCTCGAACTCAATATGATATTACTATTATTCATCAATTAATATTCCGTAATACCCGGAATCGGTTCGGGACAACAATGCGGACGTCGTACGACGTCACGCTACTTCCAGGCCAGCTTTTTGGGCTCGGAATTGTGATTGTGGAGGGAGTGGAGTAGCGAGGGAAATCTGAAGGACGGAAAAGGAAACACATACAGGGAACACATAGGGGGCGCGAACAATACAGTCGGAACTGAAAAAAAAACGAAACTCAAACGATGCTTTCTCCGGCGAACTTTCCCGATTCAAATTCCCGATCACACACAAAAATGTTTACAATTTTTGGGAAATCTTTTTAGATTTCCCCACCAGGGATGCCATTTATAATCCCGTCCTTGAAGGGGGGGGGGGGGGAACGCAAAATAAAATTCTGAAGCCAATGATTTGTCTAATATTTAATTTATTCTTTCTACGTAATTGGTCACGGGTTCAAATCTCGCGAAGGGGATAGTTCCTTACAAATGACCGGAGGAAATATCCGAGCACGGAAAAATACAAAACGCGAATCGCAACACCAAAAAAAAGGAGGGGGGGGGGGGGTTCTCGAGTGGACCACTGAGGGCTTTCACCGCCGCACATGAAAATTTATGGCCCTATGGGCGACTCACTATTCGCTGCAAGTGCGCTGAGAATGGCGTCGGATGTCCCGGGAACGGACTGGAGCCGCTGCAGAGTCCTTGGCCGAAAGCGATGGTCGTTTTGCTGGGCACCCTATCCTCCTTGGTACCAGGGAGTCGTCAAGCACTAGATGGGTCCTTGCCTCCGACAAGAGATCCCCAGAGAGCACTTTTTGAGATTTTTATCCAAGTCCACCCTCTTGCATTACACAGTTCGATGTCGCACTACACGCACCACTTCGGCTACTCGGCGAATCGTAAACTCACTAGCTCCGTAATATCTCGCGGTCCGCGACAGAATGGCGTCTCCGTCGATTCTCGTCGTCGGTGAAGGCGCTCCAGCGCCACCTCGGAGCCCGATGCTGGGGGGTGATCCGTGGACGGAGGGAGAAGCGTGACGGTCGCGCGGCCCGCGTGTACCGGCTTCTCCTTCGGAGAGAGAGAGAGAGAGAGAGAGAGAGAGAGAGAGAGAGAGAGAGAGAGAGAGAGAGAGAGAGAGGGAGAGAGAGAGAGAGAGAGATACGTAGTTGCGCAAATCGGCTCTCGGCTTCTACCTTTGGAAGGAAAGAGAGAGACACCCCGGCTTCACTCCCCTCCGTCTGTGGGGAAGGAACTCCCGACGGCGACTGACTAGAGGAGCGACGGCGGGGAGGTATGAGCCTCCATAGCGCGTATCCCCGGTACGGCGGGCGAGAGCGGCGGCGAATAGAGGGAAGGGTTCCCCCGGAACGCTCTCCCCGATCAGAGTTACCGGGTTCGATCAGTGACTACGTCACAAAGTAATCATAATTTATAACGATTTCTGATAACTTGTGTATCAAATTCTTTCTAAAGTTCAAATTCTGAATACACTTTAAAAATACTGTTTGAAATAAGGAAAATATCGTTTCGAAACAATTAGCGACGGAATCATTGTTTAATTAATCATTATTTATAACGATTTCTGTAAAATGCGTATACTATAATTTGTGCAGGAAATTCTTTATGAAGTTCAAATTTTGCTTACTCTTTAAAAATGCTGTTTCAAATAAGGAAAATATCGTTTCGAAACAATTCGCGACGGAATCATTGTTTAAATAATCATTATTTAAAACCATTTCTGATAACTTGTGTAGGAAATTCTTTATGAAGTTAAAATTTTGCATACACTGCAAAAATACTGTTTGAAATAAGGAAAATATGGTTTTGAAAAAATTCGCAACGGAATCATTATTTAAATAATCATTCTTTATAACTATTGCTGTAAAATGCGTTTAATTTGTGTAGGAAATTCTTTCTAAAGTTCAAATTTTGAATACTGTTTGAAAATACTGTTTGAAATAAGGAAAATATGGTTTCTGTGTTTTGTTAAAGTTTTAAATTCGTCGTATTAATTTCTCCATCGTACAGTGGATAATTCAAATGCAATTTCCACTTCTATTGCGTCATTCGTTTAATAATAGTAGTAATCTGCTCCAGAGTTTGTTAGTGGCAAAATAAAAAGCAAATTCGTGAAAGAGTTGAAATGTAAATCATTCATTGTGGGAAATGTTTGTTACTCTAAATTAAATTTATAATCTTACTTTTTTTTCATCGCTCAAAAATAATCACAAACGCTAGTAATAATAGTGTAATTTTAGTGTAATTTTTGTTGGTCTAAAGTTAGGAGAAGTAATGAAAAATTCTTAATGAAACATGTTATCTTCATTAATGTGCAGGTTAAGTCAATACTTACCAAAAGTGGAATATAATTTATTCTTTTCGAAAACGGTACACTTAACGAATAAATCAGTATGTAAATTATTTTCTCAATTCAGCGGTGGATAATTTAAATGCAATTCGCACTTCCATTGTTTCATTCGTTTAATAAGAGTGGCAATCTACACCGAAATTTTTTGTTGACAAAATAAGAAGCAAATTTGTGAAAGGGCTGCAACCTACATAATTTACTAATTTAATTTTTGTTGATCTAAAGCAAAGAGAGGTATTGACAAATTCTTAATGATACATTTTTGTTAATAAAAAAGTAATTTATAATTTCATTTATTTACATCGGTCTTTTTCTTTTCAAAATGTGTTCGAACTGCCGCCCGTCTTGCTCAACACAGACTCTACACCGTTTTCTCACATTATTTACCGCCTTAAGAAGCATCTCCTCTTGGATCGTGGCAAATGCTTCATGGAGCCGTCCCATTAAGTTTTTTACAATTTTCGTTTCTTTGGCCGAAACATTTCAGGAAATTTTCCTCATATACGGTACACAAATGTGAGGTTAAAATAAAAAATAAAAGGGAATATAAAAGAATACGAGTCTATGAAATTTATAATCAGTTGTTCAATTTCGCTTCAAAACAATGGCTAAAATTGAAAAATCGAAGCGCACCAAATTCAATACTTCAGACCACGTACGGTGCGAAAGTAAGTAAAAATTTCTGATGACTGTTTGTTATTCACAATGTTACTGCCAATTATTCCGGCCCATATATTAACCGAAAACTTGTGTTGAAAGTTTCTTTCCCGTGTAACATACGGGTTGGCATGAGCCCAGTGTACGTAATTTTTATAATTGAAGATTCCTTCATTTGTGAAATTGCGTTCGTCAGTCCAGAGGATGCGATGATGAAAATTGGGATCAACACGAATTTGTGCCGAAATTTCAGCACAAAATTCTATTGGCCGAATATTATCGGCAGGTAGTAGCTCTTGTACAGGACGATAATGATATGGATGTCGACCATTATCTTTAAGTACCTAATGTATCACAGTATGGTTGACGTTTAATCGCTGTGAAGCTCTTCTGGTACTCATTGTCGGTGTCTCGTTGAACGTCCTTAAAATATTTTCCTCGACGTCGACAGCAACTTGATTGTGACCCCCGACATCAATTCGACTTGGACTCAGCGTTCCAAAATTGGGAACCCGATCTACTGCACGCCCGATCACGTTGCCATCCGGATAACGATTTTCGTTAGGATTGCGCTCTCCCGGTACACTAGCGCCGCGGGACCAGATTCTTCGCGTGCCAACCCGTAGCAAATTAACATTTTCGCATATTGCTGCGGTGTGTATGACATAGTGATTATTAACGGAGTTACCAGGTTAAACCGCGAGCTTCAACGTCAAACTGTTAAAAAACAGGTTAATAAGAAAAAACAAAAAACGATATTGCACGAACTGCTAATTTCAAACGAATCTAAGCACATCAATGGCAAGTGAGATAAATTTAAAAAGATTAAATCAATGAAATTACAATTTGCGCTTGAATTATCCGCAATTGAAGTGAGAAAATAAGTTACATACGGTTTTATTCGTTAATTGTAGCGTTTTCGAAAAGAATAAATAATATCCCACTTTTTTGTAAGAGTTGAATTAACCTTCACATAAATGAAGATAATACATTTCATTAAGTATTTTTCATTACTTCTCCTTATTTTAGATCAAGAAAAATTACAATAGCGTTTGCGATTATTTTGGAGCGATGAAAAAAGTAAGATTATAAATTTAATTTAGAGTAACAAACATTTCCCACAATGAATGATTTACATTTCAGCTCTTTCACAAATTTGAATTATTCACTGTACGATGGAGAAACTAATACGAATAATTTGAAACGCTGAAGAAACAATATTAACATTGTTTAAATCAATATTTTTTAAAATGGAATTCTTTAAAAAAATAATTAGCTTACTCGAGGAAATTTGTGCTAACGTTAAAATTTAACAAAGATATCAGACATGGTATTACAAGTAAGGAAAATACCGTTTTGAAACAATTCGCGATGAAAACGATTGTTTAAATGATAATTGTTAATATCGATTTCTGTAAAATGCGTATAACTTGTGCAGGAAATTGAATATAGCCTTAAAGTTATACGCCTTTTACAGAAATAGTTATAAACAATGTTAATTTAAACAATGATACATGTAGCGAATTGTATCAAAACGATATTTTCCTTTTTCAATAATATTTTTGAAGAATTTTACAAAATTGTAACTTTATAAAGAATTTCCCACACAAGTTATCAGAAATCGTTGCAAAGAATGATTATTTAAACAATGATTCCGTCACTAATTGTTTCAAAACGATATTTTCCTTATTTCAAACAGTATTTCTAAAGAGTATGCAATATTTGATCTTTATAAAGAATTTCCTGCACAAATTATACTATACGCATTATACAGGAATCGTTATAAATAATGATTATTTAAACAATGATTCCGTCGCTAATTGTTTCAAACGATATTTTCCTTATTTCAAACAGCATTTTTGAAGAGTATGCAAAATTTGAACTTCATAAAGAATTTCCTGCACAAATTATACTATACGCATTATACAGAAATCGTTATAAATAATGATTATTTAAACAATGATTCCGTCGCTAATTGTTTCAAACGATATTTTCCTTATTTCAAACAGTATTTTTGAAGTGTAGTAAATTTGATCTTTATAAAGGAATTCCTAAACAAGTTATCAAAAATCGTTATAAAGAATGATTATTTAAACAATGATTCCGTCGCTAATTGTTTCAAAACGATATTTTCCTTATTTCAAACAGTATTTTTAATAAGTATGCAAAATTTGATCTTTATAAAGAATATCCTGCACAAATTATACGCATTTTAAAGCAATAGTTATGAAGAATGATTATTTAAATAATGATTCCGTCGCGAATTTTTTTAAAATCATATTTTTCTTATTTCAAACAGTATTTTTGAAGTGTACTCAAAAATTGAACTGTAGACAGAATTTCCTACACAAATTATCATAAATCGTTATAAAGAATGATTATTTAAATAATGATTCCGTCGCGAATTGTTTCGAAACAATATTTTCCTTATTTCAAACAGCATTTTTAAAGAGTAAGCAAAATTTGAACTTCATAAAGAATTTCCTGCACAAATTATACTATACGCATTATACAGGAATCGTTATAAATAATGATTATTTAAACAATGATTCCGTCGCTAATTGTTTCAAACGATATTTTCCTTATTTCAAACAGCATTTTTGAAGAGTATGCAAAATTTGAACTTCATAAAGAATTTCCTGCACAAATTATACTATACGCATTATACAGAAATCGTTAGTATAATTTGTGCAGGAAATTCTTTATGAAGTTCAAATTTTGCTTACTCTTTAAAAATGCTGTTTGAAATAAGGAAAATATTGTTTCGAAACAATTCGCGACGGAATCATTATTTAAATAATCATTCTTTATAACGATTTATGATAATTTGTGTAGGAAATTCTGTCTACAGTTCAATTTTTGAGTACACTTCAAAAATACTGTTTGAAATAAGAAAAATATGATTTTAAAAAAATTCGCGACGGAATCATTATTTAAATAATCATTCTTCATAACTATTGCTTTAAAATGCGTATAATTCCGTCGCTAATTGCTTCAAACGATATTTTCCTTATTTCAAACAGTATTTTTGAAGTGTAGTAAATTTGAACTTTAGAAAGAATTTCCTATACAAGTTATCAGAAATCGTTATAAAGAATGATTATTTAAACAATGATTCGGTCGCTAGTTGTTTCAAAATTATATTTTTCTTATTTCAAACAGTATTTTTGAAGTGTATTCAAAAATTGAACTGTAGACAGAATTTCCTACACAAATTATCAGAAATCGTTATAAAGAATGATTATTTAAATTATGATTCCGTCGCGAATTGTTTCGAAACGATATTTTCCTTATTTCAAACAGCATTTTTAAAGAGTAAGCCAAATTTGGACTTCATAAAGAATTTCCTGCACAAATTATACTATACGCATTATACAGAAATCGTTATAAATAATGATTATTTAAACAATGATTCCGTCGCTAATTGTTTCAAACGATATTTTCTATATTTCAAACAGTATTTTTGAAGTGTAGTAAATTTGAACTTTAGAAAGAATTTCCTGCACAAATTATACTATACGCATTATACAGAAATCGTTATAAATAATGATTATTTAAACAATGATTCCGTCGCTAATTGTTTCAAACGATATTTTCCTTATTTCAAACAGTATTTTTGAAGTGTAGTAAATTTGAACTTTAGAAAGAATTTCCTATACAAGTTATCAGAAATAGTTATAAAGAATGATTATTTAAACAATGATTCGGTCGCTAGTTGTTTCAAAATGATATTTTCCTTATTTCAAACAGTATTTTTAATAAGTATGCAAAATTTGATCTTTATAAAGAATATCCTGCACACATTATACGCATTTTACAGCAATAGTTATGAAGAATGATTATTTAAATAATGATTCCGTCGCGAATTTTTTTAAAATCATATTTTTCTTATTTCAAACAGTATTTTTGAAGTGTATTCAAAAATTGAACTGTAGACAGAATTTCCTACACAAGTTATCAGAAATCGTTATAAAGAATGATTATTTAAATTATGATTCCGTCGCGAATTGTTTCGAAACGATATTTTCCTTATTTCAAACAGCATTTTTAAAGAGTAAGCCAAATTTGGACTTCATAAAGAATTTCCTGCACAAATTATACTATACGCATTATACAGAAATCGTTATAAATAATGATTATTTAAACAATGATTCCGTCGCTAATTGTTTCAAACGATATTTTCTATATTTCAAACAGTATTTTTGAAGTGTAGTAAATTTGAACTTTAGAAAGAATTTCCTATACAAGTTATCAGAAATCGTTATAAAGAATGATTATTTAAACAATGATTCGGTCGCTAGTTGTTTCAAAATGATATTTTCCTTATTTCAAACAGTATTTTTAATAAGTATGCAAAATTTGATCTTTATAAAGAATATCCTGCACAAATTATGCGCATTTTACAGCAATAGTTATGAAGAATGATTATTTAAATAATGATTCCGTCGCGAATTTTTTCAAAATCATATTTTTCTTATTTCAAACAGTATTTTTGAAGTGTATTCAAAAATTGAACTGTAGACAGAATTTCCTACACAAGTTATCAGAAATTGTTATAAAGAATGATTATTTAAATAATGATTCCGTCGCGAATTGTTTCGAAACAATATTTTCCTTATTTCATACAGCATTTTTAAAGAGTAAGCAAAATTTGAACTTCAGAAAGAATTTCCTGCACAAATTATTCTATACGCATTATACAGAAATCGTTATAAATAATGATTATTTAAACAATGATTCCGTCGCTAATTGTTTCAAACGATATTTTCCTTATTTCAAACAGTATTTTTGAAGTCTAGTAAATTTGAACTTTAGAAAGAATTTCCTATACAAGTTATCAGAAATCGTTATAAAGAATGATTATTTAAACAATGATTTAATTTAAACAATGACGGTCGCTAGTTGTTTCAAAGTATTTTTGAAGTGTATGCAAAATTTTAACTTCATCAAGAATTTTCTGCACAAGTTATACGCCTTTTACAGAAATCGTTATAAACATTGATTATTTAAACAATGATTCTCTCGCGAATTGGCTGCGCGGCGTTTGGCGACTGGTCGTGATTTATACTAGCATTTGTGATTATTTTTGAACGATGAAAAAAGGAATTATTAAGGTGATTATTTAAGTTGTACTAGTATTATTTTTTACTGTTTACCGAGATCAGCTGTTTATTGCACTGCATCATCATTGGCAACATTGACCATTTAAAGTTTTATTTTTGCCCCTAAAATAAATAAACTTTAACATTCAATTTACAAAGGAACCATACCTTGCTGAAAATTAATTTTTGCGCCATCGGCTTCAGAAAAAAAAATCTTCATCATGGTATATCTCTCATGCGCTATTGCAACAACACCCTGTATAAAAAGATATTTTTTAACACTTCGGGCGCGAACCTCTATTTCGCGCTCTCGGGCTAAATTTTCGGGCAGGAATTATCGAGTTCCGGGCATGTCATATTAAAAATTATCGCATGTAATACGTGCGAAATATCGATCTCCGACGGGTGTGAAGTTTGTCACTCGAGCGAAGCGACATCTTCGCCCTTGTTACATAAGATACTATTATGTATTCCAAGTGGACTGATCACACAGAAAAACAGTAAACTTCCAAGTTTTCCTTTTCAAATTTGAATTACAAATTTTGCGCTCAAGAAAGACTAATTACGAATTATCGGGGTTTCGGTTATTCTCTATTCTTTAATAACCAATTATTTGGTTATTTTTCAATAACCGGTTATTCGGTTTTTTCTAAATAACCGGTTATTCGGTTTTTTCTGAATGACCGGTTAGAACGGGTTGAACCGGTTACAGTTATTATACCGAAAACCGATTGCTAAACCGGTATTTTAGAAAAGCTTAAACCGTTTTCAATTTCCATAACCGCACAGGCCTAGACACGACTTCCACCTACTGGTTACCATAAAAAAAGCTTTTAGAAGAGGCGTCGAAAAGGCTTCTAAACACTATAATTTTCGTTTTTGAGATATTCACTTCGCGACCATTTAAATTACAATAAGTGACAAGCGTCCTCAATTTGGCTCTTAAACCAGCAGGAGAATAAGCGAATATCCTCAGATCATCAGCGAAGAGGAGCATCATAAGGTTATAAGTTAGTGTATAGTCGATGACGCTCAAGCCTTTCTCACGGAACTATGTCACAATGTAGGATATATATATATATATAGAATGAAGAGCAGAGGCCACCCTCAGTCACCTTGATAAGATCTGTATATCTAGCTGCACAAACGACAGAAGATTTGGCTGAATGGTAAAAGGCTTTAAGCAACCTAACCATTTTGGCACTAACCCCAATATCATACAATTATTGTTGTGGGGGATAGAGTCGAACGCTCTGCGAACGTTCACAAATAGAACGTAGTACTTTGAGGCTTTTTTTCTGAACTGCTGCGTTTTTATGAAGGACTCTGTTCATTCGTGACCTGGCAGTCTTACAGGACTCGTCGTACCACTGAGGTGCTGAGCGAATCGAGGTACGTTTGCCCCACTAGGGCTAGTTTAGTGTTAGTTAACTTAACTAAACCTTCATGGATACGGATGCTTAGTAAATCTGAACAAAAAGCATCAAATAACGGGCTTTGCCTAAGGTGGTCGACAAACAAGTAGTGTAGGTTTACTTCACGCAATCGATTGATAAATTTTGTGTTCCGCTCAGGTGACCACGACGTTTTGTACCTTGTTGATGCAATTAACGGATGATAAAATACAGACTGTGCATTAAACAGTGTGAGGGACAGCAGAACGACAGCCGGAAAGTGGTCCGATGGTCCGAGCCTCCACCATCAATGCCTGTAAAAAAATCGTTGATAACGTACAAATGATTGGCGGAAACCCAGAACCAGTCGAAAATGCTATAATGCTGAAATGCTAGATTTGTCGTGATTGCCGCGTCAACTTTCTCGTCAATTTTTTGTGACAACGCTGTGATAATAGAATCTTGCAAATCTTTTAGTTAGCTTCCATTTCAAATTGCGGTGATCAACAGATAGGACAGGTTCCTTCAATACTGCTGTGTTAGCACAATATTTTTTCAATGGCAAACTATCCGTGTCTGACGATGGAAAAGTTTCGGGTGTGGAAAGAAGGCCGAAATAAGCTTAGTTTGCGAGCCCCTGTATGAAAGCCATTTAGATAATTTCGAGGGCCTCCCAACACCTGCTTTAAGCGAGCGAAATACGGCTGGCGAGTCCGCCCCTGGCCCAGTCAAACTCATTAGCGTACTCGCGGGAGAGTGGGAAGGCGTGGCCGAAGCCTCCTTTTGCATTTAGCGCAGATGGCTTGCCCAAAAAGTGCTGCCTCTTACAGTAAAATGGTAGAGCACTTGCTATCAACAGCGGGAAACTCGTTGTATAGGGCGAAAAACAGCTCGCCGACAATGCGTAAATAAGTTGCGCAAGAGCATGGTCATGTCACGTACGAATAAAACTTCATTAATTAAAAAATCACCCATCGAAGTTTTTTGTAGGAAAACTAACTTTGTCCTTAGCATCACTTAAAATCCACCCGAAATGAAATTTCAACATATGTCTTGTCACGAGATAAAACATTTTGTACAGCAACCTTGGACCAGCTTGTAGAGGTTAGAAATAATCCGACACACTAAAAGACTTGTAACGTCACTGGTACAGGAATAATTATGCCAAAGTTCGGATGAAACTTGTATGACAGCACTTGTATATTGCATAAATATAATCAGCACAATACGTTCATATGCAAAGACCGTCAATTATCTGTCAACATAAAATAGAAATAAGGGAATTAATTGAATAAAATCTAAATAATTTGAACATATTATAAATGTGAATTTTTAGGTACGTATAAAAAGTAGGAAAAAAAGGAATTTTTATTTAAAAAAATATAGAAAAAAATGTTGAAAAAGGTATAGTTTTAATTTTGTCCAAGGGTCGTAGCCCTATATTATGTTTATGTTTACATTCTTAATGTTCAATGACCGTGCATAAAATTCAAAACATTTAAAATTATTAAAAATTAAAGTTTTTTTTCACTTTTTAATGTTGTAATAATGAACCGTGTTGAAATTAATCAGTTAATATTTCTTTATTTCAATGGCCAATACAATTCATATATTTACAACTGTCCCATAAATGGAACAGATTACAACTCAACGTTTCGACCTTTAATGTGGGTTCTCTTTAGGGGCATCTATCAAAATTAATATTATAAAATTTAAACAAATTAACAAAAATGTATAAAAATTCATACAAAAAAACATATACGACAAATATCCGTTTGCACAATTTCAACGCGCCAGGAGGAACCTCGAATACACGGCTGAAAAATACATGATTTTCTTACATTTTTTTCTTATGCAGAATAAATAAAAATTTTTTGAAATTTTCATGGTAGTTTAATATATCATTAATGAACATGTCAGAATTTTTTTATGTAAAAATATTGATATTAGGTATGAAAATAGATTGGATGAGCGTCTCGTAACGTCCCCGCTGCGTACACTCTCACGTCCTTAATTTTGATCTGAAACAAGACATCCAAAATTTTTTTTACAGTTTATGATTATAGTTTTTATATGTTATTTCGTATTTAAAAGAAAAATTGAAATTACAAGTTTTTACGCAATTGTAAATTAAAAGTATGTTTTTTCGCTAAAAATTCAAGTTTAAAATATAAAAGAAACGTGAAAAAATTTCTTTTTCGAAAAACACTTAATGTCATATCGAATACAATTTAATTATCTATAAAATGAGCCGTCATAAAACTATGTCAGTTGAGGAGCGGCTTCTGAATCGTGTACGCAAATTCGAAAAATAGTGTTTCGAGAAAAACGCGTTTAAAGTTTTAGGAACACAAAAATACTATATACTCACAACTTACAGCGCTGTCGCTTTATGCGCATAACTTTCTAAATAATAGAGATATCGGTACGAAATGTTGAGGCAATATTCTTGAATGGTTTAACAATCTATTAAGAGTATTTCCAAACAGTCCATTTTTTCGACCCGATGAAGGTGGTTACCCCGTATGCCTAAGGAAAGTCACAGATGTTAACGACTGACTAAAACCATATAAAACAAATATAATTTCATTTATTAATCACGCATACATAGACAACGTCATTACATTATACATACATAGAGAAACATTATAATATCCTACGTGTCATTCATCCTGCACGGCACGTCATATTGCATTAATATTTCAGCAACATTGTAATATTGCGGCAATACTACAGAAACTTTGTAATATTTCAGTAACAGTACAGCAATATTACACGACAATATATCACGCAGTACTGTCACGGTAAGCTTATAAGGCAATATATCACACGGTAACGTTGCAGAACTATTACGGTTATATTACACGGTGATAATGCAGTAATATTACGGTAATCTTATAAGGCAATATACCATACGGTAATGTTGAGGTCATATTACGGTTATATTACACGGAAATATATCCCGCGGTAATGTTGTAGTAGTATTGCGGTTATATTACACGGCATTATATAACATGGTAATGTTGGAGTAATATTGCGGTTATATTATACGAAAATGTATCACGAGGTAATGTTGCAGTAATATCACGGTAATCTTATAAGGCAATATATCACACGGTAATGTTGAAGTCATATTACGGTTATATTACATGGCAATATATCCCGCGGTAATGTTTCAGTAGTATTACGGTTATATTACACGGCAACATATAATATGGTAATGTTGCAGTAATATTACGGTTATATTACACGGCAACATATCACAGGGTGATATTGTGGTAATATTACGATTATATTATACAGCAATATATCACACGGTGATATTGCAGTAATATTTCGGTTATGGTGCACTACCATATATAACATGGTGATGTTGCAGTGATATTACGGTAATATTACATGGCAATATATTACGGCAATATTGCAGTAATACTACGGTTATATGACACAGCAATGTATCACATGGTATTGAAGTAATATTACGGTTATGTAAGTTCGGAAAGTAGTGGAAATAGAGTGCAGCAAGGATAGGAAAGAATATAGAAGATAGAAGAAATCAAAGGAGAAAAGGAAAAATGTAGAAAAATAAGAAGGACCTGGTGCAGTGAGGTGGAAAATAAAAGATGAAGAAAAAGTGTGGTTGTGTTGTGGAAGCATGTGGAAGAAGCGGAGAAAGCGCGCGCATGAGGGAACGAGCGGATAGAGGAACGGAAGCCGGCAAGGAGTAAGGAGTTACGGAGGCAGCTGGTAGATGACGGGAGTGGAGGGAGAGTAGAACAGGGACAGGGAGAGGTACAGTTGCTTGCGAAACGTGGAAGGCTAAACACGAAAGTTGAGGAGAACAAATTGCGAAAGAGTGAAGGTGAAGAAGAAAGAAAAGAGAGAAAAGGATGTGAAACAAGGAAGGGGATGAGTGGAGAGAAAAGGGGGATAGGGTAGAGAAGAGACAGGACAGACTAAGAAAGGATCAAAAGAAGCTGAAAAGAGCGATAGAAAAGTTGCAGCGAAGGATGGGAAGAATGGGCAGAGAGTACGGAGAGTGGAAGGAGAAAGGAGGGTGTGGAAGTGAGGGAGAAGAAGTGGTAGTAAGCGATAGAGTGTAGAGGAGGAGAGTTATTATAAACAATTTCATGTATTGTTATTATAAATTTCAAAAGCTGTGAAGGTCATAAAACATAGGTAATTTAATGTATGCATTGCATTACATTGTGTAATGAAAAGAGAAGGTAAAGGTCAACCAATATTTATTATTTCATTAGATATTGGTACTAGAAAATGTCCGGTTTTTACATTATCATTGAAAAAGACGTCTTTCTAATGCGTGATCTTACAAAATTCAATCAGAGAGATTGAAAAGTGTTGGCCGTTACACATTCGTATTACCATGTGTGGACTGTCGACAAACAAATGTCAAAAGTCGCCATCAGTAAAGGTCAGATATTGCTACATTATAGTTGCTTCTCCGGGATTATGTGGAAATACATCGTAAGCTAGGAACCGTATTGAGAGTGAAAGTAAAATGACCTTTTCTTCGTGCGTCCTACTACCATCTCTCTCGCTCTCACATACTCTTTGTTAGATTCATTAACATTAGCAGTATACCGAATTCACGGTCGTCGATTATCCGCCGATTACTTATTCACCGTACATTTGTTTTCCCGAAACTTTCGAAATTGTATACAGGTACAGATGCGTTTAAAGAGTCATTGCACAATTTCATCAAAACATTTTCCCAAATTTCGGCAATCCGGGCTGTAATAGAAAAGAAGAAGCCTAATTCAAATATTTCTAAATTATCGTTTCAAACGAATGTCGCGTTCCAATGTCTATGTGAATACCGTTTTTTCCCTCTTCAGGATCAACTGTGTATAAATGCTGTGTGCTTCAGCAAATGGAAAACTGTGTTTGATAACACGTAAGCACCTATATTTCGTATATTGTATTTCTACATCAATATGGTAGATGTCAAGAAGATTTTCTCGTCATGGGAGGAGGCCTTGAAGAGGATTTACAACACTCTTGAAGAAGACGCTACTGAGGATCAGTTTTCCAACTTCATTCGAGAATTCACCAAAAGGATTAAGAAAATCAATTCGTTCTTAAGGACCAATCCTCACATTCCAAATGAGGTAAAGATATCGTTGGAGACAATTATTCATCGTATCTCGGTACATTCGTCTCCTTGTATTTGATGACCGAGCCTTACCCGTCCAAGGCTTTAAGGCTCGGGCCCCATGGCGAGGGGCAGGGAAACGCCGTCAACGGTGGGACGTTCGTGGGTCAACATGGCCCACTTCCAGTTGCGCCCTTGCCGGCGCGGGACTGGTCACCCAACTCAGGCAGTGCGGGATCGTTAATCCTGTAGGGGATGGGTCCATCCCTCCTCTCTCCGCCATGCAACTGGGTCCTCCCCATCAGTGGCAGCCAGACGGCTCGCCCTGGAGGAGAAGACCCAGTTCACGAAGTCTCTGAAGGCTGCAAACGCTTCCGGAGTCAAAACGACCCTTCCACGTCCCATCCCCCAGCAGAACGGACAAGGATGCCCATGCAATCCAAGTCCCGGCGAGCGTCGCAAAACGGACACTCGCACAGGACATGGACCCAATCTTCGGCGCCGAGCTGGCAATCTCAAGCGGGCGACTCAGTAAGTCCCCTCCTATGAAGGAGCTCGCGGAGCGAGCCATGGCCTGTCAAGAGGAAATCGGTGTTAAGCCCGAAATCGAGGTGCCGAAGTTCGGCAACCCAACTGGGCACAGGGAAGAAGCATCGGGTCGTAGACCCTTTGCCGCAACCCTGCCACCGGCCCTCCCAACGGGACCACAGTGCCTCTTCAACGCATCGCTTAGCGCGTTCCAGCTCGGCACCCTGAAGGGGGGCGAACTCCCCATCAGCCCCGAACTTGCGCGCCCCAACGCCTCCGTGGACATGGTACGGCAGACGGGTATCACGTCCAGCAGGATTCTGATTTTGTTCCGGATCAGCTCCGCCCATACCGCCGCTCCATACAGTGCACAGGAGGTGAAGACGCCCCGGTAAAGGACCCTCGCGGCTCGCCGCCGGAGTCCCCACTCCCTCCGCATGACCCGACGGAACTAGCTGATGAGCCGCGACATCTTCTCCCTCACCTGTAGAGGGTAGGGTATGAAGCTCAGTCGTTCCCCCAGCATAATGCCGAGGTTTTGTGGGGAGATATCCCATACGCCCCATTCAGCGACAACTGCCAGGCCCCCCTCCGCGCGGATCTCCAGCTCTCGCCGGGTATCCGCGCTCGTTATGAGTAGGAGGTCATCGGCGAAAGCCACGACCACCTCCCCATAACCGTCTAATGTCCGCAGGAGTCGATCGATTGCCAGGTTCCAAAAAATGAGACCCGACATCGATCCCTTCGGACATCCCCGCTCGACCGACACATCCGCTCGGCTAAACCCGGTGGACATACCGGCCCATCTGCCCCTGAAGAAGTCCGCCCAGAGCGGAAGCTCTCCCGGAGTATCCCGAGGATCGTGTCCCAGCGGAGATGGTCGAAAACCCCCTTAAAGTCAATGGATGTCCCAAGGACATTCACCCGGGGACAATCGGACCACCCCCATGACTGTAAGATGTAAGTCCTCGGTGGACCTTCCCGCGAGGAAGACGAACTGGCGGCCCGAAAGGGCATGCACCGCCCGCTCTCCCAGCCGCAGGACAAAGACCTTCCCCAGGACTGACAGCAAACTGGTATGAACCGACCTCGTCAGTCGGCCTGCCAGGGCCCTTCAAGATGGCTATCACTCGGGCTCTCTTTCACTGAGGTGGGAACACCCCAGTTTCGAGACACCCGTTTAGCAGCGCCACCAAAAGGAAAGGGAGTGCCCGCGCAAAGGCCCGGAGCATCACTACCGTGATAACATCCGGACCCGGGGCCCTCTCCTGGGCTTCATCCTGGCAAGCGCCCGGTTAGCCTCATAGATGGTGATCGGCGCGGGGGGCTCTACCCCCCCTTGCGGCTCGGAGGGGCGGTCCGCCGGAAGTCGAGGAAACAAGGCCCCTAAGAGGCCCTCCGCACTCTCCTCCCAGCTTCTCGCCGTTCCACCGCCCGTCCGAATGCCGCCGATCCCAGCAGCGGGGCACATCCCCCTGAGGATCTTGTAAGCAGATCCCTAGGCGTCGTCGTTACCGACCGACCCAACAAAACTTCGCCAGTCCGCGTACTTCACCTCAGAGATCCGGGCCTTCAGTTGCCTGTCGGTCCGTCTGTAGGCAGCTCGGAGACGGTCTAGCTCGTCCGGTGGAGTCGGCCGCGAGCGTGCCCGCTGCCAGGATCTCCGCCTGCCCCGCACCTCTCGCCTGGCGGCTGCCAAGTCGGCGTTCCACCAAGCCACCCGCTTGCGTCTTCTCACCCGCGCCACCTTCAGTGCCTGGTCGTTAACCCCTTGGATAAGGGATGTCACGACGTCGGGCCTGTCGGCGGCGCCCGCGGCCAGGAACTCGCACATGTCGATTTCGGCAGAAGACCGTGCCAGTAGGCTCTCGTTGTCGGCTCAGTCGGTACCGACCGCCGACCACGAGTACCTCTCGACGGGCTCCGTCATCGCGCCCTCCCTCTCCAGGAGTATGGTCATGACGTTGTGGTCGAATAGACTCACGTCCTCGTGGACGGTCCACCCGACCTTCCAACGGGACGGGGGTGTCATCTGAAGAGGGTGACATTGATGTCGGACCTACCCGTCGAGCCGGCGTAGGCGAACGCAAGGCTGGGGCGATTGACGACCTCGACATTCTGGCTGTCGAGTAATTCCTCAAATATTCGCCCCCTCCTCGCATTCTCCCGCCCCGGCCTGACACCCTTTGAGTGCCACATGTGCGAAACCGCATTGGCATCCAACCCGATCAGGACCAAACCCACCGTTCGCGCCAGCAGCCCTACCAGATAAACGGACGAGACATTGATCTCGCCCATGCCTACGCGGAACCACACGGCGACACCGGCTTCGCCAGTGGTCGGCAAGACCATCGTATCCAGGGACGCGTTGCAAACCACAATAGCGGCCCTCCGGTCCCCGCTCCTGTGGGTACTCATCCAGGCTGGCAGGCCCGCGACCACGCTTGACCGTCCCAGATAAGGCTCTTGCAGGAGAGCGACATCGAACAGACCCTCGAACAAGGTTACTCCCAGGTCGACCATCACAGGGTATTCCCCGTGGCAGTTCAGCTGGCGCACTTTGAGCTTGCGCTCTCCGCCCCCCCAGCCTAGACCGCTCACAGTTGGACTCTGGCCGGTCCTGGCACCTAGCCTGGCTCCTGGCTCCCGGAAGAACGGACAGGCGCCGCTGGTCGCAGCGTGGCCCGCCGTTGCGCGACCCACCCTCGCGCAACTTGTGCATCGGGCGGGTCTCTGTGCTCTTGGGTACTGCGACCGGGAGTCACCCTCTCCGGCGCAATGCCCACATGTCTCCTGTCTGGCCCTGCAATGCCGGGAGATATGCACATACCCTTGGCACCGGAAGCACCGGGTAATGGGTACATAGTCCCGAAAATTGAGGACCAGCCAGCCGGTGAAGCCCTTGCCGGCCTTCCTAAGTTGCTTTCTAATCCTTGGGTGACCCCCAACACCCACGGGGATAAGGCCCCAGGCGGGTCAATCTTGCGACTGACCCGGACCTCCTTGTCGAATTCCTCCTGGGACAGATTCCGAAGATTCTGCCCCCGACGGGCCGACAGGAGGCCAGCCTCCCCCATAGTGCCGGGCACCCCAAAAACAATAATCTCGGGGTGCGGGGACTCGGGCCCTACAGCCCTTAGCCCTCCCTCCGCCCCAAGACCCACGACTAAGCTTTTGAGCCGGGCGGCATCCTCCGCACACCCGGTCTCAAAGATGACACCTCCGCGCCTGGTCCCCAGGACATTCCTAATGGAAATGGTCCCGGGTCGACTAGGCGCTGGAGGCGCTCCTTCGTCTGGGCGGAGGTGGCTTGGGAGCCGTCCCCCCCGCCCGATCGGCACGATGGCGGCCCGCAAAAACCGGGTTCCTACTCTGGAGATGCCCGCACCAGCCCCGCACCTTCCCCCGGGTCTCCTCCAAGCCCCCCAACCCCCCGCGTCCGACAGGTCGGCCGAGCGGCAGAAAGCCGGGATGGCTCCAGAAAGGAAGCTTCTGACCATGCCCGATTGATCCTAGGCGGGGTCCGCTCCCAGGACCACCCGTCACATCGGCAGAATCAGGGGCCAAAGACATGTGTTGGTTCATGCACCCCGCAGGATGCGCTTCCCTCAATACCCAGGACACCCTTCTTCCGCCTTCTCGGGTTGCCGCGCACGGACAACACGCAGGTCGGCGCCCATACCGACATTCGGGGAAGCCCGCAACTCGTGGGCGCGTTGCACTTGGCCAGTCCCTCCCCGTCGGCCTTCCCGGCATGGTCGAACCTACCGGTATAGCCCGAACAGTTCATCGGAAACCAGAGCCCCCCCCCCCCCCCACCCCGGCAAGGTGGCCACACTTGGGGGGGGGGGGGCGCATCACGGTACATTCGTCACCTCGTAATTTATTGACCGAGCCTTACGCGCCGCAGGGCTTTAAGGCTCGGGCCCCATGTCGCGGAGCCGGGGTACCCCCGGACCATCGCGAGAACCGTTCTTCCGGGGCCTCTACCAAATCTCTCTCCAAGCGGCAAGACTTCTCGAGCTGCTCGGTGAGGAGAGGACCTTTATAATCCCTACGACATACTGCAGGGTCGCACCTGAGTTGCATTGCAACTCACACATCGAAGCAAGCGAGACCTTCACAGGCCTGGGGAGAGTCCTTCCAGTCCTATCAGAATGCCCCTAGCCCAGCGTGGGAAGCTATTGAAACCACTACCCGCTCGAGTCCAACAACAATAGCTGAAAGGGTTCCCCGAAGGTCACCCCGCTTGGAACAGCCCCCGAGAGTACCGTTTTGTGACCTGGTGTGTCATTGCGAGGACTGGCCATAATTCAAACACCAGCCCTCTACCAGTTGAGTACTCGCCTACACTGGATTGGTTGCCCAGCTCGATGGTATGCGGGGTCGCCAGCTCCCGAAGTGCCGAACCCCCCCCCCCCCCCCTGCTTGCTGAACCTGTGCGTCCACCGTCCGGGTACGGTGGGTCGCTACTCACGTCATCTAATGCGCCGAAGCGCTCCCATGGACCTCTGCCGTGTCAGAGGCCCATGCTTAGAATGTGCGGCGTCAGACCCCCTGCCCAGGGTCTTCTGCCGCCCAGCTCAACGGCCCCGCTTGCGCGGGGTATCTCAACACGCACAACTGAAGCCACTTGTCTCGGGTCCCTCGGGGCTGACCACGTGCCCGTAGCCGACCTTCCGGTGTGGTGGGTAGCCCACACCTTCCAGCCGACTCCCTGAAGTTGTCTAGAGCAGCTCGGCAGACGACGGAATTCTCCCTTAGGGGAGCGGAACTCGCCAGAAAGGTACCCTCTCCCCCTCTCGGAGTTACGATGGCAGCCGCAGTTCCCTGGCCCGTGAACTTTGGCCGCCCCAATTCAAAATCCCAAAACTAGTGGGCCTCCGCGCGACCTCGGAGGCTCACCAAATCGGGTCGCAGCCTAAGCCACTTGTCTTAGGGTCCCTCGGGGCTGACCACGTGCCCGTGGTCTACCGTCCGGAGTGGTGGGCCGCATCACACCGTCCAGCAGACCCCCTGAGGTTCGCATCACGGTACAGAGGGATACAGCTGCTGACAGATTAATGCAGAAGGGGGATAAACCGCATCAAGGAAATCTCGTTCTCAGGGAATACGCTCAATCCGCCTTCAAAATCGCCTTCGTACTAGACTGGTTGTGAATTTAAAATATTTGGACCCCGCAATGTTTTTTAAATAGGTAAAAACTACCATCATAAACTATATGCGAGAGGTAGTAAAGGAATTCCACTATGTCAAAGTGTGCACGGTGTTTTCTGGATAATTTGTACTCGTTGAACAGGAGGAGGATAACAAATACTTTCCAAATAAATACGCTTAAATATGCACAACTACCAACTTTAACGCCTGGTATGATGAAAAAGTGAAGAATGTTGAAGAATTTCAAGAACGGGGCAGTGACTGAACGTTATCCGCCATATTTTCACTTGCTATATAACTAGCAAAGTACAACCCAATGCGTGCCGGATCATAGATAGATTTGCCAAAGTGGGACAAAGATAAAAAGTCCGTGATCAATGTGAAAGTATTTGGGGATGATTGCTTCGCCTGGGCGATAATGTCTACATTATTCCCAGTTAATACTAAACATTCAGACAGACCAGCATCGTATCCGGATTATACGCAACATCTTAAATTTGACGGCTTCAGTTTCCCGGTTGTACTCAAACGTGTAGTCACATTTCAGTGAATGGCTTCATCGTTTTCGATGAGAAGGAAGAAATACTCCCCGTACACATAACCATCAATGAAAAGGAGCGCCACGTGAACCTGCTTCTCGTGTCGTAAACACGAAAGAAAGTACCATGCCCATCTTCGTCTTTGGTGTCCCATGAGATTGAAGTCGAGGAAGATGACAGAAGTAATTATCACTATTTTTAGATTAAGAATTTCTCTTAGCTAGTGGGTGCACAGTGCAGTAGAAAAACAGTGGAAAAACATATCTGTAATTCCATCCCATCATGTCTCCACTTTTTTCATAGCGATGAGAAATTGTGTGCTTATAAAATCAATTGCTGTAAAATGAATGAATGTGCAGTTAAGGTACCGGAACAAAACAATTTTAAAATTTAAAAGATTCGCTAGTGCAGGCAGGTCCCATTCATAATATACGCCGACACCGACTGTCTCCTTGGAAACGTTGAATTGGAGACAGCCCCAAAAACGCCTACGAGCAACACAAGATTTATAGTGTAGGATACTACCTACATTGTAACCATGACTCATCGTTGTCTCGATACCGCTCACACAGAGGGTTCAATACAGCTTCCTGAAATGCTGAGGAATTGAAGGAGTTGTCTGAGGAAGTCAATCAGGTAAACACTCACTTTATACTGGGTGTATCTAAAAGACCGGAATCGACCGAAGTACATAAATTAATGAAGTCATATTAATAATAGCAATCATAATTCTTTATTTGCTTCATTACGCCATACTAGAAGCCGTTCCTTTCTACGCATGGGCTTGGTAATATTGGTTAGAAATTGCCTGCCATCAGCTGTCATTTCGAACCTGCCTTCTCGGGAATTTTGAATTTGATTTTCAATTTTCAACGATTCCCGCGAACGAACTAAAACAGAGCACAAAGGCCGAACGTACTTTGTCTCAATTGTTTCGCTGAGGCAATCCCCTCGAAATAAATACGTTTTTAACGTTCAAATAAAAAAAAAACCCTACATTCCAGAAAATTATTTTCAGCGCCATTCGATTCCGAAAAAAACCTATCTCCGGATGTAGGTCGATTCCGATCCGAGCATAAGGATGTGATGGAGGTAGATATATGAAAATTTTGAATTATAAAATTCTTTTCCATGGTCGGTATGTAGATTCTTTGGAATTCGACCCATTTCAAATTCCAAATATATGAACATAATATTGATTTCATGGCAGCTGTGACGTAATCACCAGTCTTTCTTCTTACTGGGCGGGCCCATGCATACTTAGAGAATACATCGATGACAGTTAACAAGTATTTGTAACCATTATTTTCATCGGCAAATGGATCATTTCTACAAGATCAGCTTGGCAAGTTTCATCTAATCCGCGAACATCTACTCGCCGTCTTGTATAATTTTTTCTTGCTGGTTTATGAAGCTCTATCACAACTTGTCTCTTCTCTTTAGAAGTCATTGTTGTTAAACAGATATGGCAACGTCTTGATTAAAACTGTTTGGTAGATTGTTGCAAGTACTTTATTTATTCACAACTTTCAAACTAAATAATTAATTCTTCCGTAAGGAGTACAACTGTGAAATGTCCCTCTTCGTAACATCCGTTATTTCATTAATCTTTAATTCTTCATAGTTTTTAAGGACATTTTGTTCTAGGAGAAAAGTTAATTTCTCAGTATCGCGAGCTACAGTACTACTCTCCCTTATGTCATAGGTATGTTTTTTTCAAGTCTCCTTCTATATTAGCAATATCTACCGTAAGACTATCAATCAAACCATTATTTTTATTCAAATCATCTTTATTTTTCTTTATTTCCTGCTCTAAGTCAGTGATATTATTCGTAAGATTGCTAAGAGTGTTGTTACGGACGATAGTTCATACCTCGCCTTCTCATATAGTTATATTATAATTTTCTATAATATTGAAGCTATTATAATAGATGTCAGTTTGCAAGTGGGATTAGCGAATATCGTATTTAATACAATACAATATTCTTAAATCAGTTTCGTTTCAAATGGTGTGTTCGTTCGACGTATTTATTATTCGCTCTGTCTAATTCGTCAAGTTCTCACTTTTTGTCTTCTCTCCACTGCGAGAAAATTTTGTCTAGGTGGAGAGCACGCAACGTCCCTTGCATTTCTCTGCACTATTTTGGCTGACGCGTTTTGTGGGCCTGTTAAAGTGCTTATTTTATTTATTCAATTTTTCTGGAGCACATCGTTTGGCATTTGCTGGAAGTCCCGACTACTGCGCATGACCAAACTACGTGTCACCGGTTAGTGCAAGTTATCTACGTCACTCTTTGTTCATACGTCAACATCTTGTGATCACTGCGGTTTGACAGGTATTAACTACATGCCAAGAAAATTCGTACCTGCGCAATTGTCGCCAAATAAGCACAGTGAACTTGTGCTTAAGTGCAAAAAGTGTCGTGGAACTGTTCGACCTAAATATTCGTGTGAAATCTGCGATTCGACATTTCATCGCTCGTGCGCTATATCGTACAGTCGAACGAAATTAGCAAATTCTTGCTGCATGCGGACTTTACTTCGGGACAAATGTGACGTATCCCTTCCAGAAATCATTTTCCACTTTGCCGGGCCCTTCAACACCGTTCACGACTTTTTCACCCCACCTGTTGACCTGCTTCAACCTAGTAATATCCCCGGTGCACCATCACCTCCCACAGGAGTTCTCAGCCCCTGTCTCGCCCATCCAGTGAATTTCCCTACCGTGTCATCTTGCTCGCTTGACAGACAACTGTTTACGTTCGGAATGAGTAATCAAAGTGTAATTAACACAAACTTTCTTCCGAATAGCACAAATCATGTGTTACCACCTCTTGCAAATTTGTCCCCGAATACAACGAATGTCAGTCTGCCTGTGGCCCCGATGCCGGCGGCCTGGGACTCGCTTCGTACGAATCAGCGTATGACTCTACTTATGCAGCAATCGCTTAACATCGCCGCGCGATTAGATTTTATAGTAAATAATATAAGTAGCAACTCATTATCCATACAAAAAAATAAGCGCGAAATAAGTAATCTAAAGGGCCTGTGGTCCTATGGACAGCCAACTGAAGAATTCATTATCACGGGTCTTCCGTCTTCGTGCGAGTTATCGATGGAGGATATTGTAAGTCGCAATACGCTGCAGAATTGAGAAAGGGTTTATAACTATCTTGGTTATGTTTGACATCTTCAAAGTCTTTGATTCGTTGAATCATCCACTCATATTACGTTGCCTTCGACAGCTAGGGTTTGACGATCTATCTATAACGTGAATGGCCTCTTATTTAACGGGTAGATCACAGCTTATTCAAGGCTTGGATGGTAACTTCTCATAATGCCAGTCAACTACAAGTGCAGTCCCACAGGGATCAAGTTTGGGACCAATACTGTTTTCCATTGCATTCAATACTGTATTCAGGCATCTACGCCACTGTCGCGACACAACAATAGTCTTTGCAGATGACATGCAATTCTATTTATCAACACCCATTAGTCTCGTCAGCCAAACGATCTGCTGCCTAAATAGACAAATTGAAATCTTCCATAGCTGAATTCAGCAATCTGGTTCTACGCTCAACGAAAACAAAATAAAAGCCATCATTTTCGGATCAAGACATAATCACGAAGTATTGCATTCTATGGTGCTACCACCAATTATGATAAACAATCATATAGTGCCATATGTCACAGAGGTTCGGAATCTCGGAGTTTATCTTTCCGCTGACCACACCTGGAATCGTCGCATAGCTGCCATTAGCTGCAAAACCCACTACACATTGTATAGATTACGCTTCCGTGGTTTTAGTCTTCCATCATCTGTAAAATTATTGCTAGTAAATGCCTTAATTGTTCCCCACTTGAACTTTGCTTGCCTCGGATGCCTCGGGTTACCTAATCACGAAATTGCGTAGACAATTAAACGCTGCTCTTTGTTTTGTCTACCAATTGCGACGCGATCATTATCTGGATTCGCGATCATCATTAGCTGGACCAAAGTAAACTAGTTAACCATACAAAATCGACATAAATATTTTCGTGACGCTCTGACCTACCAAGTCTTAAACACTTCATTACCCACTTACATTCGTGACAGCTTCACTGGGGCGGCCATCCCCCCGCGTCTGTTATCTCGTCTTAATTTCAGTTCGTTTTACGTACCGATCTGCCGCACAAACTTTTTCTTTAAATAAGCGCTTCTACAGTATTTGCGGCAATGCGTGAATCTATCTTAGCCTATTTTAGTTATACTTTATTTTAGTTACATACTCTTTAACCTTCGAATCGTGTCTAAGGATCCGGGTTTACATAACACTATGCTCTATGCTTATGTACGCGTGTCTAGCACCTCTTAACCGAACTCAACGTGCATCTTTTATAGTAATTTCGATAATCCATTGTTAATTTAGGTTAATTTAGGCTAGTTTAGGAACTTCTATTTTTTATTTTTGTCATACATGTAGAACCCACCATTTGGTGAGCGAGGTTCCACGACGTATTATCCGTGTCAAAATATCCGCCCCATAATATCCGCGACAAAATATCCGTAGCAAAAAAATCAGCCGACAAAATATCCGCGACAAAATATCCGGCAGATATTTTGACGCGGATAATAAGTCGGGTCACCGGTGTACGACACTCTAAGTTAGGTTTAGTTTTTAAGTACTTTTTTGTAAACCGATTTTGTAATTACTTGTTTGTCCACGGACTCTTATGTCCAGGGCATTAATAAATGATTTCATACGCATTCATACACCCGGTGCACGGTTACAACGTGATCCGAGCAACCATGGCAGGTAATTCTTTATAAATTGCTTAAATAAATGTTCGAGGAACCTGTAAGCAGTTTTTGATGGCAACCTCCTAACGTTTGCAGATTGTATGGCCACACTAGGTGTCGACGAGCACCCTAAAGGAGCTGTCGTCGGCAGGTTCCCACACGAAAACTGCACATCGCGCGTGTGACCGGGTGGACAATCCGTTTTCATCGTCAACGGATCCCGAAAAGCGCGATAGTTTACAGTCAGTCAGATCACCGAAAGCAAAGAGGCAACTTCGGGTCGTTTGCAAATTTTCACGTGAGAGACCTAGATCACGAGCCACTAATTCCAGTCGGGACTTTTCATACATCTAATATCGTCGATTTGCCTCCGGAAGTCATCCGACTCGTGGCTTCCGAACGACGGGAAAACCGAGTGCGCGCTCAAGTCGTTCACTATAGCGCGCCAATAATAATCATTTCTGCGCGGGTACTGGTCGGGATAATAACAATAAATAATAACTGTGCGAAGAGCATAAGCGAGTATTCCTTAAATCACGTCCCAAAAAAATATTTTTATTTAAATTACTGGTATGTTTAGTCATTACTTGATGTATGTACAATATAATTTCCGATATTTGAAGATATAATCCGCCTCTTTTCTATTTCATTACAATTTTTATTTATATCTTGATGCATTTTATTTATATTTTTTTGAAAATATTCAATCTTCTCATTATTTTTAATTATGCAGTTCATCTCTTTGCCGTTTAATACCGCGAGTAGATGTGTGGAACATTCTTAAAGTAAATGGCATCATCCGAATCTGTCGGAATTCCGATATTACATAACTTTCTTTTCTTAACTTATAAGAACCATCTGTAGCATTTTCAACACTTCGAAAATTGTTTCCGTGCTCGTTGAGACGAACGTTTAAATACATCGATGCTCATTATGATACTGACGAAATTATCACGCAATTAATAGATTATATGAGCTTCGCGCAACTCTTCAATAATCAATAAAATTTCATTCGAAATACTTGACTTACCAGAAGTTTGCGATGTTATTAGATGGCGCAAACGATTAACAAGTTCATTAGGATCGTCCCAAAAATGTAATCATACTGTGGAATTTTCTCTAGCAATCATGCACTCTGGCAAATTACCATCCTTTTTCGGAACACCTTCAAAGAATTTCTTGATGTAGTTTCGATATTTGTGAGAATTATTATACCGAATAGGTTTTTCCTGATTCCAATCTTTCCTATGTGCATTAGTTAAGGTGAGTATACTTTTGTAATTGTTTAAATCAGACTGTTGCATTATAGCTATATCAGCTTTTTTCTTAAATAATAACTCTAGAAACCTTCAGTAATTGCAAATTTATTCTCCTTAACAATAACATTTTTATTCCTAAATGTTATTGCTGAATCGCCGATTCGTGTAGCTCTATCTCCTATGCGAACACCATAAATTGTATTAATGATATCACTTTTCTCATGAATATTTCTTACCAGTAGAGTTAGAAACTTATTTGATAACCTTTGGTAGGTGTTTTCATATCACTGCTAAATGACTGCTCTAAAAGGGTATTATATCCAACAAGCATATCATCAGCATCATCATCGTCAAAATCGTTAACATCAGTAATTTCTATGCTGTCCGTTACTTTATCCTGTACGTTTATATCATCAATCGCATTTTTGTTGATCGACATTATTGTAGCGTCTGCTATTTTTTCCAACGGACTTATCAGAGGTTGGAGCGTTTCACTTACCGCAAGGTCATGCGTTTCTATACCCATTTTTAATAATGGATGTTTTCAGCGAATAGATTCGCTAGCTTTGACAATTTGACGTAAAACGCCTTGCTGCTGTTTAAGTGAAGAAGACGTGTTAATGCACGCAAGTCGCACTCTACACTGACTTGTTACATAAATTTTTGTTTGTTCTTAAAGTTATTTATTTTTATAAAACTATCAAAACCTTTTCGATACCTTCCCTCTTCTAATTCACTCTCTTGATCGATTACAGTAAATCCAAGCTTTTCTGTCCAACATTGCGTACATATATCTTTAAATGTGTTGTATGGCATATCTGTATATACATGATCATTATACACGTGCTTAAGATTCATTTCCTCCTGCCTAAACAGAATCAAAAGATTACGTTTCTGGAATAAGATGCTTGGGAACACGACCAATTAAGCAATTAACGTAATTGTGTCTACCCATACAAAAGAAGGATTTAATGTTATATGGCTTCTCGCAACATCATCAAATATAATAATAGAGTTTGGCCTCAGCGGGTGGTGCTGCCTGTACATTATGTCGGCGTGATGGTCGTGCAGGCTAAGGCGTCAGTCTTAGTCCGCCCGAACTGAACGTCGCGAAGGTCCCGTCTGTGCAATTTTCACTGCTTATGTCCAGTGTGGAATAACCGGAGAACTTTGCTGGGCGAAGGTACGAATTTGGGACCGCTGCCGACCCCCGTCGGCAGGTATCGGTACCGTCAGCGTCTTATCCGCGGTCGGTACGTCGTCGCACAGTGGATCGAAGCAATGTTTAAGCCGGGACATAAGGTTAACAAAAATGCATAAAATTATGTAAATTTCGTGGTAATCGATTGTTTATTAATCAATGTATTAAATGCAATGATATTTTAATTAATAGTGACGTATAATAATTTGTTTTCAACGCTCGAACCTAATATCATGTAAATACCTTGAGAAGTACGTAATATCAGTCCAACATTTGAAGCTATATTTAACACCATTAAATATCACACATGTATACAGATTTTTATATTTCATCAATAGATGTATATATAATCAACATTACGCTACAATAGATACAAAAATTATTATTTTTCATAGCTGTACCCTAGAGATTAAAAACATACGAGAAAATGTGAAAAGCAAAATTCAAATATGTTTTTCAAAAATCCCCCAAAAACCCCCAAGATTCTACGCATTGGAGTGTCTTCTGTAGATACCCAGCTAACAACCTATGCAAGAGCCATTTGCCCCAAATTGCCCCATTTTGAGAAATTTGATTTTTTTAATTATTATTTTATTCGCCCGTTTCCAAAATTTTTGCTACCTTGGCGGCATACTTTTTTCATATGAATGGTTTTTCATGACAATTATTATACTAATGTTTTCGGGGTCGCTGATTTCGAATTTGAAGTCAGCTTTCAAAATTTCAAATTGGCGGATACAATATGGCGGATGATAAATGAAACCATGCGTTTCCTGTGTTTTGTATGTTTTTTACGAATTTAAAATCCATTCCTGGATATCACGTTTCCGCGACAGCAGCCATATCGGTCACTAAAATGACGAATTAAAAATAATACACAGAATTATATATTTTATTTATAATTTTTATGTATAAGTTATATATGTCGTACCAGTGATGAAATCGTCGGAGCTGCGGTTGCGAAAACGCTGTAGACTGTGAGAGCCTACAAAAGCAGAAAACTTTTTTTAGTAAATTACTGTGTTGTAACTATATAGTACTTCTCGGCTCAAACTATGGCCAAAAACTATGCGAAACCCGTGAGTTATGTGAACATCACCAAACTCACGGGTTACCAGCTAATTTTCAAGGTCAATATAAATAATCGAAATAAAGAGAATGAAAATAAAATAAAATATCGATTATTATTAAAACACAGATTCTTGATAAACAACTCAAAAAACTTAAATTACGTATATTTTTTAACCATATTAATAAATAAAAAGCCTCATTAAGAGTTTGGTAGCAATATTAATAGCTGTCAATGATCAAATATTGCAATTTATTAACAAATTAATGATCAAAAACCAAAAAGACATTGGATTCTTATACTTTTACCGACATAGTAGAATTTTTTTACAACTAGGCTGTGAAATTGGCAGCTGTCAATTGTCGGAATGTCAAATTGACAGCAGATTCGTATTCAGCGACAATGAAAACCTATAAATATCGTATGTTGGTTATGAAATGTCTTGCGATCTACTTGAAAATCCCCAATGTCTCGTCTTCCCTATTCTTCGATCTACTGTGCGTCGTGGGTCTTATCTCGGATAAAGATGGGATAAGCCCCGCGTCGTACTCGCTAAGGCACAGACCGCCGAATCTGCTGGTGGTACCGATATTGGGGAAGGGGGGACTGGCTCTGGGTGGGTGTTGTGTGTGTATCTGCCTATAGTTCTGTCATGTACTGTCTGTCTTTGTCCTGTACCTCTCCACCCGAGAGCCGACCCGCAAACAGACATATTCGTCATTAACGCGGGGGAAAATTTCCTATCCTTTTACCTGTACATTATCGTGAAAAGGGAAGTATCCTATACCCTCCACAGAGTCGAGTAAGTTTTGTAAAAGTTGATATTTCGGTTGATTTAACGATTTCAAATATACATATATATTTTCAAACATTAATTCATTCTGGTCGATGATTAGACTGAGTAGTGTATTTGTTTTTTCCGCAATTAGACGGGCCACAGAAGAGTACACGTATACTATTTGAATGAGACTGTTAAATCATTAAAATTGGTGATTGGGATTTTTGTTGGGTGTTGCTGAAATCGTATTTTAATAATAACTTAACATAAAAGTATAAGTAGCGCCTTTATATTTATGTCAGTCATTAACTGTTTATTATTTAAATGATGCACATCTTAAATGATTACATATGTAAGTAAAAACAAGAAGCAAAAACGGATAAAGAGTGGGAAAGGATTGGTCAATTCTTTAATTAATAAATTACCGGTAGAACTTCATATACCCGGTTATCAATACTGCGGGCATCGTACAAAATTAAAGCAACAATTAGCAAGAGGAGAACCAGGGATAAATCCGTTAGATAATACTTGCAGGGAACACGACATCGCTTATTCTAAAACTCGTGAAAATCCCACCGGTAGAAGCGAGGCAGATCAGATATTAGCGGAGTAGGCTTGAAAGCGAGTTTTAGCAAAAGACGCAAGCATTGCAGAAACGGCGACAGCTTGGGGTGTTGGAAACACAATGAAACTAAAAAGTAAATTAGGTATGGGACTGAAAAAGAAGAAAGCGTCAAAAAAGAAAACATCATTGAACAACATTATTGCGACTGCTAAAATGTCAATGTGACCAAGTAATAAGTTTCAAAGTGTCATTTCGAGCGCTTTGAAAGGGGCACGTAAAGCAGTAAAAGACGCAGGTGGCAAGCGATTCATTCAAAAAACTCAATAGCAATTGATACCTGCAAAGGTTGGAGGATTCTTGCCTTTCTTAGCACCCATATTTGCAGTATGAAGTGCTGTTGGTGCATTACCTGGTGGCACAGCAGGTATAACCAAGACTGTTAATGATGCAAAAGCTTCTGAAAAGCAGTTACATGAAAATGAAAGGCATAGTCGAGCTATGGAGGCAATAGCTATAGGTAAAGGGTTATATCTTAAACCGTACAAAAATGGTATAGGTTTAAAATTAAAACCATGTAAAACGGGATTAAGTGTTAAATGTAAAAGAAATCGAAAAAACTTGTAAAGCTACCACATCGAGCCCTCGCCGATGTAGATATATTAAGATATTCGAAAGAAGCTGGAATTCCGAATTTTAGAGGGTGTCTATGCGTAATACTAGCCTGTTTGATAACTGTAACATTAGTAATGTTAAAGTATTTTTGAATTCAAAATATTATCCGTATAGTCATTTAAACCTTGATATTGCCAATATCGCATCTGTCGAATTTGAATAAAATAAATTTCCTGCAAACACTTCTGCTAATTGTTTAATTTTACATGATTATATTGTAGAATATAATCCCATAAGTGAAAATGTAAAGAAGATGGTTTGAGAGGGGAGTAGATAGGCAATAGTGAGATGCAGAAGAGCAGAGGACTAGAGAATCTCCCTGATAGACACCACTTTGGAATTGAACCAGTCTAGACATGGTTCGACGCTTGCCCGATGTCATGACAAAGCGTGTTTTCCAAAGAGGCATCAGGTCTTCTACAATTCTCACTATGTTTGGGTGGACATGGAGGCGTTTAAGCAACAAGCTTAAAAGCTCGTGCGACGTTGAGTCATACGCCTTCATGTAATCCAGCCAAGCTATCGACAGGCACGTCGCCGCTAGCCTCAAAATGTGTGTAGTATCTTCGACATACACTTATATCAGGATGCATTAACATAGCAGGTTGGCAGCAAGTCCATGCTTCTTCAATTTATAGTTTAGCAAACACGCAGATGAAATGTATCGGTAAACAGTCTATATCTTTTGTTTCCATCAATGCGAGACGTTTCACTTTGTAATAAATCTTTAATGAATGTTGAAGAGATGCAGGCTGTTCAAGTAGATTTTCCAATATCCAATTTTGAAGTATTTCTACATTATCTTTAGCGCAAGTTCCATTAATCGTATGTCTTTTACATTTCTCCGACAATTCATATTGCTGCTGTTGCTTTAGTTTTGTCAGAGATGGGCAGTCCAAACCGTCAAGATCAATAACATTTTCATCGTTTAATATATCCTCCAACCATCATTTTTTATTGACGCCTTTTACATAAATTTTGTTGGCATATTTAACGATATCCTCCACAGTCTCGTTTATAGCATCAAAGGGAACGTCGCCAGATTGCCATAGTAAGCCGTGGTAATTATGCATTAACCAGTTATTCTCCCTTTTATAGTGTAACGGTTACCACACCCATTGATATGTTCTTATGGTTTAAATACATAAGCCTTAATTTCACCGTCGAAAATATTCTTTATAGACATTTCCTTCGGTATCGGAATCGATTACTAGGCCTGCGGAATCCCTCCACGTCTATAATATATTCCATTTCGTATGATACTGATTCAATAGCAATTAAAGTATAACTATATTTTATTCATTAATTAGCGCATGCGCAATAATGATTACCCCCTCTCAAACCAACTTTACATTTCCAATTATGGGATTATATTCTACAATACGATCATGTAAAATTAAACAATAAGCAGAAGTGTTTGCAGGAAAATTTTCTTTTGATTCAAATTCGAGCCGCACATCGACAGGTGCGATATTTGCAATATCAAGATTTAAATGAACATAAGGATAATATTTTGAATTCAAATTTGCGACATTACTAATATTACAGTGATCAAACAGGCTATCATTTTTTTCGTGCTGTTTGGAAGCCAATAATAACATACCGTGGCTTTTCTAGTTGTGTCGCTGTTTTCATGAACCACACGTGGGATGATGTTATCGATAATAGTGGATATTCATTAAGTTTCCATGTACGGAATCTGAAAGATATGCTAGAATCTATAAATAGTTTATGCTCACTTTTTTACTATAAAGTAATCAGATATTTCAAGGCCTATAGTGAACAAATATGATGGAATTTTTGTAACTTATTTTTTAAAAATCTTTGGTTCTTTTGCGAAATCTAATTTCGAAATCTAATTTCGTACAGGGCAGGTCTGTATCACAAAGCCCTGCTGATGATTCCAGCTGATACAGACCGGGATGAAACGCCAGAGAGAGGTTCTCTCCATTTTTAATGGAAAAAATCTTTCTCGCTCGGCTGGTGACAAAAATAACACAGGTCGACAAAATTTCAAAAAATAAATAACCCAGGAACCAGACAATACTTTTCTAAAGGTTTTTAGTGCGCTGAATCTAAATCTGGCCACAGAATTGCTCCATCACCCTAGGTTTTCGAGATATCCTAACCCAAAAGTGCAAAAAGCACGGCTTTTGGCTATATTCGGGTGGATATTACGTCGCGAATTAATTTTTTTTCGGAAACCTCGTTGCAGTATCTAAAAGTGGTAATATTACCATTGAAAACTCATTTTGAGTTTTTAAGATATCTTTTTTTTTGTCTCGGAGATATCGTTGAATGAAAATCAGTACTTTAGCGTTTTCTTTCAAATCTTACCAAAACGATATGGTTAGCCTGAGAAGCATACATAATGTATTTGGATGGTTTTTGAGTCACTGAATTCAGATCCAGCCTTAAATTGGTTTATCACCTCAGGTTTTTCAGATATCTCAACCTATAGGGCAAAATACGCATGCATGCAGCCATATATATATACAGGGTCATCGAAAAGTATCGGACCCCCCTAATATCTTCAGTTAGAATGCACTTAGGAGAAAATGTCCAATAGCAAAGTTGTATGGTTTCAAGCGGGGAGTAAGATGATGACCTTGACTTTGACCTTGACCATGTCCTTCAAGGTCATTTCAAGGTCAATCTTATTTTTTTAAATAGAACCCCCTACATTTTATTGCACATTCTTATAGTTTATCTCGAGAGCTTTCCAAAACACTATAATAAAATATTTTTTATTAAGTACTTTTTGAGTTATAAAGGTTTGAAGTTAACAATTTTTTGACATAAAATGTAGAATATCTTGTAAAATATTATTTAGTTTTCAGTAATCATAACCTTAATACTTTTGTGCGCGGAATAATGAGACCAATTAATTGGTTTAAAGAAAATACATTAATCGGATCCCCCTAATATTTTCAGTAAGAATGCATTTTGTTAACTTCAAACCTTTATAACTCAAAAAGTACTTAATAAAAAAATATTTTATTATAGTGTTTTGGAAAGCTCTCGAGATAAGCTATAAGAATATGCAATAAAATGTAGGGGGTTCTATTTAAAAAAATAAGATTGACCTTGAAATGACCTTGAAGGACATGGTCAAGGTCAAAGTCAAGGTCATCATCTTACTCCCCGCTTGAAACCATACAACTTTGCTATTGGACATTTTCTCCTAAGTGCATTCTAACTGAAGATATTAGGGGGGTCCGATACTTTTCGATGACCCTGTATATATATATATATATATATATATATAAGTAATTGGGTGGACCATTTTAATATATGCGCATAAAATTTTCTGCACCTAAGACAGATACTGAAAAATGGTTCAAATAAAGGTTGTAGGGGGCGAAAGGGATCAGAAAATAGTACTAATGAATTTGACCTTGTAGGGCATTTTCAAGGTCATATGGAAGTTAAGATGACATTTTAAAATGGGAACTCCATTTTTTTTATCTCGGATTGCAGGAAAGAGCAGGAAATTTTACATATAAAGAGGTTATTTTGTGAAGGTCATTTGGTTTTGGAAATAAGAAATGATCTTTACTGTTAAATTGTATCTTTAAATTTCTAGTTTGTTTTCCCGTCTAGCCTTTTTGAAAATTTGAATGAGGTGGATCACAAAATGGCGAAAGCAGCAGAGGTAATCAGAAAAAAGTGAAAATCCACCGTCCTGATCTGCGTATCTTCCACCGTGTAAGGTGGCGTATACCCTTTTCTTCGTTCGAGAGATGAGCACCGCCTCCGTCTTTTCTGCCGCTAGATCTAACCCATGGTTGCTCAACCACCTAGCTACTATCTCGATAGCTTCATCTCTGCTAAATTGCACCTCGTCAATGGTCTTCGCGACGACGATTAGTGCAAGGTCGTCTGCGAAAGCTACCATGGACACCCCGTCTGGAAGGGATTGCCTGAGCAGTCCGTCATATAACTCGTTCCAGAGCAAGGGTCCCAGAACCGAACCCTGTGGCACGCCTCCCGTGATGTTGTAGGAGTGCCTGTCGTCATCGGTGTCATAATACAGGGTTCGGTCTGTAGGTAGCTTGATGTGTGTGTGTGTGTGTGTGTGTGTGTGTGTGTGTGTGTGTGTGTGTGTGTGTGTGTGTGTGTGTGTGTGTGTGTGTGTGTGTGTGTGTGTGTGTGTGTGTGTGTGTGTGCGTGCGTGCGTGCGTGCGTGCGTGCGTGCGTGTGTGTGTGTGTGTGTGTGTGTGTGTGTGTGTGTGTGTGTGTGTGTGTGTGTGTGCGTGCGTGCGTGCGTGCGTGCGTGCGTGCGTGCGTGCGTGCGTGCGTGCGTGTGTGTGTGTGGGTGTGTGTGTGTGTGTGTTTGTTTGGGTGTGTGTGTGTGTGTGTGTGTGTGTGTGTGTGTGTGTGTGTGTGTGTGTGTGTGTGTGTGTGTGTGTGTGTGTGTGTGTGTGTGTGTGTGTGTGTGTGGTGTGTGTGTGTGTGTGTGTGTGTGTGTGTGTGTGTGTGTGTGTGTGTGTGTGTGTGTGTGTGTCCGGGGATGTATGCGCGCGAGCGTATATGTATAAAACAACTACTAATATGCCGAAAAGTCGCCTATTTGGGACTTTTAGGTTAGGATATCCCAAAAACCTACGGTGATAAAGCAATTGAAGGCTGGATCCGAATTCAGCGACTCAGAAAACATACAAGTACATTATTTATGCATTCCAGACTAACCTCATTGTTTTAGTAAGGTTTGAACGAAAATGCTAAAGGACTGATTTTCATTCAACGATATCTCCGAGACAAAAAAAGATATCGCAAAAACTCAAAATGGGTTTTCAATGGTAAGATTACCACTTTTAGATACTGCAACGAGATTTCAAAAAAAAAATTAATTCGCCACGTAATATCCACCCGAATATAGCCAAAAACCGTGCTTTTTGCACTTTTAGGTTACGATATATCGAAAACCTAGGGTGATGGAGCAATTCTGTGGCCAGATTTAGATTCAGCGCACTAAAAACCTTCAGAAAAGTATGGTCTGGCTTCTGGGTTAAAAATCTTGTCGGCCTGTGTAATTTTTCGAAAAAACTTTCCATCGTTTAAAGAAATATAATCTTTCGGTGAATTTCGCAACTCCTCTGATGTGGCAGATAAGTTTCTGACGTGAAGGGGCAAAGAACCAAAAGATTTTTAAAAAATAAGTTGGAAAAATTCCATCGTATTTGTTCACTATAGGCCTTGAAATATCTGATTATATGCTGGAATCTTTTTCAATGAAACGTAGCAGCTGTATCTTTTCCCTATCAGCCAACATCACATATGGAACTAACCATTCTATTTTATTCATCACAATTTTGTAACTTTCTTCTGAATTTTGTATAATTGCATTATTATCATCATGTTCAGATCTCGTTAAAACAAGTTCGTGTTTCGCGTTTACAATTATCTGAAGATAATCTGCAGCAAATCCGAGACTCATACTCACAGGCACGGTCACATCATAATAACCATTATCATTTGTTATCTTTATATTTGAACTACAACCTGCATTGATTAAAACGGGTTCATTATTCGGCGTATAAGAAGGAAGGATACCCCTTCATTAATCTAGTAATACCAACATTTCGGTCAATTTCAACACCATTCAACTCATACCGCGCCTCATCAAATAAATGACAGATTGCGTTAGACGTTAGATTAGTATTATTTGCTTTAGTTGCATCGGTTTTCGTCAACCTTCCACTTACATGTATCAAACTTCTATACGGTAAAATACATAAATCTTGATGTTGCACAGCAATACGAATTTCATCATTTTTACCAAAAGAACTTGTATTGTAAGATTGATGCATGCAGCTCGTAATGAGCGACAGATTCGACGAAAACGACTGGGTTTTGAATACTGTGTGTTGGATCCGGCATTATTGCTATTATGATAACGTGCGATAAGTATGCAAACACAACACGTCAATAACAATGTTTATTATTCACTGTTTGATATTGTGATGATAATGTAACTTGAATCCCAAGCTTTTCAGAAACAGAGCGTTCCGACGTGTTAACGTCTTGCGAATTAGATTATATGTTTTATCCATGATCGTTTATTATTATAGTAACTATTAAGGTTCTGACCATTGTACATAATACCCATTGTTACGCAGATTTAAGATGGAGTCGTATTGTAATTGTTTCATTACGGACATTCACCAATTCCCCGTTCTGATCAACAATACGCAATTGAATATGATCTATTAATCTGACGGCAACAGGTAGGTAAATTACGTGATTCGGCACTTCCAGAATTTTATATCCGGGCGCCACAGTAGGAAAAAATTCATGAATCGTATGCGTTCTACTCTTATTAATATAAGCGCCTGCAGTTATATTTCATTTCACGCGACGTGGTTAATTATGGTTACTGGCAAATCTGAACTGCGCAACTTGTTCCAATTTTCGTCTATTGAAGCCCAATGTTCGTCCAATCGCATCGATTGGTGTAAAATCAATGTCTCGATTAGATCTGATTTCACTACGTAGTGTATTATGTATGTATTCTGCTATACGATGATTTTCATAGCTACCGATCGGCGCAGAAATTTTATGGTTAACAATATGAAATTTATTATTAACGTCAACATTTGGGGTTGAATTAAAGGTTAAAAGTTGTATTGAACCCAACGCATAATTCTTCTGCGGTGAAAGTTCAGTAGGAGGAAAGTATTGCGCTTTTAATACAGAAGACTGCCCCGAGAGCGTCAACGTAAAAGAATCATTCATACTGATTGTTCAAATTGCACTGATTATCATAACATTTTATACAATATATTTACACATTATATTTATCCAACTGATACTTGTTTGGACAAAAGAGCTGAGTGCATAGAAATTTGAGACATAAATGTCCACAATCACAATTGGTATAGTCTTTTAGAATTTTTCACGGTTATACATAATGCTACCTACACCGAGATATTTTCCCAACTCAGCAGGTGGGATGAGGTTTCCAAAGCTATCAAAATAAATGACTTCAGAACCTTATTTTCGATATGCTACCCAATGTGACCCCGGACCGCTTGCATTGTCTAAATTTGACTGCACATTCATTAACTTGGCGATTCTTTGGTAAATTATTACGCATAGACCACCTCTAAAATTCGGAATTCCAGCTTCTTTCGAATTTCTTAATATATCTACATCGGGGAGGGCTCGATTAACAGTCTTGGTTATACCTGCTGTACCACCGGCTAATGCACCTGCAGCACTCAATCCTGCAAATATGGGTGCTAAGAAAGGCAAGAATCCTCCAAACTTTGCAGGTATCAATAGCTGTTGAGTTTTTTTGAATGGATCACTTGCCACCTGCTTCTTTTACTGCTTTACGTGCCCTTTTCAAAGCGCTTGAAATGACACTTTGAAACTTATTACTTGGTGACATTGACATTTTAACAGCCGCAATAATGTTGTTAAATGATGTTTTCTTTTTTGATGCTTTCTTCTTTCTCATTCCCATGCCTAATTTACTTTTTAGTTTCATTGTGTTTCCAACACCCCAAGCTGTCGCCGTTTCTGCAATGCTTGCGTCTTTTGCTAAAACTCGCTTTCAAGCCTACTCCGCTAATATCTGATCTGCCTCGCTTCTACCGGTGGGATTTTCACGAGTTTTAGAATAAGCGATGTCGTGTTCCCTGCAAGTATTATCTAACGGATTTATCCCTGGTTCTCCTTTTGCTAATCGTTGCTTTAATTTTGTCCGAGGTCCGCAATACTAGTAACCAGGTATATGAAGTTCTACCGGTAATTTATTAATTAAAGAACTGATCAATCGTTTCCCACTCTTTATCAGTTTTTGCTTCTTGTTTTTACTTACATATGTAATCATTTTAAGATGTGCATCATTCAAATAATAAACAGTTAATGACTGACATAAATATAAAGGCGCTTCTTATACTTTTATGTTAAGTTATTATTAAAATGCGATTTCATCAACAACCAACAAAAATTCCAATTACCAATTTTGATGATTTAACATAGTCTGTACAAAAGAATGCAACTGATAAACGACATGGGGAGTTGCTGACAAATAGTATACGTGCACTTTTCTGTAGCCCGTCTAATTGCGGAAAAACAAATACTCTACTCAGTCTCATCATCGATCAGAATGGATTAAAGTTTGAAAATATATATGTATATCGGAAATCGTTAAATCAACCGAATTATCAATTTTTATAAAACTTACTCGACTCTGTAGAGAGTATAGGATACGTCCTTTTTCACGATAATGAAAAGGTAGCACCACCCGCCGAGGCCAGGCCAAACTCTATCATTATATTTGATGATGTTGCATGCGAGAAGCAAGATAACATTAGATCCTTCTTTTGTATGTGTAGACATAATTTCGTTGATTGCTTTTATCTCAGTCAAACGTACGCTCGTGTTCCCAAGCATTTTATTCGAGAATCGTAATCTATTTGATTCTGTTAAGACAGGATGAAATACATCTTAAGCACGTGTATAATTATCATGTAAATACAGATATGCCATACAATACTTTTAAAGATATATGTACGCAATGTTGGACACAAAAGAATGGATTTACTGTAATCGATAAAGATAGTGAATTAGAAGAGGGAAGGCATCAAAAAGGTTTTGATTGTTTTATAAGCATAAATTATTATTAAGAACAAACAAAAATTTATGTAACAAGTCAGTGTAGAGTGCGACTTGCATGCATGAACATGTCTTCTTCATTTAAATAGAAGCAAGGCGTTTTACGTCAAATTATCAACGCTAGCGAATTTATTCGCCGAAAACATCGATTATTAAAAATGGGTACAGAAACGCATGACCTTGCGGTAAGTGAAACGCTCAAACTTCTGATAAGTCCATTGGAAAAAACAGCACACGCTACAACAATGTCGATCCACAAAAATGCGATTGATGATATAAACGTTCAGGATAAAGTAACAGATAGCATAGAAATTAATGATCTTAACGATTTTGATGATGATGATGAAATGCTTGATGGATGTAATACCCCTTTAGAGCAGCCATTTAGCAGTGATATTAAACACCATATCATACTGAAGAAAGATGATCAAATAAGTTTCTAACTTTACTTATGAGAAATATTCATGAGAAAAGTGATATCATTGATACAATTTTAGGTGTTCGTATAGGAGATGGAACTGCAAGAATAGGCGATTCAGCAATAGAATTTAGGAATAAAAATGTTATTTTTAAGGAGAATGAATTTGCAATTACTGAAGGTTTTTAGAGTTATTATTTAAGAAAAAAGCTGAAATAGCTATAATGCAACAGTCTGATTTAAACAATTATAAAAGTATACTCACCTTAACTAATGCACATAGGAAAGATTGGAATCAGGAAATACGTATTCCGTATAATAATTCTCACAAGTATCGAAACTAAATCAAGAAAATGTTCCAAGATGTTCCGAAAAAGAATGGTAATTTTCCTGAATAGATGATTGTTGAACAAAACCGCAAAATTGACAACGTGTATTGGGATGTTCTAAATGAACTTGTCGATCGTTTGCGCCTGCTAATACCATCGTAAGCTGCTGATAAGTCAAGTATTTTGAATGAAATTTTATTGATTATTGAAGAGTTGCACGAATCTAATATAATCTATTAATTGCGTGATAATTATGTTAGTATCATAATGAGCATCGATGTATTTGGACGTTCGTCTAACGAGCACGGAAGCAATTTTCAAAGTGTTGAAAATGCTACAGATGGTTCTTATGATTTCTAAGAAAAGAAAGTTATGTAATATATCGGAATTCCGACAGATTTGGATGATGCCATTACTTTGAGAATGTTCCACGCATCTATCCGCGGTATTAAACAGCAAATAGATGAACTGCGTAATTAAAAATAATGAGAAGCTTGAATATTTTGAAAAATGTATAAATAAAATGCATCAATATATAAATAAAAATTACAATGAAATAGAAAAGAGGCGAATTATATCTTCAGATATCGGAAATTATATTATTGAATCACACCCTTAGCAATCTTACGAATAATATTACTGACTTAGAGCAGGAAGTAAAAAAAATAAAGATGATTTGAATAAAAATAATAGTTTGATTGATAGTCTTACGGTAGATATTGCTAATATAGAAGGAGACTTGAAAAAACATACCTATGGCATAAGGGAGAGTAGTACTGTAGCTCGCGATGCTGAGGAATTTTCTTTTCTCCTAGAACAAAATGTCCTTAAAAACTGTGAAGCCTAGAAGATTAGTGCGATAACGGATGTTATGAAGAGGGACATTTCACATTTGTACTCCTTACGGAAGAATTAATTATTTAGTTTGATAGTTGTGAATAAATAAAGTACTTGCAACAATCTACCCAACAGTTTTAATTAAGACGTTGCCATATGTGTTTAATAACAATGACTTCTAAAGAGACGAGAGCAGTTGTAAAGGAGTTTCATAAACGAGCATGAAAAAATTATACAAGCCGGCGAGTAGATATTCGGGGATTAGATGAAACTTGGTAAGCTGATCTTGTAGAAATGATTTCATATGCAGATGAAAAGAATGGTTACAAATACTTGTTAACTTTCATCGATGTATTCTATAAGTATGCATGGGCCCGCTCAGTAAAAAGAAAGACTGGTGATGACGTCACAGCTGCCATGAAATCGATATTTGAAATGGGTCGAATTCCAAAGGATCTACATACCGACCATGGAAAAGAATTTTATAATTCAAAATTTTCAATTTTAATGAAAAAACATCACATCAATTTATATTCTACATACAGTAATCTAAAAGCATCAAGTAATCAAAATGTGGCCACAGTTTAGTCTTCATGGTAATTATCAATGGCTCCATATCTTACCAGACTTGGTTAATGATTATAACAATAGCACACATCGTACTATTAAAATGAAGCCGCAAGATGTTAATAAAGACAATGAAAAAGAATTATTGGAACGTGTGTATAATGTAATTGTGAACGAAAAGATTCATCCAAAGTTTAAAGTAGGTCAACAAGTTCGCATTAATAAATTTAAACAAGTATTTGAAAAGGGATATACACCAAAAGGGACGACTGAGGTTTTTAATATAATAAAAGTTAAACTATCAGCATCGGTATATAACAATTTCGCCTTTTCTTTATATTTTTCTAAAAGATAATGTTAATAGAACTCGTACAATTTAGTCTTAGAAATATCTAAAATAGCCATTCCGACATATATAGGCTCGATGAAAATTATATAAATAAATTCGATGAAAATTTGGCTTTGAAATGAACGCTTCAACGCCATATATTCCATGCCATTTCTATTTTAGATTCACATCCACTCTTTTACGAACATTCTCCACGGTTTTCCCAAATACCGCATTGTTCATCAACGGGAGATCTTTCTGTTTATTGTGTATTTCTCCAGGTTAGGTCAGGTCGATTTCGAGAATATACCCAATTTCCGAGTCAACGGGTACATTTTCAAAGTCAACGTTTTCCACACATTCAGGGACAGCTCGGTGCAACCTCAGGGAGTCTGTTGGAAAGTGCTGGGCGACCCACCACATTGGACGGCAGGCTACGGGCACGTGGTCAGCCCCGAGGTACCCGAGACAAGTGGCTTTGGCTGCGCCCGATATGAGATACCCCGCGCACGCGGGGGGTGTAGAGCCGAGCGGCAGGGGACCGTGGGTAGGGAGTCTGATGCTGCACATCTAAGGCCTTCGACACGGCGGAGGTCCTTGAGAGCGCATTGCGGATATTAGAGACGTGTTTGGCGTCGCGCTAACGGGCGCGCGGTTCTAGCATGCAGGGGAGGGCTTCGGGAACTGGCGACCCCGCATCCTATCGAGCTGGACGACCAATCCCGTGTAGGCAAATACTCAACTGCTAGAGGGCTAGTGTTTAAATTATGGCCAGTCCTCGCAATGTCTCGCCAGGTCATATTAAATGGTACTCTCCAGGCCTGTTCTAAGCCGGGTAACCCTGCGGGGGATCCTCTTAGCCATTAGTGTTGGACTCGCGCGGATAGTGGATTCAATAGCCCGCAAGTTGGGTAGCAGCATTTTGTAGGACTGGGAGGACTCTGACCGGGTCTGTAAGGTCTCGCTTGCTCCAATGTGTGAGTTGCAATGCGAATTGGGTGCGACCCTGCAGTGTGTCGTAGGGATTAGAAAGGTCCCCTCCTAGAGGAGCTCGAGAAGTCTTGCCGCTTTGAGACAGATTGGTAGAGACTACCGGAAGAAGGGGTCTCGCGTTGGTCAGGGCCTATCCCTGCTCCGGACCATGGGGCCCGAGCCTTAGAGCCTTCAGGCGGGTAAGGCTCGATCAACAAACAACGAGGTGACTGAATGTATCGTAATACGATGAATAATTGTCTCCAACGATATCTGCACCCGATTTGGAAGGTGATGATTGGTCCTTATGAATGAATTGATTTTCTCCATTTATTCCATTATACTTTTTAATCAATATTATAATTTTCTTAAACTTAAATAATTTAAATATATTATAATTATTATTATTAAATTTATTATTTTTATTAATTAATGGATTAAATTTAACATATTTAAAATTAGTAATAGGATTTTCTTCAATAATACAAATAAGATGAATAATTTTAATGATATATTTTAGAAATTATTTATTTTATTTTTATTATATAATTTATTGTTTTGTTTTTTTGCGATGGTTACATAAGGGAAATCTGCACACAGACTATCAGTTGGTATCTTCCCGACCGAGGTCAAGCCGATAACCTACCGGTGAGACGGGTTCCACCAACCGCTTCAGTCCGGGATGGGATCGGATAAATCCAGACACATCCAGGACATCGGCAGCTGGAGTGACCGCCTAAACCCTCCCATCCATGGCCAAGGGTTACAAGCAAGAAGATGCAAGCAACACAAGGACATGGATGAGTAATATCCATCGTTACCAGCGGCAGATGTTGCTGTAGTAAAGCCACCAAGGAACATCCGTAAGGACTCTGATATCCGGGTGACGCCGCTTTACGACTCCCTCGAGGGACCTCCGATCTAAAAATACAACAATAAAAAAATAATAAAATCCGATGTTAAAGAGAAGACCCACGACTAGTCCCACTAACCTCCGGATTCTTACTGCCCGACGTTATTGGGCAGTGCTCTCCGCGATCTTCTTACAGCGCAAGACTGCTTCTATAAAAGCAGCCACCCACGCCCACGACCGCTCCGACTGCAGTAATCAGGCCGATGATGTTGTCCGGTCCGACACCACCCACGCTTCCTTCCAGCTCTTGACGCAGCCCCATCCACGTCTCGCATTCGAAGAACAGGTGGAGGGCATCGTCCCGGGGGGAGCCACAATGGGCACATGCCGGTTCCGGTACTTTCCCAATTTTGTGGAGATAGGCCTGGAACAGGCCGTGTCCAGTGAGGAATTGGGTGAGATAGTAATTCACCTCCCCGTGGGGGACGGCTGGCCCACGCATCGATCCAAGGTATGAGCCGCGCGGTCCACCGACCCCACGTTCCTGCCTCCCACCGGGACCTGATGGCCCGTCGGAGCTGTCTCTTGGCGTTGATGTAATTCTCCTGCTCGAGGTTATCTGCGCCGTCACTTCTCCTGGCGCGCAGGGCGCGTCGCCGTAGCTTCATGCATTCTCGCCTGAGCTCGGCGATCTCGCTCGTCCACCAATAAGCAGAGTTTTTGACTCTGGGCTTCTTCTTTGGCACCGCTTTCTTGCAGGCACGATGAATGAGACGCATTGTGACATCAGTCCCGGCCTCGGCCCGTTCGGAAGCGGTTAAGCGATCTGGAATCCGTCCCAAGGCCGGCGGGCCGCGTTCAATGGCGAGCGGAAGCTTCTCTTCGTCGATATTATTGACATTCCACAAGGGGGGCGATGCGCATCATTGCATGAGACCGGAGTAACACCACGAACGCGGAACGGGATGTACTGGAGATCGCTGGCTGTGAAATCCTCGATCACCCGCCAGTCATGTATATGCGCAGACAGATTTTCCGAGGACAGGGAGATATCGGGTATGGTCTCCCTGTACCCTGGCCTCCTGAAAGTGGTGAACCGACCTGTGTTAAGCACCATCAGGCCCAGCCTGGAGGCCATGTACAGAACCCGGTTTCCCCTCGAATGCGGGTTCTCCGCCCCCACTCGAGTGCTGTCGCATTAATATCCCCTACCACTATCGACCGGCCTCCCATTTGTCTAATAGCGTCCTCCAGCCCATCGAGTTTGGTCTGAAAGGCGCCGATGGCCTCGTTTGGGGTGAAGTAGCAGCTGACATATGTCACGCATCCACTAATCACCCAAACGAAGCCATCTCCAGATCCATGGCCCGTGATATGTAATTTTCGGGGGTCCGGAATCCAGATAGCCGCCGTACCCAGTGTGTCCTCATATCATCCTGCTCCTTCCCTGCGCCGGTATTGCTCACTGATTATGGCCATATCAGCTTGCTTCTCGGCACAGATCTAGGTCAGGACGTCATGAGCGTCCCTGCCCCTGTTGATGTTGCAATGGACAATACTCGTCATTGTTTGACCGTTGCAAGGACGTCGCGGAATGTTTTACAGGCACCCGAACCCGAGATGTGCTTCTTCTCCATGAGGCAAAGGAAACACATAGGGGCGGACTTACAACTCGCCGACGCGTGTTCCTCCGTCCCACATCTGAAGCACTGAGTGCTCCCGTCCGGCCCCTTGCAGTTTCGAACGATATGTCCAAAGACGAGGCACCGGAAGAACCTCGCGACTACCTCGCGCTGACGTATTCTGTAGTTGTTGATTAGTCCTAATCGGATCGTCCTCAACTGCAGAAGCTTCAGTGCGGTCTCCTCCTCCAGCGCAACAACATCCATACATTGCTGCCTGCTGTTGGGTTTCGAGACGGACACCGTAAGCGCTCCGCTATATTTATCCAGTGCTGGGAGAGCTAGGAGAACCCCCCTGATTTCCTCAGCAGGGATGCAGCAGTCCAAGTCCCTGATCTCCAGGGTAATCAGTTCCCTGACCCTGCTGATGTCACCAACTGCTTTCTGGAGAGCGTCAGTGAGGCTTCTCCTATTCTCGGATGACGTGTTCACAAGCTCAAGGAGCACCTCTCCCGAGCGTGTTTGGCGTAGGCTGCGCACTGACGCGCCGAGGCTCTCAGGTTTGACATTATATATGGCCCTGTCAGTCTCGGCGTATGTTTTGCCGTCCGCCGGTTTCAGCGCGATGGCGTCGGGTCGGCCGCGCTTATTTTTCTTCTTCTTTTTGTATTTGGCCTTCTTTGCCTTTTTTGGCTCATCATCGGCCTTCCCACCATTCTGTTGTTAGTCATCCGTAAAAGATAGCCGTAACGTCAATGAAGTCCAAGAAAAAATAGAGTGAACCTTGACCGTCTATAGGTTCTAAGCCCCATTCCCCAGGGAGAGCCCGTTTATAGGGACCCCTTTCACACATTCCTGCGACATTCAAGGCACCCCAAGAAGGCCGAGAATAAAGCCTCCCCACCAACTGCAAAGTCCAGCAGCCCCTAGGGGAGGAATAGTTTATTATAGAATAATTTATTGTTTAAATTCATTAATAATAATAATAATAATAATATTTAACATAGTGAGAATTGTAGAAGACCTGATGCCTCTTTGGAAAACACACTTTGTCATGACATCGGACAAGCGTCGAACCATGTCTAGACTGATTCAATTCCAAAGAGGTGTCTATCAGGGAGATTCTCTGAGTCCTCTGCTCTTCTGCGTCTCACTAGTGCCTCTATCCGTTGCTCTCCGGAAATCTCAAGGGTACATGTGTGGACCGCCTGGTGAACGTGTACATAAGATCACTCATCTTTTCTATATGGACGATCTTAAATTATACGCATCAGGCGAAGATCAATTACATCGATCTCTGAACATCGCCCTCACATACTCGAGAGATATCGGCACGGAATTCGGATTGGACAAGTGTGCAGTCGTTCATTTGCACAGAGGAAGGTCAGGCTCCCACAACAACGGTATGGAGCTCGTCAACGGAAATGTCATCCGCCACCTTAGCGCCGAAGAAGCCTACACATACCTGGGCGTACCTCAAAGGCATGCCCAGGATGTGCAGGCTGCTAAAACCACCATCATTAAGAAATACCGGCGCATTCTCCGTCAGATCTGGTCATCAGAATTGACCAGGAGAAATTAGGTGGCAGCCACGAATATGTTGGCCGTATCACCAGTGCTCTATTCTTTTGGAGCACTGTGGAACGTTGACGAGCTAAGGGATCTTGACCGAACCACACGGAAGATGATTTGTATGCAACGCAGTTTGCATCCAAGATCTTCCGTGGAACGACTGTATTTGCCCCGAAATATGGAAGGTCGTGGTCTTTTAAGCCTGGAGTGTATGCATGACCGATTGGTCCTCGAGACAGCTTGCGACGTGATTAATCGAACGGAGGATCCCCTGATGATGTTAGTTCATCAGCATGAAATTCAGGGGAAGGGGGCGTTTTTGTACAACGCGGCGGAACGAGTGGCGCGAAACCTCGGTCTGGTTTTTAACGTGGGACGTAGTGGTGCACAGGAGGCTGAATCAGTCATTAATCTGTGCGCAGTGCGTCTCAGGGCTAACATACGGAAGGAACAACTCCGTATGTTGGAGGGAAGGCATATCGACAAGCCATTGCATGGACAATTCTTTCGAAATGTCCAACAACTTGGCTTGTCGGCAGTGCCAGGATGGGATCATCAATACCTTAGCGTATCGCCAGAACGTCTTACACCAGGCGGTACAGAGTACGCTTTGTAGATTGTGTAGATGTCATGCATGAGACACTAATGCATCTTTTGGCAGCATGTCCAATATATGCAGTTTAAGCATACGTCGAACATCACAATGCGGCTCTTCGAGGGCTGTATTACCATCTTCGCAGCACTTATGGTATTGATGCAACCCCAGTTTTGCCGTACGTCCCCACTGATATTGAATCCGTAGTCGGGAATGAGTCGTGCCGAATATACTGGAATTACTCATTCCCGACGAGCAGGCAAATATCAGCCAATAAGCCTGACATCGTCCTTGTTGACTTCGATGACTAATCCATCTTCGTCATCTAGTTTTCTGCACCAGCAGAAACAAATATAGTCAGCAAAGAAGACGAAAAACGGATGAAATATCAGGAACTCCTGTTCGAGATTCGCAAGCTGTATCGAGGATTCAAAATCAAGCTCGTCGTGCTGAGAATTGGAGTGCTGGGAGGAATGAGACCAACTTTCCTCCAAAACATCAAAAGCATTCCGGCCTGTCGAGAACATGCAAATTCCATCGCAGGCCGAATGCAGAAAGCAGTGCTGCTGGGATCTCTGCGTCTACTGAGGTCACACAAGATCCTGTAACCACTTACCCGATGGTAGAGGGAGTGCGGAATGGCCCGGTGCAGTCTGCAGCGGAGGAGATGGATATCGGAGCCACTTTTCTGTTGCAGACTACACACGTAGATTCTGGAGGGCCAAGGGAGGTTAGGGTTTTAGTCGGTAAACCTTGCCGTTAACATCAAAGGTGAGGGAATCCGACACACGGGGGGTTACACAACATCTTCAACCCCCTATGGTGCCTAATGCATTTCCCCCCTCCGTAAAAAAAAATTTTTTTTTAATTTTAATATATTATATATTTATAATAATATATTAAATTTTAATTTAAAATTTGTTTTGATGAAATTATTATATATATAAATTTTATTATTATATTAATATATTTAATAAGATCATTACTAACATTAATTTTTTCAATACGAATTTTTATTTATATAATTATTGAATATAATTTAATATTAAAATTGATTTTTAAATTTAATGAAATTAATTTTAATAAATTATTTATAATATTTTTAATATTAATAATATTAGAATTATTCATATTAATTTAAAATTTTTGTTAATTAAACTATTAATCGGCAAAATTAAAATTATTTTTAAAAATAAGTTTTAAATATAAATTATATTAATTTTAAATTTGCAATTTAATATTTTATTTAATTATAAAACTTTGATAAATAAAATTGTTAATATAAATTATTTAAATAAATGATTTATATCTACAAATCATAAAGATATTGGAATATTATATTTTATTTTTTGAAAATGATCTGGAATATTAGGATTATCATTAAGAATTTTAATTCGATTAGAATTAAGAATTCCTGGATCATTAATTAGTAATGATCAAATTTATAACTCTATTGTTACTTCACATTCTTTTGTAATAATTTTTGTTTGTTATACCAGTAATATTAGGAGGATTTGGTAATTGATTGGTTCCAATTATATTATCAGCTCCTGATATAGCTTTCCCACGAATAAATAATATAAGATTTTGATTATTAATTCCAAGAATTTTATTATTAATATTAAGAATAATTATAGGAATAGGTTCAGGTACTGGATGAACAGTTTATCCACCATTATCAAGAATTATATTTCACAATGATTTATCAGTAGATTTTACTCTTTTTTCATTACATCTTGCAGGAATTTCTTCAATTATAGGATCAATTAATTTTATTTCAACAATTATAAATATATGATAAAAAAAATAAATATAAATATAATAAGATTATTTGTATGATCAATTTTTTTAACAACAATTTTATTATTATTGTCATTACCTGTATTAGCAGGTGCTATTACAATATTATTATTTTATCGTAATTTAAATACTTCATTTTTTTATCCTTCAGGTGGAGGAGATCCAATTTTATATGAACATTTATTTTGATTTTTTGGTCCTGAAGTTTATATTTTAATTTTACCAGGATTTGATTTACCGACATTTTTTGAATATTAGGAATAATTTATGCAATAATTTCAATTGGATTTTTAGGATTTATTGTAGGAGCTCATTATATATTTACTGTTGGAATAGATATTGATACTCGAGCTTATTTTACATCAGTTACAATAATTATTACTATTCCAACAGCAATTAAGGTTTTTCGATGACTATCAACATATAATGGAGTAAAATTGAAATTTAATATATCAATTTATTGATCACTAGGGTTTGTATTTTTATTTACTTTAGGGGGATTAACAGGTATTATTTTATCAAATTCATCAATTGATATAATTTTACATGATTCATATTATGTAGTAGCTCATTTTCATTATGTATTATCAATAGGTGCAGTATTTGCAATTTTTTGTAGTTTTATTAATTGATATCCATTAATTATTGGATTAATATTAAATCAGAATACAAGGTAACGAGGGGGGTTTTGCAGGGTGAAGTACTTAGCCTTTTACTATTTATTTTATATATTGCCGATATCGTCGCATTCTTCGGGGAGGGGGTGCGCGTGGAGTGGATGTGTCGCCCACCCGGGACCTGATGATGTTGCTTTATGACGACGATCTGACCATCTTTGCGTATTCGCCCGCTGACCTCCGAAGGAAGCTAGTTTTACTTTCGGATTACAGCTTGACAAATCAACTAACGCTAAATACCGAAAAACTAAGATAATCTGTTTCAGAAGAGCCGGTCAACTAGACTCCCACTCTAGATCGTTTACATACAGAGATGGTCCGATCGAGGTTGTGAGCGTTTACCGCCGGAGGATGCTATTACCAAAACAAATGTCGCGTCAGCGGCTGTTCGCTCGCTAATATATGCGGCCAAGATAGATGCGTGGGACGCTTTTTGGAAATTGTATAATGCGCTGATCATTTCCGTCGTGCTTTACGCGTCACCTTTCTGGGCCTTGCGATATTTGGACAATCTGGAATCAGCTCGTTCGATTGGAACTCGGTATTCCACACATAGCTGTGGAAATTTTCTCAAGAACAGTTATGTGGACAATAAAAACCCTTAGGCTACCGGATTACAGATTGCTCAAATGACTACTCTTGCGTCCGAAGGAGTTAGCTTCAAAGGAATTAACGACTGAAACCTTGAACTGGATCGCCCAATTAAAGGCTTTAATTGACAGGGCAGAGGCGGGCGATCTGTGGATTAATTTTAATGCGAATTTTTGGGAACAAGAAGGGCCTTAATTAGTCGCCAAATTTTCCGAGGCTAGCAGGAGAAATGACATCAGAGTGTACTTCAACTCTGAATCGATTCAACTGCCCATTTACCGTCATCCTGCAGATTCGGCACACACTATATATCCAGCTCACCTGTCCCTGGACTGTCTAAAGGTGAAAATTCAGCTGAGGTTGGCGACTATATACTCCCGCTCGCTTTTAATTGCCGGACAGCGTTATGTTTATAACCCGTCATCGTTTTGCACACTCTGCAACCTAAATGAGAATGAGACATTGCTGCATATTCTAACGGAGTGCCCTCTACTCAGTTCCACCAGAGTAGAGTATGCTGCACTTTTGAACAAACGATCGCTTCACTCAGCGGGTGTGTTATGCACTCTGATTTGCAGCAATAATGTGCATTCAGCGAAGATGCTATATAACTTTACGAAAGCATCATTTAGTCGGAGAGCTTTTTTGCATGGCGATTAGTATCATATTACTTCGTGCTAGTTTAGTTAGAAGATAAGTTTTTCTTTTTTGTTTTATTTTTTCTCTTGTACACTTTTTTATTATTTTTGTTTGTCTCTCTCTCTCTCTCTCTCTCTCTCTCTCTGTTTACTGCTTATGTAAATCGCGATTTATTTATAAGGTAAAAAGCAAAAAGGAAAAGTGTATTGAAACATTTTTTCGGAACCCTTCTTAACGGGAAATGTAATCCCTATATATGAGTAATAAATACTACTACTACTACTACTACTACTACTAATATTAAATCTTTTTATTAAATCTTAAAAAATTTTAAAAGTACAGTTTTTTTTAATATTTGTTAGAGGAAATTTAACATTTTTTCCACAACATTTTTTAGGATTAAGAGGAATACCTCGACGTTATTCTGATTAACCTGATTTATTTTTTATTATATTATATTATATTTATGTTGAAATTTAATTTCATCAATGGGTTTATTAATATCATTAATTAGAATAATATCATTTTTATTTTTAATTTATGAATCATTATATTATAAACGAATATTTATTTATAAAATATTAAAAATCATATTGAAAATCATGACTGATGAAGCCACGTCGGTCCTGTCCACCACAAGGGGTGATTCAACAACTCATTAGCAGAGATACCGCGAGAAGCACAGTCTGCGGGATTGGATGTCGTGGGAACATATCTCCAACAGGCAGCCGGCAGCTTAGTTTGGATAGCTGCGACTCTATTGGCTACAAAGGTCTTCCATCGAGAAGGATGCTGCCAGAGCCAACTCAGCACTACTGTAGAATCGGTCCAAGCATACGCAGGGACCTCAGGAAGTCGTAGTTCATCGCGAACGTAGGCCAAAAGCTTGGAGAGATGAAATGCGGCATTGAGTTCAAGTTTGGGAATACTCAAAGTCTTGACTGGAGCTACTTTAGTTTTGCTCATCAGAAGTGATACGTGATGAACTCCCGATGCTTGTATGACTCGAATATAGATTACAGCAGAATAAGCTCTGGTAGAAGCATCCGAGAAACCATGTAACTCCACAGATGGGTTTGTACTTAACCGTCCCGTCCAACGAGGGATAATGAGTTCGGATAAAGTTTTGAGTTCCTGGCAGTACTGTAACCATTGTGATGCCAAGTCCTCAGGCAGGGGGTCATCCCAATCCATCTTGCGGAGCCATAACTCCTGAATTAGGATCTTTGCACGAATAATTACGGGCGATACCCATCCTAAGGGATCGAATAACCGCGCGATTTCTGATAATACCTTGCGTTTGGTTGGGTTTGCGACTTTAGGCTCCTCCACGTTGAAGCGAAATGAATCCGAGCTCGGATGCCAGTATATCCCTAAGACCTTTACTTTCCCTTCATCATTAAGAGGGAGAGTGTCAGCTAATGAACTGATGTCCAACTCAGTTAAGAGTTGAGATTCATTAGTGGTCCACTTTTTTAGGGTAAATCCTCCGCTTCGAAGGAGCGCGACAAGCTCGAGTCGGGAGATCGTCAGCGCCGAAGAAAATGTCATCGACATACGTTTCTGTGTCTAGAAGAGACGCTGCGGTTGGATACTGTTTGCGTTCGTCCATGGCTAGTTGCCGTAACGCACGGATGGCGAGAAATGGCGCACAAGCAGTGCCATAGGTTACCGTAGATAATCGGTAGTCTGTGATTGATTCCGAGGGCGAGGATCGCCAAAGAATCCTTTGAAAGTCGCGATCCTCTGGATGAACCAGAATTTGGCGGAACATTTTCTCGATGTCCGCTGTACATACGAGTTGATGCTGCCTCCACCTAAGAATGATAGACGTGAGATCACTTTGCAGCTTAGGACCAGTGTGCAGGTGATCGTTAAGAGACGTCCCATCGCTAGTCGGAAAGGACCCGTTAAAGACTACGCGCAGCTTAGTTATCGAACTAGCTGCCTTAAAGACAGGGTGGTGCGGAAGGTAAGTTGAAATGTCCGTACTTGCTGGGAGAGGACAGGGTTCCATATGTTCTAACGAAGCATATTCCTCCATGAATGCAATGTATTTCCTGCGAACTTCCGGATTCGCTTGCAGTCTTTTTTCGCATTTGAGCAATAGACCGAGGGCCTTGGACCTTGAATGACCGAGAGTGGGAGGTTGATCGCCCTTAAATGGAAGACGAACTAAATATCTCCCACTAGCTTCGCGCTGGTGTGTGGAGACAAAGTGCTTTTCACAGAGGGCGTCTTCCTCAGAAAATACGGGGTAATTGGTTATTTCTTCGATCTCCCAAAATTGTTTAACTAATTCACCAAGATCTAGCGAAGTTGCACAGTGGAAATTGGCTACGGAACTACAAGCATTTTCATTTGGGATTGATGGTCCGATAAGGATCCATCCGAAAATGGTGCAGAGCGCCGCCCGTTGGAGATCCAACCGGGCCCTTGCGTAAACCATCCAGTAAAAGGTGACCGTAGAGGTCCGCACCGATTAGGAGGTCGATTGGAGCTGGTTCACCAGGTGAGTCATCTGCAAGACAAAGGCCTTGAAGATATGACCATTCAATAGTAACGGGATGAACCGCGGGTCTATGAGAAGTAAGTTTCGGCAATATGAGCGCTCGTGTTGACAGAATGGGGCCATTTCCGTCACAGGGTTCTAGGGATATGACCGTCGTTGCGCGGACATGTCTATGTGTCTGTGCCCCCACTCCCGTTATGTCAATACTTGCATGCTTGCGTTGCGCGCGTAAGGACTGTGCAGCATGTTCAGAAATAAAGGTGGATTCGGATCCCGGATCCACGAGAGCTCGGACACGTAATTCCCGGCCGTCCGGCGATTTGATTAAAACCTTCGCGGTACCTAGCAATACGATTCTATGTTTGCTAATATTATATCTCAAACCAGATGCTGACAAGCGACTGGCGGCATGATGAGACGATACATTTACGTTTGGACTCGAATGTGACGTTGATGCCATTGTAATCGGTTCGGAAGCTTTTATTTGCGAATCGTTTAAGAATGTTGGAGCATCTGGATTCAAATTCGAGCCTGACGTGTTTAACTGCGGTGAAAAACTCATTCGTTCCTTATGCATTAGAGAATGATGAGCGCCTCGACATCGTGCACATCTGTATTTACTTCTGCAGTTAGACACGTTGTGACCCGCGCGTAAACAATTGATGCATCGTTTATTTTCGCGTATAAGCTGATACCGTTTTTTTATCGAGAGTGCTTTAAAGTTAGAGTTCGATGTAATTTTGTTCGATATAATTGATGACATTGATCACATAAAAGACAATGATCACTTTGCTCTGTCGCAATAAATACTTGCGTTTGCTTAACGTGAGTCGACCTTTCGTTTTTGACAGCTGATTTCATCGAGGGATCGGTATTGCGTGAAATCGGTTCAAGAGCGCGGATACGCGCGGACAAAAATTCATCGAGCTGAGCAAAGTTAGGGAAATCCGTGGAACTGCCTAACTTCATCTCCCACTCCAGCCTTGAACGTTGATCAAGACGCTTAACTGTCATAAAAACGAGTAGGTCGTCCCACGTGTCCACTGGTCGCTCTAAATTTCGAAGCGCGGCAATGGCATCATTCGTATTATCTCGAAGTTTTGTAAGATCGCTCGCATTATCGCTTTTCACCGAAGGAAATTCAAAAATTGCGGTCAAATGAGCATTAACGATTGAACGCGGATTATTATACCGAGTATTGAGTGATGTCCACGCGGTAACATAATTGGCATCGGTAATTGACATATTTTTTAGTACCAATGCTGCTTCTCCGATTAAACTCGCCTTCAGGTAGTGAAAGCGTTCAACGTTTGACAGGGCTTCATTTTTATGCACCAACGATTCAGAAATGTCTTGAAAATTTAGCCAATCTATATAGTTTCCAGCAAATTTTGGCAGTGATATTCGCGGTAAAGTTAAAGATTTATTCGATCTCGATTCAATCATATTTGAATTGGCCGAATGATTCGGAGAAGAAGCATTGGATGTAGACGGTGTACACTTATCTAATACAGTGGTGATGAAGTCTGAAGCTCCCAGGTACGTCTCCTCTGCAGCATAAAATTCCGCCTCCGTGAAATAGGGCTCGCTTCGTCGAACCTCGTCTGTCACTATTTCCTCCAGCTTGCAGTTGAGTAACATGCATCGTTCCCAATATTTATTTAAGTTATTCAACCTACTGCGGGCAATTGCTTCGGTGAAATTCTTTTGTCCAATTTTTTTGAAGTTTTCGACGGCCCGTTTCAGCAAGCCGATAAGCTGAATTTGTTCGATGTAAAGTGAATCGAACGATTGCGCCATGTCGAAAACTCACTTCAATTTTACTTTTGGTTTCGAAGAAGCAGTGCACGAAATCGTCAATGTTTTCGTCTTGAATCACGTCTGGAATTGTTGACGGCCGTGTGCTAAGTCGGAGGGATGTCCAAAGTAGAGGGGCGAAAATTCAAAATGTCGCCCGTAGTACTGCAGAGTGCACATCGATCCTATACACAGGCTGAAGTCCTTGCTGTCGAGCGTCGTGGAAAGCAGAGTCGGAGAGGCACTGGAGAAGTGAAACCCCTCTCGTGCTAGTTAATGGCTTATGCGAGTATCCGTGAAGCTTATCGATGTGTGCGTCGCACGTACTCCGTGGAGAGTTTTCCCCTGGAGGGGTTTCCACGTGTACTTTCGAAGCCACGTGCGGCGAAATTTCGCCAAATTTTCGAGCATTTAAACGATCAAAAGGGTACACGGAATGTTTCACTAAATGCACAGGTTCAAAAAAGCACTTTCTTCTTTCACAGGTTTTTTGCACTGAAATCCGGCTCGAAGGACCACTTTGTTCGCTTGAATTTGCGAACTTACGAACTTAAAAAAAAAATGAATTAGAAGTTTTCAGTGATGTGTCGTTTATGTCAAGTATGACGAAATAATATACAACACACAAATCAGTTTCGACCAAGGATTCTTTTATTTTAGGTTCACTCACGACCAAAGTACAAGGATGCTAAATGCTCGTGTAAGAATTATAATAATTACGACGAGGCTAGATGCTCGCGTATGAATGACCGCGATTTTGCAAACCTTGTAAATTACAACCGCGAATACTCAATTACGTGTAAAGTTTCACGTAGCGTAGAAAAAATTGTCGCGAATAACCGACGCGCTCGACTGCAGTCTGAAAATTAAGCGTCTTGCGGAAGTGTCGCTCGATCGCGGACGATGCGACATTCGACAATCGTGGGCTGGCCATGAATTATTATTATCGCTTATTGAAAATAAAGGGCCGAGCTCCCGCGAAATCGATGAATTCGAAATACGAGCATGTATTTCGAACAATATTGAATGATTAAATTTATATCCTTCAGATCATCATTTATATACTGAAATTCCAATTATTTATTAATAAATTATTTCATATTGATCACAAATATATTTACAAAATAGATATTCTTCAATTATAAAAAACATAGATAATCAAATAATTGAATTTATTTGAACTTTAATTCCTATATTATTATTATTATTTATTGCTATTCCATCATTAAAAATTTTATATTTAACTGATGAAATTATTTTACCAAGAATAACTTTTAGCTTATCAATGATATTGAAGATTTGAATTATTAAGTGTTGATAATAATTGATTTATTCCAATAAAATTAATAATTCGATTATTAATTTTATCTATAGATGTAATTCATTCATTTACTATTCCTTCGTTAGGAATTAAAATTGATGGATTTCCAGGACGATTAAATCAAATTATAATATATATTAATCGACCTGGAAATTTTTAAGGTCAATGTTCAGAAATTTGTGGAATTAAACATAGATTTATACCTATAATTATTGAATCAGTAAATTTAAAAAATTTAATTAATTGAATAAAATTAAATTTGAAAATTAATTAATATTGATATAACTTAAATATGTCAAATTTAAATAATTTTTAAATATATTTTTAAATAAATAACTTAAAATTAAAGTATTAATTTTTCAAATTAATTATATAATATTAAAATATTTTTATATATATATATATAAAATTTTATGATTTATAATTATTATAATTGTTACGTACCGGTGGTACGTAGCGTCCGTCCCACCCATATTATATCATTTATATTATAATAAATCAACCTATTATCAAAGTCCACCGTGAGAATATGCACGGCTTGCGACTTCACGTAGAAGTCAAGAGTGCAAGCTCAGCATAGTCCCACGGTTGGAAAGTAATGCGACGACGAGCTCCGCTGCGCTCTCGATTCGAGACAGCATCGGAGAAGTCAGTTGGTGAACGGCGTACACAAAACAAACGTCGCGGTTAATAATTTTATATCCTACCTCACCGCTCACAACCATAACAAATTTGGTGTCAGAAGTGACGCTCCGCGCGCGATTTTCCGTTTTAACTTTTAATAGAGAATCGTGTTGGGGTATCGCCCCCTTTAACGCGGAGTTTCGAACCCCCTCCTCATACCGAGGGGTTTATTTCTTTTTAAACGGGATGCGCGTCTGTTAGGTAAAAGAAAAGTGCGCGCGTCGCGTAACTTATCGCGTATCCCAAAAGAGGAAGATGCATTCCCTCCCAAGGAGGTAAAAGAAAGCGCGAGTGAGTGAAGGTGCGAAAAAAAAGGAGAAAGAAAGAAAACAACAAAATCATCAGAATGTGGACAGATGATGACAGCGATTTCGACCGAGAAGAGGCAGAGTTGGATGCAAAAGTTCGACAAACTATTGCGAACAGTAATTGGCAAGCAGAAATACAACGTATAATATTACAAGTATTTCCTGCGAAATCAGCGTTACATAAAATGTGCTACCAATTAAGAAACAAACCTGTGTTCGAGCTATTCCTTGAATTATTTATTGATGAGCCTCATTATGGAATAGGAGAGGTAGATATGCAAATTTTAGAAGAACGGTTCGAAACCTATGAAGGGTGGAACGATTTCTATGAAGACATGAACATGGATGTATACGATGACGAAGAAGGTAACGCAAATACAGAAGAGGAACCTTCAAGTGGACCAAAGGCTCAAAGGTTTTATGACGATTTCAATGAGGATGACGAATGGACGGACATCGACTCTGACTCGTCAGAAAATGAGCAGACAAACGGTGCAGAAAAACCGCGACAAGTGTCTAACAGCACGAAAAAAAGAGAAAAGGTTGATTTTGAAGCCGACGCGCCGTCAGCTCCGCAAACGGTCACAGATACCAGGAGAGCGCGACCTCCAGAAACCTTGCCGATTCTACACGAAATTCGGCCAAGCACGAAGAAACTCGCAAGTTCGCACCCGTCGACGCAGTCAGACCAGACATACAAGTTTCACATAGATTTCGCTGCAAGTGTTGATAAATCGCACCGCAATCAGATGCTATTCCGACAAAGAGTTGAAGACTCTCATGTCCAAGAGGTTGACGATCCAGAAAACAACTCTCAACGGATCAATCCGAAACGTAACTGAGAAGCACTATCGGAAAATCAGGATTCGAACTCCAAGATGATTTTAGACACCGAATCAACGACCGACATCATCGACCTCGACGAAAAGTTGCTGACCACGTCCGAAACTCTGCATCAAAATTCAATTCCAAGGAGAAGTTCTAGAATAGATAAAAGTTTATCAGAAAACAACCCGAGCTCTTTAGACAGTCCGCACTGTGAAAATAATGACGAATCTAAGCACGTCAAACGAGTAAAATTGACGGTGAAGAAAGTTCCAGTCAACGTTCTTCCTAAGTGCGAGAATTCAAATCTCGCGTCCTCGAAACTAGAAGCAAAGCCGTTTCTACTATTATCAAAAATCACGCTGAAAGATGCAGCGAATGTTAAAGCTAAGATGAACGAGAAAAGAAAAGAGAATAAGGCGCCTGAAAAAGTGCAAAAAGTGGAAAATCTAAATCAAAGGAATAAAAAAGTGACACTTGTCTGTGCATTTTCGCGGCCTCCGCCCGAACCACCGCCGGGTGAGAGTAGCGAAGAGAGGACGAGGGAATAATCCGTCTCCTCTTTGTGCGGCTCTTCGCAATCGCGCGAGTAACCGCGAAATAAATAATACTACGAAATAAATAAATAATACTGCCGATATTAAAAGTGGTTGACTATGGTGTTACGCAGATAGACAGTATTTTAGAGACAGTAAGTTGTCAAATACTTGTGTTGCTGAAATGTAGAATGTATCAAGCTTTGTAAAATTGTTTGTACATCGGCGAGGTCGCCGATTTTTCGTGGTGGGGAGGTGTTACGTACCGGTGGTATGTAGCGTCAGTCCCACCCATATTATATCATTTATATTATAATAAATCAACCTATTATCAAAGTCCACCATGAGAATATGCACGGCTTGCGACTTCACGTAGAAGTCAAGAGTGCAAGCTCAGCATAGTCCCACGGTTGGAACGTAATGCGACGACGAGCTCCGCTGCGCTCTCGATTCGAGACAGCATCGGAGAAGTCAGTTAGTGAACGGCGTACACAAAACAAACGTCGCGGTTAATAATTTTATATCCTACCTCACCGCTCACAACCATAACAATAATTATTATTTTTTTTATTATAAACCAATATTAAATAAAAAATTTTATAAAATAAATAAATTTATTATAAAATGATACTAAATTTATTTTCAATTTTTGATCCATCAACAAGAATAAATTTTTCATTAAATTGAATTACAATAATTTAGGTATTATTATTTTTACCAAATTTATTTTGATTAATACCTTCACGATATAATATATTTATTTTAATAATAAAAAAAAATAAATTATATAAATTTATTTATATATATTTCATTATTTTTTATAATTTTATTAAATAATTTTATAGGGGACCCCGTCACTGCCAGGCCCCGAGACAACACCCATCTCCACAGCGATACGCAACAGGGACGAGCTTTCCGCCACACCTTAACCAACTGCGACTGCAGTGGACCGGCCTTCGACTGCTTTGAGATGGCGGCAGCTTAGCAGTCCCGCACAAGCCTCTATAATCAGCTTCTACGAGTCGTCCAAACGTCATCACTCGCCCGAGCATTCTCCGAAAGCATCCAAGGATCAAACTTAGCCGACGAAAATACGACTGCACCCCCCTTCACTGCAGCCCCAAGCCACACTACTGACAGGCGCCGTAATGGACCCGGATATCATCCAAAAACTGCAGAACAGCATAATCGGCGCTTTGACTGCAAAAATTGATGCTGTCAATAATAAAATGGATGCTGCTAATCTTGAAAGGAAGACGGAATCCAACCAACTGCTAAACGCCTTCACCGTATTCAAAATCGAAGTTATGAATATCCTCGAGAAATAAATACGAGAAATAAGCGGTCTTAAAAAATCTTTAGCTGAAAAAGACGAGCAGTTAAAGAATCTTGCAGCAAAAATTGAACAACAGGACAAAGTATCGAGAAAAAAAAATATTATTATAGCTGGTCTTCAAATCTCGGATGACGTCACTGCCTCAGTGGACCAGTTCCTACATACAAATTTTGATCTCCAGAACGTTGTCCATCGAGCTTACGTCATTAAAAGAGAGTCTCCCACTATTATGGTGGAATTAATATCTGCCCGAGCAAAGTCGCACATCCTCACCAATAAAAGGCGAGTTCTTGTGAACAAAGACATTTATGTCTCAGAGGACCTCACAAGACACGAGATGAAAATAAGTTTCCATGCTCGCGAACTGGCCAGGAAGGCTACGCAGGAAGGAAAGAAGGTGGTCAGGAAGCATCTTCGCCTGCAAATCGATGACGAGTGGTTTAACTGGTCAGATGACCCAGAAAAGTTTATAAACAACAAACGGGCGCCCTTGGAAAAACCGCGCAAAACATTTGAGCAAGTTTTAGACGCGCCAGCGCAACTTTCAAAAAACGGCCGGCATCCGCCCGCGTAAGCAAGAACGGGGGCGGCTGCCGCAACATCACAGCACTTGCGCATAGAACAGTGTCTAGGTCAGCCCAACTGACTTTTTCACCTGCGCGCCAGATGGCAGATGTCAGCTATGCAGTTCCGGAATTTTCCATCCTTTTCTGGAACATACACGGTCCGCAAAATTTATCACCAATAAACGTCGCTGCAGCAACAATATTAAACTTGTCTGAAACTTGGAAACCTGATGACGTCACTTCTCTGCAACTCCAAGATCCTCTGTTCGTGAACTCTCCTGCTATCCGCTCAGGCTCTAGGGGCAGGTATGCCCCGACAATTCCGAACCAGGGATCCCCAGGGGTCCTTGAGGTTACCGCCAACTGGATTTTTACGCACATTAAATCGTTCCTGACTCCTACAATCCTCGGTTCCTTCTACTTCCCTCCCGATGCTGACCTCTCCCCTATACTCGACAATCTGCAATCCAGTATAGACAATGTTCTCACAGCTTCTCCACTAGCTATAATAGTACTTGGCGGTAACTTCAATTCCTGGGAGGGGGCCCTGGACTTGGAACGCGATTTTCCCGATCTTTTTACTAGTACGCTTCTTTGTCGTGATAGGCGCTCTTCCGATCCCAGAGCTAATCAGAGAGGTGTGCTGCTTTATAAATTTATGAGGGATAATAATTAAGTTTTATTAAATGGTCGCACGATCACCGATTCTCCGGCCTGCTTTACTTTTCTGAGCGAGAGGGGCCGGAGCGTGGTTGACTTGGTCTGGATCTCCGATGACCATTTACAGTACGTTAAAAACCTTGTCATTAGAACGGAGCCCGGCGGATCTGACCACTTATCGGTTTTACTCAAACTGGATTTGTCACTCTCGGCCCAGATAGCCCCGCGAATCGAATCTTGTCGCAGAGGAGGAAGGAGGATCCATGTTACGCTTGAAGGAAGTCGCAGATTCCAAGAGATCTTAAACAGAACTACTCCACGCGAAGGCATTGATGTAAACCTTTCTGCCAAAGCGATCCTTCCTTCCTTCTCTGTTAACTTGATCAAGGTGGCTAAGAACGCTGGTCTTTTACGCGACTCGCGCAACCGCTTCCAGCCCGCGCGGCCAAAAATGCCTTGGTTCGACAAGGAGTGTAACCGAGCAACCGCGGAAAATGTTGAGTCGATCTTTGTTGAAAATATTCAATTACTATTCAATCGACCACGTGCTATGTTAATGCACTGTTTGCGGTAGCCTTGCGTGTGACATATAGATGGCGTCTTTTACGCGCACGTTTACCGTTTGGCATTTCTTCAGTTCCGTTCGGTCAGCATTCGGGTTCGCGTCTTGGCTTGTAAAGACTCAGTTTTTGTGTAGTATTTTCCGATTAAGTTTTCTAATAAATATAATTATAAGAACCTTGTGTTTCGATGCCCTTAACCCTCTGACAGGTTATGGGCCCAGACATCTGTAGAAAACTGTAGAAAAATCGACGTGCCAAATCACACGGTGAACGTGACTATAACAAAATGGCTGCCATGAACGGCTTCGCTAATGTCGAGAAATTGACTGAAGTCAATTATGAGATATGGAAAATACAGATGAAAAGTGTGTTAGTGTTCAATGATTTGTGGTCATACGTCGACGGCTCAAAAGTGAAGCCAGAAGAAAATGCAACCGAATGGGTAAAGAAAGACTCTAAAGCTTTGGCTTTAATAAATTTGAGTATATCCAGCAAACAACTTAATTACGTGAAACGAGCGACAACGTCGCTGGAAGCGTGGAATCTGCTGAAAAATGTTTTCGAGTCACGTGGCCCCGTCAGGAAAGCAGCGCTATACAAGCAGTTGCTACGGATAGAAAAGAAGTCGGATACCACGATTTCTGAATATGTGTCGGACTTCACATATAAAGCTGAACAACTAGAAGATGCTGACATTAAAATTCCAGAAGAACTGCTCTCAATTATGCTCCTAAGCTCGTTACCGACGGAGTTCGAAAATTTCTGTGTAGCCATAGAATCTAGAGACGACATACCGACACTGGATAACTTGAAGGTTAAAATAATAGAGGAAGAAGCGAGACAGCATGATCGAAACATAAAACCGAACACAGAAGAAAACAAAAGTGACGCATTATTGACGAAGAGTTACAATCAGCCGGCAAAAGCGTTCTCCAAAAGTAGTAGTTATAAAACCAAACATGCATTTAAAAGGTTTAAAGGGAACTGTAACAAGTGCGGTAAATACGGTCACAAAAGTCGGGACTGTTGATCGAAATTGAAATGTGAATCTAATCAACTCTGTGACGCAATGACGGCTATTGCATGTAATGTTGGACACATTGAAAAATCAAATGTTTGGTATCTTGATAGCGGTGCTACGCGTCATATGTGTAACGACAATAATAAATTTAAGTATTTGGATAAGAGTGATCGGTTTAAAGTGTACACAGCCGACGAACATTTCGTAGAATCGGCAGGAACCGGTGAAGTAAACGTAAACAATATAATTGACGACAACACAGAAAATCGAGTGAAATTGAAGAATACATTGTATGTACCGGACCTTCGCAATAATCTTTTATCTGTTTCTAGTGTTACAGAAAATAATTATACTGTGACGTTTTCAAAAGATCGAGCAACAATCAATAGACAAGATGGATCCGTGGCACTCACTGCAGCCAAACGGTCAATTATATATTGTTAATGAAAAGAACCCAGATAAAGTATATACCTGTGAAAACAAAAATACAGACTTGACCAAGTGGCATCGCAGATATGGACATTTGAACATTAGTGATATGAACAAAATGTTGAGTGATGAATTAGTGATGGGCATCAAAGTTATGTCAAAATCTCATGAATTAAATTGTGACATTTGTGCGAAATGTAAAGTACATGTGAAACCATTCAAAAAATCCGAAAGTCGTGAAAAAGAAAAATTGGCCTTGGTACATTCGGACATTTGTGGTCCAATGAGAACCCAATCACTAGGCGGAGCATAGTATTTTGTTACCTTCATAGACGATGCGACTAGGTATACCGAAACAATCATGCTGAAAAACCGATCTGATGTTTTTCAGGCGTTCAAGGATTACAAGCGTCGAGTTGAAAATCAGACCGGGCAACGAATTAAAAAACTGAGAACGAATAATGCTAAGGAATACTTGTCTGGAGAATTCAATGAATTCTGGAAAGAAAAAGGAGTTTTGCACCAACTGACTGTGGAATACACGCCTCAGCAGAACGGTGTGGCGGAGAGAGCCAACCGAACTTTAGTCGAAATGGCCAGATGTATCATGTTGGACGGAAATTTACCGATGACACTTTGGGCTGAAGCTATGAATTCGGCTAATTATATACGAAACAGGAGTGCCACAAAAGGCCTAGTGGACACGACTCCTTTTGAGGCTTGGACACAACAAAAACCCTACGTTGGTTTCTTCAGAACGATCGGAAGTAAAGCGATTGCTTTAAAGAAACACAACAGAAATGGGAAATTTCAGCCGAAGGGAGAAGAGTACATACTTGTGGAATACTCTGAAGAAGCGAAAGCCTATAGACTATGGAAACCAGGAACCAAAACTATAATTAAAGCTCGGGACGTTATATTTTCTGAAGATCTACATCAAACGGCGAAAAAAATGTATTGCTGGATGAAAATATTGAATCCTCGGAACTCATTATAGGGCAAAGTGAAACCACACATGAAGAGGAAAGCAGCGATTCGCTAGAAGAAAATGGCCAAAATGATGAGCAACGAAATGTTATGTTATTACGAGCCCCAGGACGTCCAACATATGAGCGTACTGGTAAAAGAGGGAGGCCGCGAAAAATTTATCAAACAAAAGACTTGTCAAATCCTGAATCAGAATCTGAAGTTCTTGAACGAAGCGACAGTGAATTATGACTGACCGCCATGCGAAAAGAATTTGACTCGTTACAAGAAAACAAAACTTGGATATTAGTTCCCAGACCATCTGACAAACGTGTTTTAACGAATCGATGGGTATTCAAAACCACGAAAAACGAAAACGGAGAAATTACAAAATACAAAGCCAGATTAGTCGCTCGGGGACACGTTCAAAGATTCGGGATCGACTATGAGGAAGTCTTCGCTCCTGTCGCTAGATATGAGATAGTTCGCGCTTTACTTGCAGCATCATCAAACGAAGAAATGTTTGTACACCAAATGGATGTGGTGTCTGCTTTCGTGCAGGGAAATTTGACAGATGACCTGTATATGGAACAACCATCGTGTTTTATCAATGCGGGAAATGAAGAAAAAGTGTGCAAATTGTTACGCCCTTTGTACGGTTTAAAGCAAGCTAGTTGTGAATGGTACAAAACACTAGATAAGTTTATAACGAGTATTGGTGGTAAGCGTACTATAGCGGATCCTTGTGTTTATATTTTCGGGGTGGGCAATGATCGAGTGATTGTAATTGTATACGTTGATGATCTGATCATCTCGTCGAAACAAATCGAAAAATTGCAGGGTGTGAAATTAAAACTATCTTCCGAATTCAAGATAACAGATCTTGGTCCGATTAAAGACATATTAGGAATCAATGTACATCGCGTTGGACCGACGGGTAAAATACGCATCTCATAAAAGAAATATATTGATAAATTAATCAAAAACTTCGGTATGGATTTAGCAAAATCGGTTTCAACTCCGTTCGGTCAGCATGCGGGTTCGCGTCTTGGCTTGTAAAGACTCAGTTTTTCTGTAGTATTTTCCGATTAAGTTTTCTAATAAATATAATTATAAGAACCTTGTGTTTCGATGCCCTTAATCCTCTGACAATCTTCAACTGCCTTGCGTCGCAACTCAACATCGCAGTCGATAATTGACTATTTATCAGTAAAAAAAAATTTATACTCAAGCTATTCAGCGGCCAAAAAAGCAATATGCCGAAAAAATTGGAGACAAGTTCGCGTCGGTCAAAGAAGCCAGTACATTCTGGTCCATAATACGCTCTCTCAGGCGGCCTCCCTTGCGAACTAACAAAGTCACCATTGAGTCCTGGAACGCGCATCTAGCACTGCTATAACCGTATAAACCTCCGTTAACGTCAACTTTTTTTGGTACATACGACCGCGACCTTGACACTCCTATTATAGAGCGAGAACTTTTGGAGAGCATGAAGAGATTGAAAACAGGGAAGGCAATCGGGCCTGATGGCCTACATGCGGAGCTCCTGAAACTTCTGGTAGGTGAATGGCGAGGCTATACTCTTAACCTTTTCAATTACATATTTATGTATGAACAAATACCAGAGGGTTGGATGAGCGCCAATCTCTTTATGTTCTTCAAAAAAGGCGACCGCGATAACCCAAAAAAATTACAGAGCGATAGCGGTGACGAATGCGCTGGCGAAATTATTGTCACAAATCATTGCTGGGAGGATGGAAGCGTGGGCAAATCGGAATAATTTCTTACCAAACGAGGAATCGGGTTTCAGGAGGGGTCATTCGACTGAGGACAACATCTTTATTCTAAATGCTGGAGTGCAGATACACATAACATATCAAGCCGCGAAATGTTATGCCCTTTTTGTAGATTTTCGACGAGCTTTCGACTCCGTCCCGCACGATCTTTTGTGGCAGAAATATACTCTCTTGGTTTAAGTGCTAAACTAGTCCATTTTTTGAAAGCTACGTAAGCGAAAGCTGCGGTATCGACTAAATGCGATGGAACCTCCTTCGACTCTTTCAAGGTAACAGTCGGCGTGCTCCAGGGCAAAGTAATTAGCCCGCTCTTATTTAATTTATTTTTGGCTGACATCCTGTCATTCTTTCGGTCCCGTGGCGTGAGACGGGTGGACTACACGTGATTGTTTGACCTACTGTTGCTTCTCTTTGCCGACGACATGACGATTTTTGCATATTCACCCGCAGACCTTAGATTGAAGCTCCAAATCCTTGAGGATTGCTGCAACCTAAACGGATTGACTGTAAATATTGACAAAACTAAGCTTATTGTTTTCCGAAAAGCAGGTCGCCTCGATACTGCCTCGGCGCATTTTTTCTATGCAGGGAGGTCGGTAGAAATCGTTCCAGCTTATCGATACTTGGGCACATTTGTCTCTTCGTCGGCAAAGGGCCTTAAGGCGACGGAGGACGCTGTGGCGCGGACACGTCAGGCGACGGCTTCTGTCCTTGCCATAATGGCTTCAGCACGGGCTAACGCGTGGGCCGGGACCCTCAAGCTATACCAAGCTATGATCGTTTTCGTCCTACTTTACGCTGCACCGTGCTGGGCACTCCAGCACTTTGACCATCTCGAGGCAATACAAGTTAGGTTTTTCAAACGCCTCTATTGCCTGCCCAGGAATACGCCGGCTTACCTTGTACGCCTCGAACTATGACTCTACCCAATCTCAGTGGAGATCACAAAGCGAGCGATGTCCCTAATTATTTGTTATTTAAAGCAACCTGCTACAAGCTTGCTGCTTATGAGGCTTTTGCGTCTAGCAGAATTATGCCAGGGGAGAACTAACCCTGTGTCGCATAATTGGGTATCGCAGCTCAAGCGCGTTTTGCGTTCTCCGCAATATGCAGACTTGTGGACCAATTTCTCTGCGGACTTCTGGGAAGCAAACCTAGCACGGGCGTGCCACCAATTCACGCAACGACAGTGATCGAATGACGTGTTGAGATATTGTAACTCGGCTGCTATCCAGTTTCCGATCGCTAGAGCGTTTACTGATGGCTACGAGAATGTAACTATATAACTATGTAGCTATTAATTCATTGTACCACTTTTTAGGCGAATGCCCCCAGACGAAACCGTGTCGTGACTCATTAGCAGACAATACCAGAATGGCAACTAATTCGTTGTCCCTTCTTCTGACTGCCCAGGAATTAGAGGCTACGAAGCTGCATCATCATTTTATTAAGAATTGCTTTCGCAGGAGAAAATTTTTGTTAAATCTTTAGGCCGTCATCCCGCAAATCTATGTTCTCACGCTTTGTCTTGTTTATATATAGAATCTATTCAATGCGAGAAACGTCGTGTTTGGTCTCTTTGCTTGTACTCTTAATAATATGTTATGTAATTTGCTTTGTATATCGGAAATGTAACTCCTACCCAACAGAATGTAATATTCTTATATAAGGGAAATAAAATTTACTATACTATACTACTATAGGAATATTTCCATATATTTTTACATTCAGAAGACAAATATCAATATCTTTAACCACTTCAGTGGTAGCTGTTTAAAAAAAAAGTGCCAGAAGTGGTACAGCCCTGTACTTAAGATATCGAAACACGGGTTCCATTTTTTCCTAAAATATATCATTTAACATTTAATTAATTATTTAAAAAATCAAGTAATATTTCACATTTATGTCGGCCATCTTGGATCCACCATTTTGAATTTACAAAATCTGACTTCAAATTCGTAATCAGCGATCCAAAAAATTCCCGAGTACCAACTTTCATCAAAATCAAGTAAATTTTTTACAGTTATGTCGGCCATCTTGTAACCGACATTTTGAATTTTCAAAATCTGATTTCAGATTTATAATCAGCGGCTCCGAAAACCCCCGAGAACCCAGTTTCATAAAGTTTGGGTAATTTTTCGCATTTCGGTCGGCCATCTTGGATCCGCCATTTTGAATTTTCAAAATCTAACTTCAGATTCGTAATCGGCGACCTCGATAACCCCTGAGTAACAATTTTCAGCTGTTTTCCGTATAAAGAAAAATGTGCGCCGCACATTTTAATAAATTTAGCAAATTTACAGCCGCCATATTGGATCCGCCATTTTGAATTTTCCCATTTTGACGACAGATTCGGAGTCAGCGACCCAAAATATCTGGGTATACGAAGTTTCATGCAAATTCATTAAGAATTGTAAAAGTTATTGCAAAATGTACACATATGATCCATTACCACATTTGTCAATAATTTTGTTTGTACATATATGGTCCATTACCATTGAAGTGGTTAAGATATTCATTATCATTATGAATTATATATATATATTTAAAAAAAGGGATTTAAAAAAACCCCAGTTCGAAATTGACTTTGTGCTGGGAAGTCATTGAAAAGGAAATAAAAAAGCAAAAATTTTGAGCCCTTGCTGAACTTGATTGGTTAATATTTAGAGGTGGCGCAATGAATTTGAAGTTGTTATTTGCATTTAAATAGCATGGAAAATACACCTCGATTCAATTATTATTTTTGAACTCCGAAATGGTGTATGAAAAACATGATTTGCCACCATAACAGGGAGGTGAGAGTTATTTGCGTACCCATGAATTTTTTGGGATTTTTCTTTCAACCTAATTCCACGTGGCCGACCCATAATTTGCAAAGAATACATTACAGCGTGGTTCACGGCTCCGGTGTCTATATCAGCTCCTAATAGTGATCTGCAATTTTTAAAGTCGTTACACCGGTACTCAAATGTCAACAAGCAAGTGGCAAAGGGAGCACTAAAAAAATTTGCAAACCACTTGTGGTATTTTAGTGACGAACTTGTTGCCTTAGCTTTTTTTTATAAAAATGTACCTGACCTCATGAAATTAGAAATGGTGGAAGCGCTGCAACGTGAGTCTACTGATTTGTCAAAACTACCTTCTCTCAACAATAATGATAATTGGGAGAAAAAAAGTTATCAGATTTTGTATCGTCACGAACGTACAGCTTTTTTGATCGATTCCAAATTGCAGTAAATTTTCTACAAAAAAATCCGGCGTTGTGGACATGCGATGAAGAATACCTTCACGGTCAACAGATAGTAAAGAACTTAAAAGTAACTAACGATGTTGCTGAACGGGGGGTAGCACTGGCGCAGGCGTATAATGGACATTTGACAAGAAGCAAGGACGGAGAACAACATATTTTGCAAGTAGTCTCTGAACATCGACGCAAATTAAAAACTGCATTAAAACCAATTTAAAAAATTGATTTGAGTGCTACTGTTACTAGATAAGAAGTAATAAATTACAAACTACTGTATGTACTGTACTTGGTGTTTTTATTCTGCTTACGATAAATTTCACTTCTCACGATGATTTGGTAATGAAAAGATCAAAATTTGTATGAATATTTGCGATATTCAATGTGTCATTTTCAATTTTGCATTTTTGACATTATATTAGTAATCGTCGTCTTGGAACCCATGCAATTTTTTAAGATTTCTAATTTTCCTCTCCAAATATGCTCTCAAAGTAAGGTTATATGGATTCAGCGCGTTTCAACATTTCATTAATCATATTGGATCCGCCATTTTTACTTTTGCGAATCCGAGAGTAGATTCGTAATTAGCGACCCCGAAAACCCTCGGATACCCAACTTCGTCCGAATCTAGTAAATTTTCGTTATTTGGTCCGCCATATTTGATCCGCCATATTTGATCCGCCGTTTTGAATTTTACAAATCTTAGATTAAATTCGTAATCAGCAACCCCGTAAATACCAAGTAACGAATTTTAAATAATTTCCATTAACAGAAAAATTCTTCAAAGGATCATACTTCAAAGGATTAATATCTTTTAACGGGCGTCAGTTTACTCGAAACGATTTATGTATTATGGGTCGGCCACATGGAATTAGGTTGAAAGAAAAATCCCAAAAAATTCATTGGTACGCAAATAACTCTCACCTACCCCAATATCGTGGCAAATCATGTTTTTCATACACCATTTCGGAGTTCAAAAATAATAATTGAATCGAGGTGTATTTCCCATGCTATTTAAATGCAAATAACAACTTCAAAGTCATTGCGCTACCTCTAAATATTAACCAATCAAGTTCAGCAAGGGCTCAAAATGTTGTTTTTTTATTTCCTTTTCAATGATTGCGCAGGACAAAGTCAATTTCGAACTGGGGTTTTTTTAAATCACTGTTTTTAAATTGTGAATCACCCTATATATATATATATATATATATATATATATATATGTGTGTGTGTGTATATAATTATACAGGGTGATCCAAAAGTCCCGGAACAGCAAAATATCTCAGCGGGAGTGCATTTTCGGGGAAAATGTTTTAGACAAAAGTTTAAGGATTTTTCACTGGCTATTTAATGGCGATATTGAATTTGACCTTGAACATGACCTTGAAGGTTATTTCAAGGTCAAGTTAATTTTTTTAAATGGGAACCCCTATTTTTTTCACGGATTCGGAAAGAGCACAAAATTTTACGTCCGAATATGCTATGGCCGTTTTCTTCGGCAAGGTCATTTCAAGGTGAAACTTAAAACTCCCGTGACGGCGAAATATCTCAGAGGGTGTGCATTTCTTTGGAAATTGTTTCAGACAAAAGTTTAAGGATTTTTCCCGGGCTATTTAATGGTAGCGCAGAATTTGACCTTGAACATAACCTTCAAGGTTATTTCAAGGTCAAGTTTGTTTTTTTAATGGAAACTGCTATTTTTTTTCACGGATTCGGAGAGAGCACAAAATTTTACGTCCAAATATGCTATGGCCGTTTTTTTCGGCAATGTCATTTCAAGGCCAAACTTAAAACTCCCGGAACAGCGAATTAACTCAGCAAGAGGTCATTTTCGGGTAAAATGTTTCAGACAAAAGTTTCAGGATTTTTTCCGGGATATTTAATGCTAGCATAAAATTTGACCTTGAAAATTACCTTGAAGATTATTCTCAGGTCAAGATTATTTTTTTTTTTTAATTGGAACCCCGTTTCATTTTCTTAACGAAGTTATGAGGATCTTCCGGTATTGAGAGTGGTTAAATTCATTTTGTTCAGTCGATGCTATAAACTGGACGATCTGCTCTAGGGAGATCCTTTACAGTGCCGTAAACTTCGAAACAATTTATTGTTCTGCCAAAAGTCGAATTAGGAATCAGTTCCTGTCCCTCGCTTGTCCTCTAATTTTGTAAATAGAATAATAAACTGTTTAAAAAAGTGTATACATACATCTTACGCAACACTTGTGCAAAGTGAACTTGGGCGCGCGAACAGCGACAGAGAGCACGAGTCACCAGCGAAGTAAATAAACAACATACATTCACATTGAATTTATACATACGTGTACAGTCTTATAAGGTTACATTTTGGTCTTAACTTTATCGTTTTGTGAGATACATGGATTTACTATCTAAACGCCTTTCCTATCTAAACGTATTAAGCATCATTTCAGTAACAAAATACATACGTATATTTCGTACAAAGAGCAATGGCTGCGCTAAGTGAACGAGAAAGAATAACCATTCTCATGATGAGAGGCTGGGGTGATAACCAGCGATCTTTAGAGAATGTGCGAACCTTATTTAACGCATCATTTAGAGAGGGACGAGAACCGATTTCTAAATCTACTGTTAGCAGAACAATAAATCGTTTTGAAGTTCACGGTACTGTGAAGGATCTCCCAAGAGCAGGTATAGTAACAGCATCAACTGAAGAAAATGAGTTGAATGTCGCGCTGTCAATAACGGAAGATCCTCATACTTCCATCAGGAAAGTTAAACAGCAGCACGACTTATGTAACGGTACAGTACAACGGATCTTAACTAAAAACTTAAAATTTCACCCATACAAAGTTAGACTCGTACAACAATTGAATGAAGACGATCTTGATAGACGCCTACAGTTTGCGGAATTAATGATGAATCGAATAGATGCTGATGCCGGTTTCTTGAATCGCATCGTATTTTCTGATGAAGCTACATTCTTCTTAAATGGGGCAATCAATAGACATAACATGTCTTATTGGAGTGAAACCAATCCTAATTGGATGGTCGATAGTCGTTCTACTCAATATCCCGAAAAAGTAAACGTATGGGCAGGTATTATAAACAATGCGGTAGTTGGGCCCTTCTTCATCGAGGGTACCCTTACTGGTCAAAAATACCACGATATGTTGAGGGCCGACATCATCCCTGCTATTCAGGTTATTGTAGGCGAGGATTTCGATCAGACTTGGTTTCAGCAAGATGGTGCAGCACCCCATTATGCAACAGATGTTCGCAATTATTTGAGTGATGTATTCGCAGAACGGTGGATAGGTCGAAGGGGTGTAATAGAATGGCCACCAAGATCTCCGGATCTTACGCCCCTTGACTATTTTCTATGGGGTTATCTCAAAGATAGAGTGTATCGAACGAAACCGGTGAATATTGAGGAAGTAAAACAACGAATACGGGATGAGATCGCGGCTATAGAACCAGATATGATTAAAAAAGTCGTATCGACTTTTTATAATCGCTTGGGATATTGCCAAGAAGTTCATGGCAATCACTTTGAGCATAAGCTTTAGTAAGATACATAATTTCATCAAAATCTTAGTATACCCATCTTGCCTTAACTGTCTGGGGACACCCACACACACACACACGCACACGCACACGCACAGGTGACGGCGAGGGGAACCACCTGAACAAAGCACCCCGAAGAGGTGTAAACCCGACCGTGCTACCTCCACGCGGTACATCTTGGGTAATGCTAAAGCCGGCGGTAGCATTGGAAACAATGTAAAAATGTTACCCATACATACGGTATTTATAAACGTATCGGATGTAAAAAAAAAATGTATATTTTTATCCGGGAACAATGATAATGCATTGCACTCTGGAAACTCTGGAAACATTACGAAAATAAAACGGGGTTCCAATTAAAAAAAAATAGTCTTGAGCTTAGAATAAGCCTCAAGGTAATTTTCAAGGTTAAATTCAATGGTGCCTCTTGCTGAGTTAATTCGCTGTTCCGGGAGTTTTAAGTTTGGCCTTGAAATGACATTGCCGAAAAAAACGGCCATAGCATATTTGGACGTAAAATTTTATGCTCTCTCCGAATCCGTGAAAAAAAATAGCAGTTTCCATTAAAAAAAAACAAACTTGACCTTGAAATAACCTTCAAGGTCATGTTCAAGGTCAAATTCTGTGCTACCATTAAATATCCCAGGAAAAATCCTTAAACTTTTGTCTGAAACAATTTCCAAAGAAATGCACACCCTCTGAGATATTTCGCCGTTACGGGAGTTTTAAGTTTCACCTTGAAATGACCTTGCCGGAAAAATCGATCATATCATACTCGGACGTAGAATTTCCCGCTCTTTCAGAATCCATGAAAAAAAATAGGGGTTCCCATTTAAAAAAATTAACTTGACCTTGAAATAACCTTCAAGGTCATGTTCAAGGTCAAATTCAATATCGCCATTAAATAGCCAGGGAAAAATCCTGAAACTTTTGTCTGAAACATTTTCCTCGAAAATGCACTCCCGCTGAGCTATTTTGCTGTTCCGGGACTTTTGGATCACCCTGTATATACATATATACAGGGTGACCCATTTTAACTTCCCCACTAGATTATCTTGAAAAGAATGCTTTTGTTGAAAAAAGTTTCAGACATGAGTTTTATTATTTTTCCCTGGCTATTTAACGATGATATTGAATTTGACCTTGAAGGTTATTCCAAGGTCAAGTTTGTTTTTTTTTTTAATGGAGACCCTTATTTTTTGTCACGGATTCGGAAAGAGCGGAAAATTTTACGTCCGAATACGATACAACCGATATTTTGGTCAAGGTCATTTCAAGGTGAAACTTAAAAGTTCCCGTAACGGCGAATTACCTCAGCGGGAGTGGATTTTCGGGGAAAATGTTACAGACAAAAGTTTAAGAATATCTTCCTGGCTATTCAATGGTACCATTGAAATTGACCTTGAACATTAACCTATATTTTTTGTCACGGATTCGGAAAGAGCACTTTTCTGAAAGCTGCTTGGGATTCCCAACATCGAGTGAAATTTTTTCTACAATGCGAAGCTGCCATTTTAAAATTCTCAAGTAAATCCTAAATAAAAGTTACAGGAATTTGCTGATCGGTTAAAATAGTTTCCAGAGTGCAATGCAATATCATTGTTCCGGGCTAAAAATATCAAACTTTTCTTTTCTAAATCCGATACGTTTATAAATACCGTATAACATTTTTACACTATTTTTAATGCCACCGATGGCTTTAGCATTACCCAAGATGTACCGCGTGGAGGTTGCACGGTCGGTTTTACATCTCTTCGGGTGCTTTGTTCAGGTGGTTCCCCTCGATGTCACCTGTATGTGTGTGTGCGTGTGCGCGTGCGTTTTCCGCTCTAAAAAATAGTGGTTCCCGATTGAAAAGTTGACCTTGAAATGACCTCCAAAATAATGGTCGAGGTCAAAATTAATATCACCATTAATATCACCTTGAACTTTTATCTTTAACATTTTCCAGGAAACTGTACTTCTGCTGAGGTAATTTGCCGTTACGGGAACTTTTAAGTTTCACTTTGAAATGACCTTGATCAAAATGTCGGTTATATCATATTCGAACGTAAAATTTTGTATTCTTTCTGAATCCGTGACAAAAAATAGGTGTTTCCATTTAGAAAACCCAACTTGACCTTGAAATAACCTTCAAGGTCAATTTTAATGGTATCGATGAATAGACAGGGGGATATTCTTAAACTTTTGTCTGTAACATTTTCTCCGAAAATGCACTCCCGCGGAGGTAATTCGCCGTTACGTGAACTTTTAAGTTTCACCTTGAAATGACTTTGATCAAAATATCGCTTGTATCGTATTCGGACGTAAAATTTCCCGATCTTTCCGAATCCGTGACAAAAAATAGGGGTTTCCATTTAAAGAAACAAACTTGACCTTGAAATAACCTTCAAAGTCATGTTCAAGGTCAAATTCAATATCATCATTAAATAGCCAGGGAAAAATAATAAAACTCATGTCTGAAACTTTTTTTCAGAAAATGCATTCCTTTCAAGATAATCTAGTGGGGAAGTTAAAATGGGTCACCCTGTACATATATATTTTTTTTTATAGTAAAATTCTTGTCGCAAGAAAATTTCAGACCTCAAATTTTACGTAAATGCATTGATTCATCAAAAGCAGATACATGATATTAATCTAACAGTTTGTTTGCTTTATTTTGAATTTTTAAGTACTAATGGGGAAAAGTGAGGAGTCGCGAAGCAAGGCCTTAGATGTCGCTAATTTTGATTTTCATAGGTCTTACGTACTGAGAAACATTTGTCTGCTTAGTACCTTGGTTTTCTGGCAGTATTTATGCCAATAGTACATTGTTATTGTACCTGTCCAGACCGCATGCTCAACATTGTGTGCAAAAAGTTCTACTGAGCATTCGTGCTTGTGTCAGTGTAGCAGCATTTTAAAGCGAATCGTACAGGTAAGTGCACCTAAATTTCAAAAATTATTAGGCTTTCACGTCATAGTGTAATTTATGCAAAAACATTTGATGTATTACTGACACGGTGGCAATTTTAAAAAAAGTAGCGAATGGGGAGAAATGAAGCATATCAAGTGGGGAGATGTGAAGCACGGCGATTATGCCACATTTGAAATTGTAATTGTATTTTACATGCGTAGTACGTATTATTGGTTAAAAATTGGAATGTTTAAGGAGTATACTGCTCGCAGAGCCGTGATTTTATGGAAACTTGAAGAGTGTCCTAATTATGTTCATATATTTACATTTCATGTATGTGATGTAACGTTGCCAAATATTTTTTCTTTATAACTTTTCTTGGATGTTTTCGACATTTGTGATAATTTTTCTGATATTTTCGATAATTTTTCTTGAAGTGCTTTATCATTATTTAGTGGCTAAGTAGCTGAAATAAATTTCGTGCAAAGGAGTTCTTCCAAGGATTTGTGCATTGACTGTTTTCGCAAGTGTTTTAACGACTTTTCATACGTTTTCAGTCAATATGTCTCGTCACGAGTACAGTATGGCAAAGAAAGCAGCGATTGATGTTGATGCCATTGTGGCTGCCATAAACGAGGTGACGGTTGAGAAGAAATCGCAAAGCGTACAGTATCAACAACATCAAACTGCATCGTTACATTTCCAAGCTGAAAACTATAAACGTAGATCCTGCAACCACTACAAATGAAGAATTGGCCAATTTTATAACCAGAAAATGTAACGCGACTAGTGGACGAACAGTTTGTTTTTTTATCTTCATTTATTTCCATTCATTCAATGCACGTAGTTTATTATATTTTTTGGCCAGGTTTTCAGCGCGGAACAAGAGACAGAGCTAACGAAATACCTCCTTTATTCCACCGCCATGTATTATGGATTGACCATCCGTGAGTTGGTAATAATGGCCTACGAGTTCGCATAGAAAACTGGCGTTCACTATCCTCCTAAATAGGGTTTTCATGGTGAAGCATCGAAGGACTGGTATTATGCATTTATGCATCGCCATCCGAGTCTTTCTCTACGAATGCCAGAGCAGACCAGTGGCAACCGTGCTAAGGCCTTCTGCGCCGAAAATGTTAAAGCATTTTTCACCAACCTTGATGTCGCCATATTCAAAATTGGGATAACCTACGATCCAGATCGCTTCTGGCACATGGATGAGACGGGATGCCCGCAATACCAACCAAAACGGTAAAAGTCATCGCAGAGAAGGGGGAAAAAGAGTGGGTCAGAAATCTTCCGACGAGAGAGGCACAAATGTTACATTGGCACTTGCTGTGAATGCGGCAGGACAATCCATTCACCCTTTTTTATTTTTCCGAGGAAAAATATGCAAAATTCATGGATGGCCAAAGCTTCTCCAGGTACTTGAGTGTAGGTTATTTAAGGTGTCTTGCCTCCCTCGCGGGTTTAAGGCACCCCCCCCCCCCATGGGGGAATGGGGCCAAATTTTAGTGATGCGCCAGCACCGCTGGTTGTGCACACTTAAAAAAGATATACAACAAGTCAGCTACCACATTTATTAGCAACAAGCTGCCTGCCTTGATGCTTCTGTTGGTTCAGAGAACCTTTCTAACGTTGCCACGGCCCGCTAGAGGCCAACCCTTTCTGCGGTTACTGCCTGCACGGACACGGCACGCCGTAGCGCTCCCCCGTGTGGAACCCGCCGGCAGGGGCTTGACACCGCACCCTAGCTCCCCAGTACGGTGGGTCTCTCGAGTCGTTTCACGATCAGGCATTCGTCGGCACAGACCAGCCGAACGATCGGGTCCGTGAGGTCGTCAATTCTCAAAACTTGCTAAGAGAAGCGGATCTGTCAAAAGCATTGCTCCTCTTCGAGCTCGGGCACTTCGACCCCTCACTCTTCCACAATTAAATTGTGGACGGAGATAACCCGCTCCGCTCTCTTCCACAAGTCCCCTGCGGGGGCTTCTCCAGGTACTGTCGGCGTGGCACACGAATCGGGATGGATGGATGCAAAGACATTCGTCAAGTACCTGGATCATTTTATGAAGCATGCCCACGCTTCCAAAAGTTCACCCACCTTGTTGCTCCTAGACAGCCATTCATCGCACGTAAGAATTGAGGTCATTGATATGGCGACCGATGCGGGCATAACTACGGTGTCATTCCCTCCCCACTGCACGCATCGAATGCAGCCACTCGATGTGACCTTGTATGGCCCGTTGCCGCGTTGCCCGTTGCCCGTTGCCCGTTGCCCGTTGCATAAAAACGATGTTTTCTCGGCAGTGTCAAAATTGGATGAAATCTCACTGTTCATTGCAGTTTTACGATATCGTCACCATTGCTGAATAATGTTTGGATGTATGTGCGACGCGATACAATATAAAGTAAGTATTTCAAGTTACATGCATTTTTTAGTTTAATCCCGATATTTTCACTGCGGAAGATTTTGTTGCCACACTAAGCGACAAAAATGAGGTCATTGGGGATGAGAGCGATGGACGTGTCTTAATTAATGAAGATGTGATTGAAAGGTCGCGCGTGAAGAAGTGACAACAAGGGCTTCGGAAACAGCCAGCACGTCAGGTACATCATCGATACAAAGCACATCTGGCGCATCCATTCGAAGTGCATTACAAGAAGTGGGCCCCGTACAGCGTTGCACTCCGACAAAAAAGTCAAATCGAGGTCGAAAATCCATGGAGAGCACCATATTGACTTCTCCAGAAAATGTGGCTAACTTACGCCAGAAAGCTGCGGAGAAGCAAGCAAAAGAGGCCTAAAAGCAAAAGAAGATCCGGGGAAAAGCAAAACATCCGTCAGCGAAGCGTAGTCGTCGCACGGCTCAGGCACCACCAATAGTTGAGTCAGACTCGGAAGAAGAGTTTTGCATCATTTGTAAAGGTGCCATGCCGAAGAAACTTACAAAAAACAATACAATTTATTGTAATGAATGCGACCGAGCTGTCCATTTAAAGAGTGCTTGGGTATTGGTCGATGGGTATACTTGCATTAATTGCAAATCGGAATGAATCAGCTATTGCCCATTAAAGTACCTAAAAGTGTTTTTTTTTCAACAAATTTAATTTTTTTGTTTAATTTACTTAAGTTTAAAACATAATAAACATAACAGTTTGTCATTTTTTGGATAGAATAAAGAATTTTCACCTAGAGAACGAAATTTTCTGTGATTTTTAGTCGTGCTTCACAACTCCCCATGATTTTTGAAAATTCCGAAAAGCTACTTTTTGGGCCAACAGCCATAAATTGCCCATATTTTTGGATTGCATGCAAATCAACCAACCACAACTTGTATTTTAAATTGCTCTAAAGATTCAGAAAAAAAAATGCGAAAAAAAAATTTTTTGAGGTATTTTCGACTACCTAAAAAAGTGTGCTTCAAAACTCCCCACTTTCTCCTACAATTTTAAAAACATTGAAATATATTACCAGTCGTATACTGCCCTAATAGCACATGAACCTTACAACAAGGTTACAATAACCTTAAATTGCGTGGTTGTAACATTAGCTGGGGGTTAAAAAATGTTTAAATGACCTTACGTAGCTGACTTTTTTGTAGGAAATTTCGTGCTCTACAAAAAAGCTTCAGTGCATTCTTGGCGTATGTGGCACGGTATTCGTTACGGAAGCCATAGGTTGCGTGTGTGCAACGTACCTTATTTTTTTTATATTCTCTATGTACTTATAGGAAATTGGGTACTCCACCCTTAAGAATTTATGTATTCATATATAGGTAAATAAACTATATACTATTTATGCTATACTATTGATAATCGAAATGTTACATTTTCTAAAAATATGTCTTATCCTGGAATTTGAAATTTGGTATATTTGGGATAACAATGCATTTTGAAAAATCAATATTAGTTTTATTATTTATATTATTTGAATTATGGTTGTTCTGTTAATTGTTTTATTAATGAATTCCGAGTTATATCCAGTTAATATCGAAAATTGTTTAATATAAACTAAATTTTAAGATAGAACAATTCTTTCCGAAAGCAAAATCGCTTTATCCATAATGTATCATACAACTGTTTTTTATTTTATGGAAAAAAGGAGAGATGAATTTATTCGCTTAAAAGATATTTTCCGTTGGAAGGTACTGGAATATAAAAAAAAACGATTTGTTTTTATTTATTAGAAAATTAATATTGGAAAAATTAGAAATTCTGCGAGTTCTTAGACAGCAATGTACCACGAGATATTGTGAAACAATTTTAAGATTTAAGATTTGTGAAGTGGGGTTGGTAAGCTTATTTGCCTCCCCTACACACTTTGTCCGGAGAACGAACTTTTGTGCCACTCTGAAACAATTTACATTAAGACAAAATTCAAATAGACACAAATTTAAAATTAAAGCTAAAGATATATTATTGTTGGATATTTTTGATTTGTAAGCTGGACACCAGCTGGCGTCGCCGGCATTTTGCGGCGCAGCCTGTGCAACGGGCGCGCTTCGCGGGCACTTCCGCCTGACCGCCGGAGAACGCGGATGTAAAAACAATTTCCAATACAAGACTTTGTTGGATCCTTTTCTTGCTAATATCTATGGACTACATTATGAAGAAAATTCCGAAAATTAGTTAATATTAATGAGAAGGTACAATGTAATTTGATTGTTTATAGTAATAATGTTACAAATGAAAATGTATATATCATCGAAACACGTGAATTTCATAACTACGGTACAAACAACAACATTATTGATAACAATAAGACCTGGTTTATCAATTTAACAGAAATTGTAGTGCGGAAAAATATTAAACAGCTTTTAGAATTAGGTCCAAAATTTTGCATCTCAACTACGAAGGACATCTTCCCCACAGCCTTTAATTAGCAATTTTAAAACAAACATACACAAAATTATAATTGATAAGAATGACTGGTTCAGGAGTAGGATAGTACAAGCCATTCAGTGTACTAGAAATGGTTTTCCGATTAAATCGTCTCAAACAGAAACTGTCAAAACGATTAGACAGTTTATTAAGAAAAATGACTATATTTAACAAGGGTTTAACATTTAATGCTTGGGTAGTAATGAAAAAAAGTGAATGTATATATAAAGTAGAACAAATGTTAGGTAACGAAACGTATAGCAAAATTTGCAAAGATTCAACAATAAAAATACAAGAGAAAATAAATGCTATTAATAAAAAATGGTTTGAATTTGAATATATAGATAAAAGTACGTTGAATTATTTAACATGCAACAATGGCACAATTTCTAGGTTATATGCGCTACCAAAAGTTCACAGAGTAAATTATCCTATGAGACCTATAGTATCAGCAATTCGTAGTCCAATTTATGATATTAGTAGGATTTTACATAACATCTTGTATAGATTAGTCAATTTAGTAAACCAAACTACTGGTATTACAGTCCCTTTAAACCGTCGACTGGTTTCTTTGGATGTTGCCAGTTTATCTACAAGCATACCTCATAATCTTATAAATAATAGACTACTTAAGCGGAGGAAAGAGATAGAAAATGTCACCAATATTGAAAAAACGTTCAACGTCATTAGTGCCGTTTTAAAAAACTTACAAGTCCGTCGCCGGGACAAAAATGGTTTTACGATTTTCATAACAGTACAAGGTATACGCTCGATTGAATAGAATATGCATTTTCGATGTACTAATTATTTTTTATGCGATTTTACGTAGCGTGTACACGTTTTTTCGATATTAGTGCCGTTTTAAAAAAGTTACAAGTCCGTCGCCGGTTCGAAAATGTTTTTACCATTTTCATAAAAGTAATAAATATACGCCCGAGTGAATATATTACGAATTTTCATCGTTTTAAATAGTTTTTACGCGATTTTCCTATGCGCCGAAGGATAGGCGAATCCCCTGCTGGTTTCAGCGTCATGATGTTTTCACTATTTGTCCTGAAAATATGATTGAATGTTCAGTGAATTCTTTTAATCAATATAACCAGGAATTAAAGTTTACGTTTGAAATTGCCTACCTATTCTTAGATATCAGTTTTATTAGAGATGGTACCAACTGAATAACGGACTGATTCAGAAAACCAATGTGTAGTGGTAGATATTTGAACTTTAATTCGAATCATCCTATACATGTGAAAAGTGATATTATAACCGGCTTAGTGGATAAAGCTATTTTGCTTTCGGAAAGAAAGTTCCACCATAAAAATTTAGTTTATATTAAACAGTTTTTGATATTAAATGGATATAACTCGGAGTTCATTAATAAAACAATTAACAGAAGATTAAACATTTTATAGAACAATATTAATTCAACTAATATAAATAATAAAACTGATCTTGATTTTTCGAAACGCATTGTTGTTCCAAATATACCAAATGTCAATTCCAGAATAAGACATATTTTTAGAAAATGTAACATTTCGATTATCAATCGAAGGTTTAACTCTCTTCAAAACATATGTAGAGCGAAAATTGACAAGGTAGATAAATTAAATAGATCAAACGTTATGTACCAGATTGATTGTAATAAATGTTAAGCTGCATATATTGGGAAAACAAACACATACAGGGTGGCCGATTTATCTGAAGACATAGAAATATCTCGAGAACTATGCACAGAATCAAAAAAGGTGTGTGATGAAAGTTGTCCGACACGAAGGGGGGCATCCAGTGATAATGAAATCAACCCCCTCCCCGGCCCCTGTGGGAGGGGGAAAGGGGGACAATAAAACTTAAATAGGGACCCCCATTTTTTATTGTAGATTTGGATTCCTCGGAAAAAAGTGCAACAATTTGATCGACGAGTTTTTGGGTTTTGGTTCGATAATAAAAATGAAAATGTGTAAAATATCGTTACAAATTGAGAATGTCACCAGAATTCGTTTCAGATCAAAGAAAGTAAAATGGTTGCCCAGCACTTTTTTCAACAGTAGCAAGGAAGTACTAGACGGTGATTCCAATGGTCGGTGGATTGGTAGAGGTGGCCCCATTAATTGGCCGGCGAGGTCACCTGATTTAACATCCTATACATCGGATTTCTTCCTATGGGGTTACCTAAAAGGTAAGGTTTATGAACAAGTACCAACGACTCGTGAAAACATGGTGGAACGCATTAGAACTGCTTGCGCAGATATTTCTGCAGATGTGATACTATCATGTATAAAGTCATTTGAAGAAAGAATAAATAAATGCATTGAAGTGGAAGGTCAACATTTAGAACACTTACTCAAGTAAGTGAACAGTGAGAGGCAAGAGGACTCACGTAAAACAAGCACTCAAAAGGGAACAGAAAAATACTACGTCCACGTCGTTGTTCCTGGGTAACGTTAAATGTATTTTTTCCCGGGTTTGTTAGAATGACCGTATTACATATCCGCTACGCGGGGCGAAAGTTGTCAATTCCGTCTGAGTGCCCGTGCGCATGCGCACTTCGTTCTCATTACTCCCGTGGGACGAAAAGTGCTGCCCGCGGGAGTATAATGGATGCGGCCAGGAAAAAACTAGCGTATGCTTCACGAGAGGAATGCGCGCGCACCTCGTGAGAGGGCTGCTCTCGCTTCGCTCGCGCAGCAAACCTTCCACTCGGGGATCACGCTCTTTCCTCCCTTAAAGCATAATAATACTATTTTTGACACACAACCAAATCCATGATTAATTTTCAGATAATTTCCATTGTAGCGGCTAGAAAACACATTACAAGAATAATATAAAGTCAAAGAAAAACGAACATTCTGGAGACGTCGAATTTTAGGGAATTTTTACTTGCGCTTATTGTCCACTACAGTGTCACCTGTGAACCACAATGTAATAGCTCCTAGGTCAAGTTGGTGTACTTTTTTCCGGAGAATCCAAATCTGCAATAAAAAATGTAGGTTCCTATTTAAGTTTTATGGTTTTTCCCCCACCCCACCCCTAGAGGTGGGGGAGGGGTCAATTTCATTATTATTGGATGCCTCCCTTCGTGTCGAACAACTTTCATTTCACACCTTTTTTGATTCTGTGCATAGTTCTCGAGGTATGTCGATGTCTTCAGTTAAATTTGGATTTTTATCGATTACAGCACCACTTGTGAACCAAAATGCAATAGCTCCTAGGTCAAATTGGTGTACTTTTTTGCGGAGAATCCAAATCTTCAATAAAAAATGGGGGTTCCTATTTAAGTTTTATTTGAAGTATTTCCATGTCTTCAGATAAATCGGCCACCCTGTATATGAAGAAAAGGTTGTAGATGCACAAATATGGGTGAAAAAAAGAGATGGGACACACTGCCCTGTGTAAACATATAAATACAGGACATCATTTCAATTATTCAGAATTAAAAATTCTTGATAATAAATTTCATTCAAAGAGTAGAAATATAAAGGAAATGATTTATATTAAAAAAGAGAAAAATTGTATTAATTACAGGACTGGTACACAAAATTTAAGTTCTTTTTGTAATATTTTAATTGAAACGGATTAAATTGTGTTTTGACTAGTACTTTTGAATGACACGGCAGTACTCATCTAGACCCTAGGTCGTGGGGTTGTTTTAATCCGTTAGGTTAATACAATATTGAAATACAGTAACAATACATTATTTTTTGTCGCCGTCTGATGCCATTTGTTAATTTATGTACAGTCTTTTATTTTATTAATTTGTTTTATTCATCTATGGCTTTTATTGTACCGTGTCGCGGTGCTCATTTTTACTACCAACGTATCTGGATAATGAGGGCTGTGCTGCATAGTTTTCGTTGTAGTCTGCTGGGAGTTTTCAAGAACATTTTAGTAAGCACTTTTTAATTGTATGATACTAGATTGCTGACTGTATTGTCTCAATACATCACTGTTTTTAATAGCCAAAAATTATTTTCAATTTTCGAAGCAAACCAAGTAAAACCCGTTTACTTGCTCATGTGTTCCAGCATTATTTATGACCTTTCAGTGTATAATAAAATAATTCCTGGTATTTACTAATTGCATAATGGCACAACAAGAATTATTTAAGAAACCTTTATTAAAGTCTACTTCAATATCTGATAAGCAGTTAGAGAACAGTAATATTTGCTTGTACTGCGATTCGAACGATGCTTCCGATATTAAATATTGCATCACCTGTAAAAACTTGGCACACATTTATTGCATTAATACAACCATATGTAAAGAAGATGGTACATTCGAATGTTGCACTGAACAAATGTCTGACTCTGAATCTCCTGAAATCGCAGGCAAACCTGCAAAGAAATGTCCTGGTAGACCACCAAAAGATAAGATTCTGCGAAGCAATAAACGGCAAAATGGAGATGATAAATTAAATTGCATCAATACTAAACGTTCGAAATCTTTTAATAATGTAGACGGTACTAGTACGATGGTTGCTGACTTAGTTGATAACAATATCAATAGCACCCAGGACGCTATTACTCTAGACTTTCTGAATAGAAAATTCTCTGAAATATTCACTAGATTTAGCAAGTTTAATGTATTAAACTCGAAATTAAATTATGTAAAATCATCAGTAGAACTGAATCGTATCCCAAATAAAGAAGCTGCAACGGAAATCTCAAAAAAATTTGATACTTTTTGTGCTGACATCGGGAAAACTGTCTCCGAGCAGAGCGAGCGTCTGAGTGTTATTGAAAAGAAAACAGAAGCTATAGCTGAATTAAAATTGAAAGTAAACAATTTAATTAATGAAAATAAACAATTGCATGCGGAGACCGAGAATTTTAAGAAGCGCCTTAATCCTATCTAGTTAAATGGACCGTGTTTCTTCTATTATCTCGATTGCAATATCATTACCCTGCCAAAAATTAAGCGCACAGTAAAGCATCCGGTGAAAGTACAAGAAACGTTTTTACGAAATTTTACGCTTAATGAAGCGAATCACACATTTATAATAAGTTTAAATGGCGCTTAATAAAAAAGGGTTCTGAAGCGTGCATATGAATCTTTTAAGATTTATCTAAGCGTCCAGTTAAGCGGTTTTTAAGTAAATCAAGTTTTGCTGTTTTCTTTAAAAAATCCCTGTATGCTCTAGATTTTCCTTAGAATCTGATGCGTACGGTCTTGAACGACTCTAGATAATCTTTAACCATCATGGAACTAAATTCGCAGTCGGTGTTCTTTATAGATCAGTTGATGTTTTTTTAAAGTTCCTTATACCATTACAAAATACTTATAATACATTAATTTCTATGGTGGATCAGGCAATATTCGCAGGTAATTTAAATGATAACCATTTAAATACAACAAACTTTGACTCTACTAAGCTTCTCGAATTGTTTCATTATAATGACCTCGAAACCAAAAAATGCGAAAGTCAAAGCTGTCCTCTGATATCCAATATTATAAACAACTTAGAAATTGTAGCAAGTATGATAAGGAGGGAGTGTAAAGCGGCTTTAATGCAACTTAGTAATCTATCAAATAAACATTTTTCGAAGACAATTCATTTTCTTGGAAGTAATAGGAGTGTTTCGCCTGATATTCCGCCTGGCTTAAATGATACTGACAAGTTGAATAAGCAATTTATTAATATTCTATCCTCTTCTCCTTTCTCTCCTCGAAATTTTCTAATTATCCAGAAATTTAAAAACTCAAGATGTCCTGTTCTTTCTGACTAAATCTCATTTTCGTTTAATACAATTTCAATGCGAAAACTGATCTCAATAATAGAAACTATTAATTGTTCGCATGCGGGGGCAGATGGAATGTCTGGTGAGATGTTCTTGAGAGTTTGTAAATTTTGTCTTCCCGAAATTTTGCAGGTTGTAAATCATATTCTAGAAACTAACAATTTTCCAAATGCCTGGAAGCACGCTATTGTTCGTCCTCTTCCAAAAATTCCAGAACCTCTCGAATTCTCGGATCTGCGTCCGATTAGTCGTCTCCCAATTTTTTGAAATTTAATCGAAGGAATCATGTATGAACAGATTCTTGATTATTTTAATAACCTTAAACTTTTTCCTACACACCAGTCTGGTTTTCGACGTTTACACAGTTGTGAAACATGATATGCCTGAAGATATTCCTACCGGTTGGGTTCAAAACCTGCTCAGTATTATTGGGCTCTTAGACCAAACACATGCTTTTGATACTCTCAACCACGAATTAATGATTACTAAGTTATCCTTTTATGGATTTTCCGCCTCAACATGCAATCTCATTAAAGCGTATTTAGAGGATAGACCGCAATCTGTTATAATTGAAAATACGCCAAATATTTCGAACAATGAATTGTTAAGACGCGGTTGCCCTCATGGAGTTAAATTAAACTCATTATTATTTATCATTTATATTTGATATTGACGATAGTTGTTCCGAAATCAAATTAAAAACTTATGGTGATGACACTCAAATGTTGATGTCCTTCCCGACATTTAATATTGAACTAAATAAAGTAGTAGAGTGGGCTAATAATAATACGTTGATATTAAATCCTGCGAAATCCAAAATTCTTTTAGTTGGAAGCGCCAACCGACGTAGGAAGGTCGGCTTAACCGAAAATAAGATTTTTATTACAGGAAATACTCTTCCAATTGTTGAGCAAGCTAGGAATCTTGGATTATTAATCGACTCGAATTGGTCCTTTTCAAGACATGTCTCTAAAAAATGCTGATGTATCTTCTTGAAACTACGTCAGTTGTATTCATATCGGCGCGTGCTACCAAGTACCATAAAACTGAAATTGTGTGAATCACTGGTACTGTCCCATCTTATGATTTGCATATATCATCTTAAAATTTGACCATATCTCCCCTGCAGTTATTAGAGAAGGCTGGCTCAAATGGAATATAGAGTGAAACTCCAAATTCTTTCCTCAATTTACCGTGTATTGGTTAGTGGATCTCCAGAATACTTCTCTTTACGAACAAATATGTTCGGAAGCTCAAGATCATATCCTCGTAGGGAAATAATTGGACCATTAAATATCCTATGCATTCATCTGCTAAATTAAGAGGTACCTCTCTTATCAAGTCGCTTCTTCATTTAATGGTTTGCCATTAGATCTTAGATCTTCTTCGATACAATATTATTCATTTGTTTCAAAATTGAGGAGATACTTCATGAATTTGCAGAATCAGTAATTCTTGTAGTTCAAGATTTTTCTTTCTATGTTGCCATTAGCCGCCATTTGACTATACGTTCTATGTTTTATTTTTTTAATATTTTCTTCTTTTAATCTTTTTATTGTGAAATATTCGTTTTTGTTTTTGTAACTTGATATTCTACTGTGTGATATTATTATAATCGTCGTTATGGAGCTGTGAATGTATTCCTGCGCTTTAAAATTAAGTATGTGTCTTTAATGTGCACTGTAAGTTAGTCTGTAAAGCAGCTTGCGCTGAGCCTCGCTATTTGTACATTTTTCTTCTACTTGTAAGTCGTACAATGTAACGGAAAGTTTCCTAAAAGAAATTTCGTTAGCCAATTAAAAGTTTTTTTTTACACATACATCATTTTATATTATATTCATTAATTTCTACATCTATATATATGTAATAATTTTGGACTTCAGATCCCACGGCGGTTTTCGCTGGACTGCCGCTACCTTATCTCCTATTACATTGCTCCCTTACCTTCCATAAACTTTACAATATATATCAGATTGTTTAATGGTTCACCCATCGTACCCACTGTCGCAATTTCTCTTAGTTACTCACTCCCAAGTAAATTAATCCAACTTAGGAGTATGACTTTGGACTTGTAAATATTAGTAACCCTAACCTAACGGTCTATTCGGTGTCCCAGCGGCCGAAATAACTTAATTTATGACCTCAAATTGAATTTATTTCGTTAAAAAAAAAGAAATCATTTTGAGTCAGTAATTAGCCGTTGTACCAAGATCGAACGGTGCGTCATTTTTCAAAGTTAATCCTTCCCAAGTTAAAGCCAAATAAATTTACTTTAATTATTCACACATTGTACTACCGATCGCAACCGTGCTCCTTTCCACCACTTCAACCCGACTTTATTAAAAAAAAAAAAAATTTTTTATTTATTTCTTTTTTTTTATTGACTTAAATATTTACCCGTCGTACCACATCACTATTGTCGCAATAAAAAATTTTGTTCACTCGTCGCAAATTGGGTCACGCACAAATTTCCTTAATTTTCGTTATTCTTTTCTTCATTTCTCTCTCTCTCTCTCTCTTACTCTCTCTATCTATCTATCTCTTCCTCTCCCTTATCTCTTTCTCTCTGTCACAATTAATTCCTTACCTTGTTCCTAATTCATTTATCTCCGTTGCGGACACCGTACTCCCTGTCACTACCGCACCTTTGTCGCTACACCAAAAAAAAACTAAGTTCACGGATCGCGTTAACTTATTGGTATAATTTATTGGACCGTATCCGATCGCACACTGAAAATTTGGCGAAACTGAGGTAAGCAGGTAACCTCGCTAGATTTCCCCCCTTCACTCAGTATCCGCCCATAATTTAAAATTTTCAATTTGCTTAATGCCTTTTTTCCATATTATTATATGCGATAGTGCTGTCTTTATTGCGCTAGTAGTCCTATCGCATAATTAATTCTGTTGCTTTGTTTGTCTTCGTGGTGACTTTGTCTAATATAATGCACGCTTATACCTCCCTCTCTCGCACATCCAAAGCCGACGATGTAAACATTTCGATAAGTTGTTGATCGCCGGACTGTGATCCGCTAATCGTTCGTGTCTCCTCTCTCTCTACCGCACTGGCTGACGCGTTCGTTCTCCCTTACTCCCATAGTCGCAATTTAAACTCTATTTCTGCTATTGTATATTTTGAATATTTAATTTAATTTTTTCAAATTTTGATTTGTATATTTTTCATTATTGATATTGTGTTTTGATTCTTAAACTAACTACTTCACGAAATTTTGCTTAATTTATCCCTTTTTTTGTTTTATCTCTTGTGACTAGGTCACACAATAAAGACATTATTTAAGAATAATAAGTTGTTTGGTCCTCCATAATCCACTTGTGCAGTCTGCAGCAGAAAAGTGGCTCCGATATCCATCCCTTCCGGTGCAGACTGCACCGGGACATGCCGATGGTAACTGCAACCACTCCCTCAGACGGAGAGGTCCCAGCAGCACTGTTTTCTACATTCAGCCTCAATATCAGTGGGGACGTACGGCAAAACTGGGGTCGCGCCAATACCGTAGGTGATGTGGAGATTATAATACAGCACTAGGAATTATCCATGCAATGTCTTGTCGATATGCCTTCCCTACAACATACGGAGTTGTTCCTTTCGTATGTTAGCCCTGAGACGCACTGTGCACAGATTGATGACTGATTCAGCTTCCTATGCAACACTGCGTCCCACGTTGAAAACCAGACCGAGGTTTTGCGCCGCTGGTTCAGCCGCGTTATACAAAAACGCCCCCTTGCCCAGAATTTCTTGCTGATGAACTAGCATCACCAGGGAATCCTCCGCTCGATTAATCACGTCGCAAGCCGTTTCGAGGACTAATCGGTCATACACTCCAGGCTCAAAAGGCCACGACCTCTCATATTTCGGGGCAAATACAGTCGTTCCACGGAAGTTCTTGGATGCAAACTGCGTTGCATACAAATCATCTTCCGTGTGCTTCGGTCAAGATCCCTTAGCTCGTCAACATTCCACTAAAGTGCTCCAAAAGAATAGAGCACTGGTGATACGGCCAACATATTCGTGGCTGCCACCTTATTTCTCCCGGTCAATTCTGATGACCAGATCTGACGGAGAATGCGCCGGTATTTCTTAATGATGGTGGTTTTAGCAGCCTGCACATCCTGGACATGCCTTTGAGGTACGCCCAGGTATGTGTAGGCTTCTTCGGCGCTAAGGTGGCGGATGATATTTCCGTTGACTAGCTCCATATCGTTGTTATAGGAGCCTGACCTTCCTCTGTGCACATGAACGATTGCACACTTGTCCAATCCGAATTCCATGCCGATATCTCTCGAGCATGTGAGGGCGATGTTCAGAGATCGATGTAATTGATCTTCGCCTGATGCGTATAATTTAAGATCATCCATATAGAAAACATGGGTGATCTTATGTACACGTTCACCAGGCGGTCCACACATGTACCCTTGAGATTTCCGGAGAGCAACGGATAGAGGCAATAGTGAGATGCAGAAGAGCAGAGGACTCAGAGAATCTCCCTGATGGCCACCTCTTTGGAATTGAACCAGTCTAGACATGGTTCGACGCTTGCCCGATGTCATGACCAAGCGTGTTTTCCAAAGAGGCATCAGGTCTTCTACAATTCTCACTATGTTTGGGTGGACATGGAGGCGTTTGAGCAACAAGCTTAAAAGCTCGTGCGATGTTGAGTCATACGCCTTCATGTAATCCAGCCAGGTTATCGACAGGTTACGCTTGTACTGGACTGCGTCCTTACAAACACACCTGTCGATAAGCAAGTTGTCCTTGCAGCCGGATACACCCATTTTGCAGCCTCGTTGTTCTACTATCCGTTGCCACACCGGTTTCACGAATTGCTCAATACGTTCGTTGAAGATGTTAGTGAACAATTTGTATAACGTATTGAGACACGTGATCGGTCTATGGTTTTTCGGATCGGACAAGTCTCCCGATTTTGGGATCAGTATCGTTCGGCCCTCCACCAGCCAGTGCGGAATGGGTTGGACTCCATTTATATAAGAGGTGAATATTCGGGCTAGGTGTTGATGGACAGAAGTGAACTTCTTCCACCAATAGTTGTTAATTCCATCCCATCCCGGCGAGGAGAAATTCCTCGCTCCTGTGATGGCATTTTTCACCACTAATGCACTGACGGGTGGGCAATCTTCACTTTGTTGTGTGACTTCGTCGCACAACTCGGTGAAGATTTCAATACCTGGAGTGTCTGCATTAAGCCTAGATGTTTTCTCGTAGATGCTTCCCCCAGAATTCCTCAACTGCGGCCATCGACGGAAACTCGCTTGAGGCTGCGATACGATGTTTGAAGAGGTTGGAAGGATTCGTCCAAAATATTGAGTTTTGTCGAATTCCTTCTTCCCGTCTTGCAGCCTCTTTTTGGCATCGTCCAAAACCCGAATTTTATCCGCTAAACGTTGCTTGATGTTGAGCAACTTCAGCTTGTTCAGTGTGTGATAGTACGTCCGCAGTTGTTGTGCGAACTTCTTGACTTTAGCCGTAAATGAACGGCCGGATGTTAAATAGTCGATCACACACTGAATTCGGGAAGCGAGTTTCCGTGTCAGTCGAATCTTACCGTTCAATTGAGACATGCGTTTTGTAATCTGCCGACTCCCCGATATCTGTGTCAGATTTGGCGGAGTCACCAGATCACTTGCAGCCTCGTAAACGGCACAATTGACTTGCGACAGGTCGCAGTCATCTGGAAGAGCATCCGGAAGTAGGCTATTTGCTCTATCTAATTCTCGTTGTTTAGGCAAAACTTTTGTTGTCAAATTTTGCCTAAACACGAGTATCGTGCTTTCATAATGTGGAGCATCTCTCTCAGCACTGCGTACGGGCTCAGTTGTTATCCGGTACCGGTTGACAGCTGGGAACAACGAAACCTATCCGCCTCAGATAGGCCACATAATCTCTCAGTTGTTGTTGAGAAAAGCGATCTGCCAGTTCGGGGTGCATTACTGCAAACCGACTGTGCATTCGCGCCATGTAGCCTCTCTGTTGCGGACAGCTCTCCTCGTAGCAGCGCATTAGATCTTGCCTGAGATCCTCCGTCCACTGAAATCGTCCGTGGGCATTCGTTGGTCGTTGTCCCGGGACACCTGTTTCGGCTCCTCCACCTCGGGACTGGGCTGCATCCGAAGCAGCCCGATGGTCAGGAGCCCTGCGCGTTGTACTTCTTCTAACCGCAAATACAGGGAGTAGGGTAGTTGGCCCTACCCCGCGTTGTTATGCCTCTCTCGTTTGTCTCTTACCTCGCCATCCACTGGGGTTGGTTACCCAATCTCTGGCAACGTTGCTAAGAGTCCAGGGCCCACCGGCTTTAATAAGCACACGTGGAGGTGAGAGTAGGCCATTTGGGAAGATAGGATAAGATGCAGCTTTTTGCATAGCCGCATTGTGTTACGCATCATTCCCTTTGGGCCCCTATATTTTTTTTTTTTTTTTTTTTTTTTTTTTTGACGGAGGGGGGAAATGCATTAGGCACCGTAGGGGGTTGAAGATGTTGTGTAACCCCCCGTGTGTCGGACTCCCTCACCTTTGATGTTAACGGCAAGGTTTACCGACTAAAACCCTAACCTCCCTTGGCCCTCCAGAATCCACGTGTGCAGTCTGCAGCAGAAAAGTGGCTCCGAAATCCATCTCCTCCGCTGCAGACTGCACCGGGCCATTTCGTTTGCAACTGTAACCACTCCCTCTACCATTGGGTATATTATTATTATTATTATTATTGTTGTTGTTATGATTATTATTTCAATAATAACTTTAACAACAACATTGGTTTCTTATGTCGCTCGATCTGTACGAAAAGTGAGAATTTTTCGCTCAAATCTCTACCAGATCAGCGTGAAATGTCACTGCAACCACGCCCCAAACCATGAGGTAGGTGGTTGGTACGGAGTTCAATTCAACGCGCAGAAAATTGTCTACACGGGGACTCGAACCCAGAACCTTCGGAGACGTTCAGGTTACGAAACAAGGCGGACGCCTTAGCCATCGTAACCATCTCGCCCCTTATTATTATTCTTATTCTTATTGTATTATGATGGTTCTCGATGTATGCGTAATGTAATGATGTTGTCTATATATGCGTGATCAATAAATGAAATTATATTTGTTTCGTGGTTTTAGGCAGTCGTTAACATCTGTGCCTTTACTTGAGGCGCGTTGAAATTGTACAAACGGATTAGTGTCATATATATTTTTTATGATTTTGTATGAATTTTTATACATTTTTGTTAATTTGTTTAAATTTTATAATATTAGTTTTGATAGATGCTCCTGAAGAGGACCCACATTAAGGGTCGAAACGTTAGGTTATAATCTCTTCCATTCATAGGGCAGTCTTAAGTATATGAACTATATGGGCCATTGAAATAAAGAAATATTAACTGATTAATTTAAAATTAATGATCCACTAGCAGTCTACGGGCGGCCTGTCAGGTCATCCATAGATAAAATAAAATACGGAACTCCACGTGGCATCAATTTGCAATATATTTTCGTGAGGCGCATACTCCCGTCATTCACTCTCCACTCATATGCGAATCGTCCACCTACGGCCGGGGTAGTAGAGGGTGGGGGAGGGGGGAGGTGGCGGTGATGTTGCAAATTGGTCTACGCACGGTAATGTTGCAAATTGATCTGGAAGCCCCCTTGTACATCTACCTATGACTTCGAAAACGACCCACTTTTCTACATTGAGAGTAGATGCCTAAGATATTTGAGACTGCGATATTTTTATTGTGCACGTCTTTATTATGTCTATATATCTATCGATCTTCATCTGTGGTGAACAATTTACACACGCACACGCACACGCACACGCACACACACACGCACATGCACACGCACACGCAAGCACGCACGCACCCACGCACACGCACGCACGCGCGCGCACGCGCGCACACACACACACACACACACACACACACGCACGCACGCACGCGCACACACACACCCACACGTGCAGGTGACGTCAAGGGAAACCATCTACACAAAGCACCCCGAAGAGATGTAAATCCGACCATGCGACCTCCACGCGGTACATCTCGGGTAATGCTAATGCCGGCGGTGGCATTGACAAAAATGTAAAGATGTTATACGGTATTTATAAGCGTATTTGACGTAGAAAATAAATGTTTTATGTTTTTAGCCTGGAATTTTGCGCGCCGATTTTCGGCTAGGAGCGCTTACTCATTCTAAATGCAAAACCCCGAAAGAATTCCATCTTGAAAAATGGTAGTCTTATAGGTAAAAGCTCAGCTTACTTTCTACGTTATTTTTAGAACAATAAAACGTGCTCTTCATTGGGAAATCATAGAATATGTATATTTTTAATTTGTGATGAGAAAAGGTCCGTAGTAAAATGTTGTTTCAAGCTGTGTATAAAAAATTACACACGTTAAAAAATGAGTGTTCGCCGCAGCTACATAATTATTGGTATACATTTCTGTCATCTAGATGAAATAACCTTCAAGTTAGACCTCAAGGTCAAGGTCAAGGTAGAGGACATATTGGAACGTGGAATGTTCCGTTCTACTGTTATCGAAATTTAAAAAAATAGGGTTTCCCTTTACAAATCAGGATTTTAGCCTGAAATAACCATCAAATTTGATCTCAAGGTCAAGGTCAAGGTGAAGGACATATTGGATCGTGAAATTTTCCGCTCTTTCCATATTCAAAATAAAAAAAATCAAGCTTTACCTTTAAAAATCGCGATTTGATCTTGAAATAACCTTCAAATTTAACGTCAAGGTCTAGGACATATTTGAACGTGATATTTTCCGCTCTTTCGAAATCCGAAATAAAAAAATAGGATTTCCATTTAAAAATCGGGCTTTCATCCTGAAACAACCTTCAAATTTGACCTCAAGGTCAAGGTCAAGGTCACCATTCGATGACTCCCTTCAATTCCTGCAACTTTTGTCTGAAACGTTTTTTGATTGAACCGCTCCCCTTGGAGTTACTACCACCGATAGATTAAAATGGGACACCCTGTATAAGTTTACAAGTATTTTTAAAAAGTAAATATTTATTTATTTATTACTTATTAACGGGCAGATTCGCCCTTGAAATATACATAAATTATTGAGACATTATAACTATTCATCGAGATAAGATACACAAGAAACAAAAAATAACGCATACAAATTACGTTTATAATAAATAACTCGCAGTGGCTATACTTCGCGCATTATACGCAGCCAAAATGGCTTTGCTACACTTAGAAATAAAAGATTGCGATGAAAAACGATTAACAAGAGTGGCTGGTGAAGTATTCCAAGATCTCCTCAGTCGGTTCATGCAGTAGGGGCATGGAATGAATAATTTGACCTACAAGTGTTCTCACACAATGTTCTATATATTCTATAAGTACGTGTAGGTGTACGAACAGGGGAACAGGTTAGAGACATCAGGCGACTTAATAGATCCCAATTTTATATACCGTCAAAATGTCTGTATATTTTGTAACGGGTTATTTCGATGTTCCCTATTACAAATTACCGAATGTTATGTAACATCTAAGAGAACAGAGAATCTTATATCGAGAACGATTCTAATTCGTAATAGATTCAATTATTCCAAAAATAATAAACCTTTTGGTGACCTGGTGGACCTATACTCATTTTTCTTTCATGTTCGATGATAGTTATATATTGTCTTTTTTTATTTTATATGGTATACTCAGAGAACTAATATGAGTTGGAGCGACGAGAATGTTGGTTGACTAGAGGGAGAGAGGCAGATTGGACTTGGCGAATTAAGAATAATTGGGCAAATTTAGTATTGTGTTTCAATAATATGCTACGTTGGATCAAGTGAGTTCTGCTTTGGCTGGTATCGCCGTCTTGGTGAACCTTGGATTCATCCACCTTTCGGATTTTTCTAAATGGATATTCCACCTGTGTTTTCTTCCATCAAAGAAAATTAAATTATTTTAGCTGGGATCTGTTTTACCGTCCGACTGTTGCCACAGGCTGAACTCTTTACGCGTAGTGTCGTTCTGGACTACGGACTTAAGTCTCTGCCCTCACTATCACCGAATCGTTTCGCACGGATCTGAATATGTCGATTGATCCCGGTTCAACAACATTCTCTGTTCTGGCGGCAACCCTTAAGGTTGCTTAAAAATTAATAAATTAGGTAATATTGTTTTATGAACTTTTCTCTACCGAGAGAATAAATATCGAGTCGCGAAATATTACGCATTTAATACCGCCGATTGTTAGTGTCCATTTTCGCGTTACCAGGGAGGAAAAATCCAGATTTCGGTTCCGCCAACGGTCCTACCGATACGTAATACACCATTTTATTATTATTGGTTCATTGAATTTTTCTAATTTGCTTGCTTTATAATAAGTTCATGAGTATTTTATATTCATTTCAAATTTAAGATTACCATATCAATTAGAATCTTTCTCGACGTTACCGACTGCATATTTTTTTCTTTTAAAGTTATAACTTGAATATAAAAACTATAGCTATGAATATTTATTTTACATTGTTTGTGAGTACCAAATTTCCTTTTTTTTTTGCATATGTTGAATTCATCACCGAATAAATGTTTCTTATGTGAAATTCGGCTCACCAATAATAAAATTTTAAAAGGAAAATAATAAAAAAAAAAGTAAAAGATTATCCTAATTGTAATTTTATGTGTAATGTGCTATTTTAGTGTTATGTTTAAAATTGTATGGTTTCTAACGAATATTGAGTGATCCTCTCAGCAACAACGAACTTTATTCCGGAGGTACATGTTTTCCCGAAGTTGAACGAGACCTTTTATTAATGATAAAAATTATCAAATCTAACAAACAAACAAAGGCCGTTACAATGTATGAAGCGAATGAATAGTCGGAAGCTGAAATAATGTTGAAATATCAGAAAATTCATGTGAAAAACGATGCATAGGGCTATTAGTTTTGCTCGAAATATGCCTTAAAAATTTTCTTTAAAAACAGACTCTAATATCGTAACATCAGATTTAATGTGAGGGGACCAAATAGGAGCTGCATATGTTAAATGCGGGAGAATTAGTGACTTATAGAGATTAATAATTGCAGATGTATTAGAAAAATTTGTTGTAGATCGCATTAAAAAACCAAGCTGTTAAAAGCTTTGCCTGTAATCAATTTCAAATGACCAGAATAAGAACCGTGATTGTTAAAAGTAACCCCAAGGTCTTTAATTGTTGCTACGCTTCCAAGGTACCTATAATAGCATACTGGAAATCCATAAACGATCGTGACTTCGATACATGCATGACCTTGCACTTATTGATGTTTCATTGCAGGCTATTGAGATTACACCAATTTACTATATTTTCAAGATCACGTTGGATTTTACTAGCGTCCACAGGCGATACAATTTTATTATATAATTGTAAATCATCCGCGTAAAGTAGAAACTTAGAAGATGTGATAACGTTTTGCACATCGTTGATAAACAAATTGAAAAGTAGTGGATTCGAGTGGGGCCCTTGGGGTACACCAGATAAAACATTAAAAAAGTGAAATGTATGACCTTTAATACGTACAGCCTGTGATCGACCAGTGAGATAGGAGTGTAGTCAATCAAGTAAAGTCCCACCAAAACCGGCTAATTCTAATTTATTCACTAGTATACCGTGATCAACCGAATCGAACGCTTTCGAGAAATCTAAAAAAATTGCGTCAACTTGAGTGGATTCGCCAAACGCCTCAACCATGAATGAATTAATAACTAAAAAATTGGTTATCGCAGATCTACCCTTTATAAAACCGTACTGCTGATTAATAATTTTGCTGAATATAAAATCCGACAGTTTTGATGCAACAATGCGATCGAATAGTTTCGCTAAAACATTACAGATATAGGACGGTAATTTAGAATATCCTGTTTGTTACCGGATTTAAAAATCGGCGTGATAAAAGACATTTTCCATATTGATAGGAAAATACCTGACGAAAGAAAGGTATTAAACATCAGCAGCAGAAGTTCGGTTAACGCAGGAATACATTTTTTTATAAACATTGGCGATATCATATCTGGTCCACAACTTAATTCACATTTTAAATGATTCGAAGCACAAATAATATCCTCCTTGGTGATGACTAAGTTGACTAGAAAAAGATCGATATCATTAGTTACAGAAGCATTGGAGCTGGTGGTATAAATTGAGCTGAAATTCGTAGGAAATAAATTTCCTAAGAACATGTTAGTTGGAAGTTCATTGCATTAATATATGCCCAAAACGATTTGATATTCGTACGGGAATAGAATTCAACCTTCTTAATATATTGCAGATAAAGATCACGGGAAGATACATCGCGCACGAAGTTGTTTAAAAGTTATGTTATCATTAAGAAGGTTAGATTCTTTCCACGTCTTGTGCGCAGCTTTTTTGACGTTAATCAATTGGATTAATTCTGATGTATACCACTGCGGACGAGTAATATTGGAAAAAAAAGATGATAGAAAAAAAGAAAAAGAAATGTTTATGTATAACATCAGTTAGAGCAGAATTAAACGTAGACGCCGTATTATTTACATCCGGATCAGACAAAATGTCTGAATTTTTTATATGTTGCCTATGTCTCCGAAGTATACGCTCGGGGTATATATATATATTATTTACACCCCCACCCATGCATAAAAGCGAGTACGTGCGTATACAATGCGTATACCTGCGCGCTCATTGGTGTTGCGTAGGAACGATTTACGACTTTCTGACCTCGTTATCTCGAAAACTGTTCATTTTTAGGTCTTGCGACCATTACAACTTTTGATCACGAAGTCATAATCTAAGACATATAAAAAATTCAGATATTGTTAGTGAGATCCAACTTCAAGCCATTTTGTGCGGGGTCCTTTACATTAAACAAAATATCATTTAAAATATTGTAATTTACGTTAAGAAAATCAAAAGTCTTATAAAATGGAATCTTCTTCTGTAGAGCCATGCAAAGACGTATATGAAGAAAAGAGTAAATCCAGTGTATACCCTTTAGACGGTAATGGCGCTATGTGTTGCTTTAAATTTAGCGTTCAGAAGGTGCTGTGTAAAACTGCCGCATTATCCATAATATTGGGTTGCACGTATCCATTTCTGTGATAATTAAGAGTATCAGCAATGTAGCTCCAAAGAATATTAGGCAAATTGAAATCGCCAAAAATAATCCATTCGCAGTTTGTGAATTTGTCGGCCAAAGTACACAGTAATTGCGCATATTCGTGATATACTAACTTGGAAGATGCAGGTGAAAAATATGAGTCAGCAAAGATATACTGCCGCCTTTTCAACCGCATCCTGATAAAAATATGTTCAGCAGTTGGGTGAACATACGGTACATCACAAGGGGTGGCTGCAATACCACCTCTTTTCGAATTCGATAGCTCGTAAGCGCGATCGCAATACGCCATTGACGATCATTGCTCTGACCGAAGTGAAATTAGATCATTCTCAGTAGTGATGCAGTAAGTATGCTCACCATTAATAGTTTTAAGAATATTTTGTGACCGCGTCTTTAGCAGTTTAAGACCATGGTCACTGGCATAAGTTTTGGCTTTACCAAGTAGTTTGTACAGAGGAGGTGGTAAATAGTCTTGAATAAATATCTCGTTGCCCGGCCAACTAGCATTAATTTCATGGAAATTTAATGTACCTTTTAAGCGCCTTGCTCTAATTAAATCATCGTGAGCGTTCGCTCGAGTGAAACGGACAAAAACCGTGCCGAGTTAGTACGAGCCTGAGCAAAAGATGGACCGACTTCAATGGACATGCCAAAAGTGATGTTAGTCGAAATATTACTGGTGGTAGCAACAACTGGCATTCTATTTACACGCCCCAGATCTTCGGGCGCTATCGGGACACCAACCAATTCATACACGCGTAACACTATTGCTGGAAGATCTTCTCTGTCAGTATATGGGACACCTGAAATGACTACGTCATTATTATGACAATGGAGTTCAACTTCTGCCAGACGATTCTCTTTCAGCTTATCCGAATTGCGAAGGATGATGTTTTCTTCTCTAAGAGTTGAGACCTCTTGTTCCAGAGAAACAATTTTCGAACTTTGATCAGAAACTAAAGAATATAGTTCATTAGTTTCAGTGATCAAGACACTGCAATGTTGTTCCGTGGACAACTTAAAAGTATTGAGGTCACTCTGAATTATATCCAATGTATCCAACTTGGCCATTTTGCTATTTAAAAACGTCAGTTGATTTGCAATTGTGGCAAGAATGACTCCATCCACTTCTTCGGATGTATTGACAGAATTTTTAGTGCGGGAACGTTTGGAGGAGGTCGATGAAGCAGGCCGTTCTCTAAGACGCTTTTTCGATTTGGAGTTGCAATCATCAAAATCAATCAGATCGCAGCAGCAGAAAATACCATCATCATTCAGAAAATTTTCCGTGATGCACAATTCGTGAACGATACACTACGTTGACCGCCGACCGAAACTTGACAAATTGTACAATTATCGTTATCCTTTAAATTTACCAAATCGGCGATCTCTATAGTTCCTGCTACCGCGGTAACCACTTGTATTTTAGGAGGTGTCTTAAACATGTTGAAAAATATTGGATTAATCAATGTCTGAAAACACTTTCGACGATCCTAAAGTCCACGTGTCAAAATGCGGCTGATAATGTCTTTAGATTTAAAATCAAACACAATGCGACACAAATATGTAAACACTGATAAACACTCAATAGTAAACACCGAAAACTTCGAACAAAAAAATAAAAAGTTAAGTTTACGTACTATATGGTCAGCAATAACGAGGATTGAAGAAGTCATACAATAATAAAATTATAATATAATAGTATAAAAATATAAATATGAAACGGGCCAAAATTTTGATAAAAACGTCTTTAAAAGGGCCGAAGATAATAACAGAAATTTCACTTTAATTTTCGAAATATCTAACATACACAAACACTCGAACGCTAAGCATTGAGAACTTCAAAATACAAACGTGTTCGTATACAGTCCGGAATAACGACGATTTTGAAATCCGATAATAATAAACGTATAATAAAATTATAATCCGACTAAAAATTTGAATAAAAGTCTTCTTAAAAGGCCAGTATGCAATAAAATAATGCAACACACCACACAACGCTGAAAAATAGCAACGTATATATATCCAATCCGATAGTAATATGAGTATGATAAAAATATAATCGGATTAAAAATTTAGGTGTCCTTAAAAGGACAGTTTATAATAACACGAATTGCACTTTAAAAATCGTAATATATGTAATGCACAACACACAACACTGAAAACTTCCAAATAAAATCGTTTACGTATGCAGTCTGAAATAACGAAAATCTGAAATTGAGAAAATCCAATATTAATAAAAATAACATTGTATTCAAGAAAAAGACCAGTTTCGATCAACTTATTTAATCACTGGAAATTAAGTAAATTACGTGGTGTATTAAATTACCGAATAAGTGAGCGAACGTTAACCGAAATTCGACCGAGTCAACATGTCTGTGACTGTGTATTGATTACTTTCCATATTTTTTAATACAATACAATTTTTTTAAATTTAATATTTTTAAGTTAAGTTAACTTCCTTTGAAATTTAAGAAAAATTCTTATACTGGTGTTACGTTCCGCGTAAAATTACTTTTTATTAAATTAACATCATCATTCCCACGGAATATAATGCTAGATTCCGCGTACATATCATATAAAATTTTAAGATTATCTTTCCCACAGAGTATAATTTTCTACATTCGGCATAAATTATAACAATATGCATCGTTCAAACTTCCACTAAACGTTTTTCAGCGTGCACGTTATTGGAGGAGTTCTTGAAACTCCTCGGATTACGCGCTCGAAGGATGCATAGTGCGCTGGGAACTCTTTACTTCCCAGGACGTGGACTGCCGAAATGCAGGAGTCAGCAGATCGCATGACTTCCTGAGTTGCATCCTCACACCCTGGTACGAGGTGACGTGTGACCGACGCACTATGACTCTATGTTCACTCTTTCCGCGTTCGCATGGCAATCGCCTCGGTAGGTGCTCCCGCGCATTTTTAAGTCCGGTTAACCGTGAAAAGTGGGCGCGCGATATCGGAACTTTGCGTGTTGTTTAACTGGTGCCCGGTAAAATAAGAACTTTTCCGGTAGGATAAGAATTGGGTTCAGTGAAGTGTAACTGTGCAATAGTTGACGGATTATACTAATCAGGTATTTTCAAAGTAATTATTACTACCCTTCCTTCTCTCTCGTATTCAATCTTTTTGACTTGTTATTTGCTACATATAATTCGAATCATAACTTTACTCGCCATCCGGAGGGGAAACCCTCTACTATCCAATACTAGGATCGGTGGCCTGTAATTTATTAATTTATCTGTAAGCCAATTATAATTAAAGATAAAATTGAATTCTGAAGGCACTTGTCATTACTCCCAAAATAACCAAAATAACTTATATCGATCAGGCAACCCGTACGGGGGCTAGCGAAGAGCGAGCCTTTATTTAGTTATTTATTTATTTATTTATTCATTGATCCACATATGTTTCCGGGACAAAATTAATAATCGGTTTGGTTGTTAATGCCGTAAAACAACCTGGTGTCAGAAGTGATAAAGATACCAGTTGCGGTCGGAACGTAAGTTCCGAACGTAATACTGGAATAATAAAAATTACTATGCAATTTAAGAAATATTATTATTTTGCCATGTCTATCCTCGAATTCCTATTGCAGAATAGTAATTTTTCCTATTTTTTAAAGACAATTTTTGATACAATTTCTCTCATTGTATCTACTAGTTGTAAACACGCAATGAAATCTGTGGAGCTTTTGGGTTGTGACAAGCTAAAATTACTCTATACCAGCAAAATGTTTGTACTATACATTTCAAAATTTTATGTCTGCTATTTGGGAACCGCCATTTTGAATTGTCTAACTTTGATCTGAAATTCTTTATTAGATATTACCTTATCACAAAAACAGTAAACAGCATAATTATAATTCGCAGGTGAGCGTGCCACTATTTGTACGTCTATATATTATATTGCACGCATGTACGTCTCCGTGAGTGCGATTACTGTGCGTACGTAAGTGAAAAATGTGTACGCTACATGACAATCTATGACTGATTCAGTGTCGTTTCGGTTTTTTTCGCTGATTCTTTTAGCGGAAGGTTCAGGCTCTAATTTAAACTTAGACTTGTAGCATAAGAGCTTCTCTGTCTTCACGTTTTTTGCGTTTTGAACCCATTTTTCTCAAAATCTTGACGTGATAGGCAATTTTTGAAGCCAGATTCGCGTTCAGCGATGCAAAATCTATGAAATCAGTCTAGTCCGATGCTTGAATCAGAATGCAAGTCATTTTTTGTTGATCAGTGTTACGTGAACTCAAAGTATGAATATTTTCAACCGGAAAGAAAGTTTTTGGTAAAAAAATGTCAGATCATAAATTATATGAGAAATCGTATAAGAAGTCATATGAAAAAATAGACAAATTCTACATAATTCTATGTGTTAGCGAATTGCGAAAAATTCGAAAAGCGCACGGTTGCGTGATCTGTAATCCGCGACGGCTAATCACGATGAAAGCTACATCGCGCGATGGATAGTTCGCCAAATGGTTAATGTGCGCAATATTGCTAAAGTTTTGATTATTATATGAAAATCATAGATGAAGTTCGTTTTGCGTTCGTGTTTTTCCCTGGCTCACTTCGTTAGTACAGCTAGAGCGTTCTACGAAAAAGGGTTTCGTTTTTCGGCATTCTGCTTTTCTAGTGTATATAAAAATAAAGGATTACAAATTGGCTTTCGGGCGAACCCGTATATTTATTCGCGAATCGATATTACCGATTTACCACCTTCTGGGTTGTCCAATTCGGATTTGGAATTGATTGCGACGGATTACGGGATTTTCATAAGAATTTTCTCGTGTGCATGGAGCCACGTGGCTGTCGAAATCGGTTTCTCTCTGGCGCGTATATTCACAGGCGCTGCCCATCATTCAAATGTACCTGTTCCTAATGCATTATATGCAGCGTATATTTTCAATATAACGAGGAAAATCACATTACTTCTAATTATTTGACCAGACCTGATTTTCCTTAAAGGTAACGTGTATTCGGTTAAAGAACATCCGACGCGGTGCCGACGCGTAACACTATGGGTATAGTCATGAGAGCTTCCAATTCGACTTTCATTCTTTCTTATTTTGTATAGGTATAATACATATAGCTTTTAATCAAGAATATAGAACTAAAGTTTTTATATGCACAGAATATCAAGATCTGTAAAACTTTCAAATATAACGTAACTGACATATATTTTACAGAATTCACGTAAATATATAAATGAGAAAACTCGAAATTTACAATAATAAATATTAATTGAACAAAGCCCAGTGCTAAGTTTCATTGCCGCGAATGGAGTTTACGCTTTATTACATATGAATACGTATCCCTGCGAAAAATTTTAGGTAGGATTCTCATAAGAATCACATTAGAATTTGAAACAAGTACCTTGTAAATTTCATATAAATGTCGTATAGTACTCGCACTATGTTACGTAAACACTATTTGACAATATTTGCGATTTGTATGAAAATTGACCTGATTGTGGTGAGATTTTTATGTAATTTCCATAAAATTTCAAATCAAAACATTCATGATTGTATGCTTATAAAACTACCTATTACATTATTTTCTTTCATGTAATGAAACTTTACATATTCCGTACGATACTTGTATGACTAATAGATGTATATAATGTCAATTTACGACAACTATAAGGCACTTGTTTCAATTTCTCATGAGATTCTCATAAGAATCCTACTTAAAATTTTTCGCAAGGATATGTATAAGATTTATCGCCATAAAAAATGTGTTCCTTTATGTACAGATAATCTTTTATCTAAGATTCATTTTATGTATAAAATGATGTTAGTTATTACATTTGCAAGTTATAAAGGCCTAGTTGGAAGTTGTGCACTCATTGAGCCTTTGAAAGAATTTTTGCTCCAGCTTTCATGATGAGATTATTATAAGTACTAAGACTTATCAAGCTTTTTTTAATTAATATATGTTGCGTATCTGATTTAACAATGTGAAATTTATTACAAATAATTTAAAAATAAATGTATAAAGAGCCAAAATGAAACATAACAATTTGATTTCTTAAATATTATTAGAGAGCCGAAGAGTGTTTACGCTTTTTGCATTGTTGTAAGTACGTTACCATGACTCAATATTGAACGCATGCTTATTTTAAAAAGAATTTTCATCCACATTAATTCTTTTGCACATAACCAGTAAAGTGTTATTGATATGGCTGTAAAATATGTTAAGGATTTAAAGGGTGTCCTACAATCTGAAAACAATGAACGCTCTTCGATACTTAAATTTTTGTTAGAATGTTTCCCATACACTCAATCTTTCCTATTTATTTTTCATAGGCGTACTTGCAATACAGATAGGTGGAATATGTACTAAAATTATAAGAAATATAAACAACAATGATTAAAGCCATAGGATGTGAACACTCATTTCATAAAGAACTATCATGCATATTAATTCTTTTGCACATTACCAGTAAGTTTTATCCAACTTCTAAAATATTGAGGCTATAAAACTAAACTCATAATCTGAAAACCATGAATTCACTTCGGCACGTAATTTTTGTTAGAACGTATCCTATGCTTTCAAACTTTGCTAATTGTAATTATTATTATTTTAATTCATATTCCTGACAAGTATGAGGCCGCGGAAAGAACAAATTTCAACTTATAGAAATTACTTGAACGCGGTGATTAGAAAAGAAAGGATTTAATTACTCTATGGAATTGGTGTAACGCGATACCATCAACGAAGGTACCTAAATTATGTAAATTAAACTTTAAATTGATTATGCGAATCACGAAACAAAGTAGAATTCCATACACGAACTCGTCGAAACGCAATTTCAACATGCGCGCAAAGTACTCACAAGACCTGTGCCGCCTGGAGTATCGACGGTGATTGACGAGGAAGAGGCTCGACTCCTAGCCATGATCAGGACCCCGGAACCGCAATTCAGAATCACACACACATTCACACGCGAGAATCCGGGCGTACATATTCGGACGTAAAATTTCCCGCTCTTTCCGAATCCATGAAAAAATTGGGGTTCCCATTAAGAAAAAAATAATCTCGACCTTGAAATAACCGTCAAGGTCATTTTCAAGATAAATTTTAAAGGTACCATTGAATATCCGGGGAGAAACATTTTCCCCGAAGATGCATACCCGCTGAGACATATCACCGTTGCGGAACTTTTTCCCATCACTGTACAACATACGTTTTCGAAGTTGTAAAATTGTAGTTGAGATATATACACTGTATAAATATTAACAACCAGATAATTTTAGTAAACATGACCGATTTATGTGTCGAAGCTAACCGAAAGAGTATGCGGCCAAATGTGACATTTTTAGTCCATGTGGTCCAAAAATGAATCGATCATATTTATAATCAGATTACGTAAACAAATTTGCACAAATAGACTAGATTAATTTTTTCCATTAGTAAATAAGATTATTTAATTAGAAAACAAGTATCGATTTTGAAAAAATATCATGTATTTATTTAATCATTTTTAAACTAATAAATGTAAAACTTCATGAAAAGTTAAGATACAAAAATGCTTAAAACTATTTTATAATCGCCAATAAGGCGGAATAAAAATTAGAACTTTAATTAAATGCATGGTCCTTGATTGTATCACAATTACGGAAGAAACTAACAAAATAAATATATAACGTATAAAAAAATATTTTTAACTCTTGGTGCAAAAATGCACCACAGGACGTTAATGGGTTGATTGTTGAAGTAATATCATAATCGGGCGATTGGGTCTTATCGCTCGGCATAACGGGGCTGTGACCCAAAAAGCCACCCGCTTTATGCGTTTTCCGAATTTTTACGAGTGACATTCTAGGCGATACCACCAAAGAGCGAGGACACGTAGAAGGTCAGCTAGGTATTCTAGTACTACCGCGTCGGTAATGCAGGTACCTAAAGGAATTTCTCGGAGCAGACACAAAAATTCCTCTGCACTACTCTCGAAACCGCCAGTGAAAGTTACTTTCCAATCTCGTATAACCTGGCGAGGTCCTCTATCGAACGTGTTTTCCAAAGTTCGATGTAACTGAGAAGTTATTTGTAGGGTTCACCCTCCAGGATCAATGCCGTAGCCGTTTGTCTTATTCTGAGGTTCTAGTGGTTTTCCAGATCTTGAGCACTCGTACAGGTGATCTACCTCGCCGATGGTCGAGACACGCAGAACTGAAATCTACAACATTCTAACATAAGCCCGCACGAGGTGCTACGTGGAACACGATGGAAGAGACAGGAGCTGCGAGTATAGGGCTTTGAAATATATCACATCACACAGTATAATTTTATTGAGTATATTGTAAACCAAGTAACATATACGTAATAATCTATAAACCGTAAACAAACTTCTATATTTGCAATACATACTTGGAATATATTCTGTGCTTTCAAACTTATCTTTATGTCTTTAGTATAAATTTTATACTTGTTCTTTGTAGCATGAATCTAAACATCAAACATTTAGCACAAGGTACTAAAGTTTGGGAAACTGTTTGAAAATTTGGAAAGATAACCGCGAATCTGAATTTGGTCTAACTTCCCAAAATAAAATTGAACTCACTGATACTATACTATATTATTTTTCTATTTCATCTTTTTTATCATATATCATAGACCGAAACCACAGATACATAATTATTAATCTGTGCTGCAGTACATTCTTGTTTCAAATGCGATAAAGTCGAACAGTCGGGCGTTATGCGAACATCATCAGCGAGCTGATAACAACTGAAAATTCATATGCAGATGCATGTTTTGACACTCGCTGAGTGTTTCCATAACGGCCGCTAGTATGGAAGCCAGTAGAGCCTCAGCATAAAGTTCAATTTTGGGATCGCTCATACTGGGTTTGTGCTCCGTACGTTTTGAGGAGTTTTGAGGAGTGCACAAAACTCTGAAGTTGGTGCACAGCATAAGATATTCCTGTGTTATGCATAAAGCAGTTTGTACTCAATACAAACAATGATTTGCGCCAAGATCGCTATTGCAGTTTCTATCAGTGAAGTCAGCCATATATACGAATATACGTTGATCAATTTTTCATCTGCCGCATAATGACTGTCAAATTTTTTTGGAAACACCGTTTGTAATGAATGGAGTGGTTTTGTGTTTATTAACGGTAGCTAGAAGGCATCAAAATATCTCGTGGGCCATATTCTCCTGAGTTGAGATTATAGCGTATAACGAAAAAAATGGCCATTGATTGACCACAACGTTATTTTAATGGCATGTTTAAAGCATGATCTCCTTGATTAAAAATAATTTTCGACCTATCTAGTGCCAGTGAAGAAAAAACACAACATTTTTCGATCATTGATTGATCAAAACTTCAACATGCTACAAGTAAATATTTGCGACGGAAACAACCGAGCGTGAATTTTGCCAATGTTTCATTTCAGCAATTCCTTCGGAACTAACAAATTTACTGTACCGGTGTACACTAAAATTTCGCGATTTCGATTGTATCTTATAATATGATAACTTTAAGGTATAACGTGACGAGGCAACGGATCACCGTAAACGGAGGCCGTAATTGAAGCGTCACGGTCGGTGTCGAAACAGAAAAACAGAAAAACAGAAAAGACCACAGAAATTCGCAACGCATCGCGTGAAAACACCCCGGTAAAGGACCTTCACGGCTCGCCACCGGAGACCCCACACCCTCCGCATGACCCGACGGAACTGGCCGACGAGCCGCGACATCTTCTCCCTCACCAGTTAAAGGTGCGGTTTGAAGCTCAGTCGTTCCCCCAGCATGATGCAGAGGTACTTGACCGAGTTCACGTACTCGATGGCCCGCCCGTCGAGCATGACACGAGGGTACCGTTCCGACAGCCGTCCCTTATGGAGCACAAAGACGGTCTTGCGGAGACATATATCTTCACACCCGCCCATACGCCCCATTCGGCGACAGCTGCCAAGGCCCCCTCCACGCGGATCTCCAACTCTCGACGGGTCTCCGCGCTCGTTATGACAAGGAGGTCGTTGGCGAAAGCTACAACCTCCCTCCTGCAACCGTCCAATGTCCGTAGGAGTCGATTGATTGCCAGGTTCCATAAAATTGGACCCGACATCAACCCCTGCGGACATCCCCGCTCGACAGACACATCCGCTCGGCTAAATCCGGCGGATATCCCGGCTCATCTGCCCCTGAAGAAGTCTGCCCAGAGATCTGGGCAGCGCGCCTCCCGGAGTATCCCGAGGATCGTGTCCCAGCGGAGATGGTCGAAAACCCCTTTAAAGTCAATAAACGTCCCAAGGACGTACTGACCCGGGGACGATCCAACAACCCCCATGGTTGCAAGCAACGCGGTTGACCATCGCATCCAGGGACACGTTGGAGACCACTATTGCGGCCCTCCGGTCCCCGATCCTGTAGGTCCTCATCCAGGCCGGCAGGCCCGCGACCGCGCCCGACCGTTCCAGATAAGTCTCTCGCGCAATTCGCGCACGTGTCCTTCTTGGCCTTGCAGTACCAGGAAATGTGCCCGTACCCTTGGCACTTAAAGCACCTGGTAATGGGCAAATAGTCCAGGGAACTAACGGCCAGCCAGCCGAGGAAGACATTTCCGGTTCCCCCCTGGGGGAATGGGGTCATATTGGAGTGATGCACCACACCGCCGGTTGTGCCCTTTGAAAAAATGACAACAAATCAGCTACCACGTTTTTCATAACAAGCTGCCTGCCTTGCTATTTCTGTTGGTTCAGAGAACCTTTCTAACGTCACCACGGCCCGCTAGAGGCCAACCCTGATTGCGGTTACTACCGGACGGACACGGCACGCCGTAGCGCTCCCCCGTGTGGAACCCGCCGCACAGAGGTCGAATGAAAAGTTTTCGATTAATTTTTTTTTCAAACAACGCTCCGGAAGGTCAAAAATGAAGGAATCAAAGCAATTTTGTTTTGACATGCTCATTATAGATTGTACTTTGACGTATCACTGCCTAAATTTCGAAATGAACAAAATTCAAAATGGCGGATCCAATATGGCGGACAAGTTTTTAAACAATTTTTTTTTAATTTTCCTGAAACATAGTTTTTTGGGGTTTTTTGAGTCGCTGATTACGAATCAGAAGTCAGATTTTCAAAATTCAAAATGTCGGATCCAATATGACGGACAAGTTAAAAATTTTTTTTTTAATTGTCGTGAAACATAGTATCTGGGGGTTATATGAGAAAATACTAAAATTTAAAACGTCACAACTCTGGCAGAAACAATGTTTTCGTTACACTGAACATTTGAAAGAATTTCAGTGTAAAACTTTCAAATGGATTAATTCCTGCATTCAAAGAATTGAAACATTTTATAAATATATATTACCCATCTATGATTATTTATACAACAAAATTCAAAATATTTTTACTCGATCTCTATCGAAAGTCGAGGACATCTGGCCGAATGTTTAATCGAACTGCATCAAACGAAGATGTTCTGCATCATTTGCTAATTTCTTCGGATCCATTGATTAGCTCTCCCAGATTCGTACAAAATAGGGATTTTAAAGAAATATCTGACGATGCCAAAAGCTTATTAATAATGTAAACGAGAATGCCTCAAGATTTCAATAAGTAAAAAACGCAAAAAATACAAACATATTAAAAAAAAAAAAAAAATATACAAAATCTAAAAATGCAAAAAAAAAATGAATAAAATAGATAAAAAAAATAGGATCATGTCCTCGACACGTCCTCGCCTTTCGATAGAGATCGAGTAAAAATATTTTGAATTTTGTTGTATAAATACTCATAGATGGGTAATATATATTTATAACATGTTTCAATTCCTTGAATGCAGGAATTAATCCATTTGAAAGTTTTACACTAAAATTCTTTCAAATGTTCAGTGTAACCAATACATTGTTTCTGCCAGAGTTGTGACGTTTTAAATTTTAGTATTTTCTCATATAACCCCCAAATACTATGTTTCACGACAATTAAAAAAAAATTGTTAAACTTGTCCGCCATATTGGATCCGCCATTTTGAATTTTGAAAATCTGACTTCTGATAAACCTCGTAATCAGCGACTCAAAAAACCCCCAAAAACTATGTTTCATGCAAATTAAAAAAAAATTGTTTAAACTTGTCCGCCATATTGGATCAGCCATTTAGAATTTTGAAAATCTGACTTCTGATTCGTAATCAGCGACTCAAAAAAAACCTCTAAACTATGTTTCACGACAATTAAAAAAATATTTAAACTTGTCCGCCATATTGGATCCGACAATTTGAATTTTGAAAATCTGACTTCTGATTCGTAATCAGCGACTCAAAATACCCCTATAAACTATGTTTCATGAAAATAAAAAAAAAAATTGTTTAAACTTGTCCGCCATATTGGATCAGCCATTTTGAATTTTGAAAATCTGACTTCTAATTCGTAATCAGCGACTCAAAAAACCCCTAGATACTATGTTTCAGGAAAATTTAAAAAAATTTTTTAAAAACTTGTCCGCCATATTGGATCCGCCATTTTGAATTTTGTTCATTTCGAAATTTAGGCAGTGATACGTCAAAGTACAATCTATAATGATCATGTCAAAACAAAATTGCTTTGATTCCTTCATTTTTGACCTTCCGGAGCGATTTTTGAAAAAAAAATTAATCGAAAACTTTTCAATTGACCTCTGTGCGCCGGTTGGGGCTTGACACCGCACCCTAGCTCCTCAGTACGATGAGTATCTCGAGACGTTTTACGATCAGGCATTCGACGGTAACAGACCAACCGAACGATCGGGTCCGTGAGGTCGTCAATTCTCAAAACTTGCTAAGAGAAGCGGATCTTCCAAAGGAATTTCTCCTCTTCGAGTTCGGGCGCTTCGACCCCTTCCTCTTCCTTACGGACGCAGTTACCCGCTCTGCTCTCTTCTACAAGTCCCCTGCGGTGGGAGGGCCGACAGGAGGCGAACTTCCCCCGTGGTGCCGGGCACCCTAAACATGATGATCTCAGGGCGCGGCTCTTCAGCCCTTAGCCCGCCCTCCGCCTCGAGACCATTTCTTTTAACCGGGTGGCGACGTCCGCACACCCGGTTTCCACGATGACGCCTCCGCGTCCGGTCCCCAGGACACTCCTTACGCAAAATAGTCCCGGGATCGATCAAACGCTGGAGGCGTTCCTTTGTCTGGGCGGAGGGGCTTGGGTGCCATCCCACCGCCCAGTTGGCACGATGGCGACCGCATTCGGCAGCGGTCGACGCTTCGTCGACTTCGGCGCCGGGGACGGGCACTTCCAGGGGGGGCCCCCGGTTTGCCACGCCCCTCAGCGTCGCGGCCCCAAACGTATACTAAATTTTGTGCGTTAATTATTCATGTTTGAAATGGCAATGGAATGGTACCATTTGGTTAGGTGGCTTCAGGTTATAATACTCTAGCTTAGTGTCTTAGGGTGTCTTGGTTATGTTACATAACCTCGCTCCCCAGAATTTGTCTGTTTGGTTGTTTCAGATTAGATTGCTTCAGGTTATGGGTCGTTAGGTTAGGATGCTTCGGAATAACAAACTTTATGTTTGTTTCGAAGGGTGTATTGGTTTCAGTTATAAAGATTCGTACGGTTCAGTTTGTCTACGTTTGGTTGCGTTAGGTTTGGTTTCTTTAGATAACATTATTGTGAAGTTACTTAAGGTTTAGCGACTCCCTAAACTTCACATTTTGAATACCGATGAACTAAACATAAATTGTTTTAGAAATAGTCTATTTTGCATATGCTTCGTTCCACTGTGGCGCCATCTACTGCACGTATTTCTGTGGAAACTCAAAGTGCCGCAACGGATCCATAAAGTACAATCTCTCCTGAGAATTTACACAAAAAATTTATTAGAATCGGTCGAGAATTGACGTCATCACCCATGCACGTTGGCGCCTTGTCGCCCATGAATTCTAGGGCCTCGGCACCCTCTGCTTGCAATCTCCCCCTCGCTCGAATGTCGGGAATCGCTAGATTGATTCTGGGCCGGGTCCGCTCCCAGGACCACCCGTCACATCGGCAGAATCAGGGGCCAAAGACATGTGTTGGTCCACAGACCCCGCAAGATGCGCTTCTCTCAATGCCCAGGACACCCTTTTCCCGCCTTCTCGGGTTGTCACGCACGGGCAACTATGCCGACATTAGGGGAAGCCCACGAATTGCTGGCATGTTGCTCTTGGCCAGGTGCCTCCTCGTCGGCCTTCCCGGCATGGTTGAACCTACCGGTATAGCCCAGACAACGCGAAGAATTGTTATACCTTCATTGTCTTGCAAAGATTTATCGCAAACGAGACCGTGGCCATCTAGGTTATTCTAATACTAGAATGTAGTCCTATTTCAAGGACTTTATTACCATATGATGGGGCAAAAAACAATGTTTTTCACACTCTTCATCTTCGAGCGACAAATTAGGTTTCAGCGGTAAGGATTCAATTTCCCAAAACCCTTGGAGCTCATTCTACAATTGGGAATTCGCAAGACAATGATGCGTGAATGTATCAGCGAGAACTACAGATGAACTACAACCGACCAAACCAACAAAATCCCACCGAAGACCACGTTCTGGACAGTGGTTCGCCGGGTGACCCTTTGATGATCCCATCGATGAGCAGAGCGACTTAATATGGGTCAGGAAAGATAATGAGACTGATGGGTTCTTGGTAGCTAGGATGGGGACCGGACAATTGCAGTTGGATGTGATGTGCCCAGGTAGTCAAAGAAAGCGAAGAAGAAGGGGTATACGATGTAATCGTATGCGTAATGAGCGGATGAGTTGTAAAGCTTGGAGAATCTGAATTATCAGGAAAAATGCAAATTTTAGGTACTTTCGCAAGATTCTCCGTAGCAAACGTCCATGTGGAACCCTGATCGAGCAATGTGAGGACGACTATGGGTTTTCCGTAGTTAAAAGGAACGCGGGCTCAAAGGAATGTGGCCAGCAGAAACACGACGGACGGACAAACTAGTTGGAAGTGATATGAGTCAAGACCTCATCAGATTCCTTGGGTGAAGTAGCATTAGGATACTGGTATGGAAATTGTCTCGATCATGAGGAGGCTGGTGAAGTACGAGCATCCGGTAAGTGATCTCAAAGCAGCATCATAAAGAAGGAAAGAGAAGAAAGCGGAACTCGGCGGAAAATGTATACTAAAAAAGAGGACGCAGATGTCGCAACAAATGTAAAGAGGGCACCGTAGATAGCAGAACTGTAAATCACAATTAGACATAACAGACAAAATCAAAGTTGCCGGTAAGTTACGATTTCTATATCGCAACATGTATTTTATTCGATAGTTATTTCCCGGATAAACGGGTTCAATCTTTATTATTCACATTAACTATAAAAATGGGATGAAGGCCGACCTCATTTTACGATTTTGAATATCATTAGACTTAAATGTCACTGTTTACCACTAAGCACATGAGGAACAGAGCATATGAAAATACGACGTGTAGGATACCGGTGACATTGGCGGAAAATTATCCAGAGAAAGGTGCGAGATCCGTCGATAACGCTAGTACGATTGGGGCGCGCAACCGGCAGTCTATCAATAACAAAGTATTTGAGTGGTTATCCGCGACACCCAGAAGATGGCCACTGGCCAAGAGCCCCGGTCTGAGACTCGATTTGCAGTTGTCTTCGCGAGCCATTAATTGCCATGACTGAGACTTTGCAATTAAAATTCACTGCAAGTATAAGTTCGTTAATTGCACCTTGGTTCGCTTGACCTCTCTCTGCGAGTGATCATATCTGGACTACCTGGTTCTCTATTTATTCCAATGGAGTGAACTCCGTGGTTATATACGATCTTGCATCTCTTTCGCTATTTTTTAATTAACACAAGGACAGAACTCTCGGTTGATAGTAAGATCTTTCTCGGGTTTAATAACTCAAAACGATCGATCGGTAACGAAGAGGATCCTATGTAAGGGAAGTTAATTTGGCCGGGCTTCTCTAGGGGTTAGTTCCGTAGATTGCCGATTTACACACAAAAATTATGTGGCCAAGGCTATCTTGTACTGCCATATGGGAGGTCTTCCTCAGGGAATAGTATATTGCATGTGATATATGCTGCCCTCGCTTCGCTCGGGTCGCAAAATCACACTCGTGCAATCACCAACTTTCGATCCTTGTCATGCACGATATTTTTTGTCTCAAGTGCATCTGTAGTTAGTAGGACGAGAGGGTTGGCAGAGAGGGCAGGAACGAGGGGTTCCAGGGGGGGGGCGCAGCCCCCCGATAAGACAACTAGATGTTTAATAATGATGAAAAGTATAACATTTTTTAAAAAAATTTTATAAATTTTGACACGTGACTAATCGATGCGATTTTTTGACGTATGGCATTGTTACGGAAGCTTCGAATATCGATGTTCTTGAGATGCGCTTGCGCGTAGATAGATTTCATTACGCCAGTAAGTCGAACCCAGAGGGTCGAAAGTACGAAAAATTCTCCCTAGTGTCGAAAATGAAATAGATGTTGACTGATAATTCGCGGAATTTTCATTACCATTACTGATATGAAATCAAAGGATTTCGACCCGGAAAACAGTTATGTAATGGGCCGTATTGCATGCACGTGAGACGATAAGGTATCTTTTTTTGGGCGGCCATGCCCAACGACAACGGTTAAGGGAATGTACATAGCACCCCCTGGGGTTATAGTTGTAGTGTATATCCAAGAGTTAAAATAATTTATTATTTTATATAATATAAGCATTAAAAAACAACATTAAAGAATGATTACTATTAAATATCTCCTATATTAATTATTTTATAAGGCTTTACACAACACAAGTATTAAAATTGTTATAGAATATAGCGGTTATGTATAGCTGGTTTTTATGTTGACATAACTAATAATTTTAGTATATTTTGTGCGACTAAGCTGTAATAGTTTTATTTACAGTACATTGTAGAAAGACACGGAAAAACTCTTTTACCCCAATATCTAGGGATGTATCGGCTAACTGTTGACGGCGTTGAGCATTATGTAGTATCGATTAGAAATGTATTTTCGAATCATTTAACTACGCATAAAAAATACGATCTGAAAGGCTCGACAGTAGACAGAGAAGCTTCCGATAAAGAGAAAGAAAAAGAACTACCAACTTACAAAGATAACGATTTTGTTAAAGATGGTACAAAAATCTATATTGGCGAAGAAGCAAAATCGAAGTTAATTGAAACGTTGACTGCTGACGTAGATGTAAGTCTGATTTGTGTCTACTATATTATAAAAATATAGTTCTTAAAAGAAATACTTAAATATTTTCAGTTTTTAACTCGACTACATTTAATGGATTATTCTTTATTACTTGGTATTCACGATTGCGCACGAGCTGAGCAAGAACACAAAGAAAATAATGAAAATCAGGATGATAATGATAATCATGATGACGAGGACGATAGTGAATCGGGGAGTGGATTAGAATCTCGTTTTCCTGTCGGCGAGTAAGTATGAGAATAGCTTATAATTCGTTTAACACGTAACGTTGCAAATTGTATAAGAAAATATCATTTATTTGATATAGTCGTATGTGGACATGGAACAGAATCATGGGAATGGCAACTCCTCCAGAATCACCTCATGTAGCTACAGCCAGAGAAACAAGTTTTCAGTATGAAGATGTAATAATTCCTGAATTAGATATATATGCGATTCCAAGTGGAGATAGTAAGTATAATATTACCAATAAAAGTTTCACTTGCTAATTTTCCATAGAGTTCTCTTTAAAGCCTATTAAAAACAAATTAATTATCAGATGTTCACGCCACTTTTATGCCTAAATAATTAACTTCGGAATTAAATAAAATAACGCTGTTAACATTACACCGCTCCATTTAAGACCAGAAGACATAGATTATAGAACCGCAAGTATCGTTACCCCACTTTATGTGCAGACATCAACAATTCAGTCAATTTCACACTAGCACCTGTAATTCAAAATTCTGTTTCTTAGCAAAATCACTGTCTCCAAACCATTGCCAGAAATATCCGTCAGTAATAAATAAGATAAATCATCCAGTTTACACACATTTGGCACATGTACGTAAACGTTATGAAATGATCGTTTCTTCCTAAGTAATGGATATGTACATAACGGAGAGAAATTTCTAGCGATTATAGTACGGAACACTTAACGACGCATCCCTCAGCATAGCACCCCTCTGCGACTTTCATACGAGAAAGCCCTATAAAGATAAAAGGACGATACCATTTCGTAATTTCCACTCCTTTCCGAATTTCCCCATGATGCACCCATTTTCTATTTGCTGTCAGGTCGTATGGTACATCAATTCTAGTAAACTATCCCTTCTTTCCTTCCTACTGATCTGTCTTTAGTTTTCGTCATCAGGTAGTGCAGAAACGTTCGCGTCGTGAGTGTTGACTGGACAACCGGGACACTCCATTTTAGGTACCACTACCGATCGGTCATGTCCGTTAATGATTTCGAGATTCCTGTGTATTCGGCAGCAATTGTTTCAGTTTACGATTCCATCGCGGTTCCTTTGCAATTCTTTAATAACTTCTCGCGTTTCAGCAATTCCCTAGGCGTCATCGGTTGGGTCCAGGTCCGAACGACGCCTCAACTCCAGCTGCCATCTTGTGGATGCCATCCTGTCGTTCCCGTCGCGATCATTCTCTGTAAATCGTAAAATCATTGTTCCCCTGTCCGTTCATTCTGGACATATCACAAGAAAATCTATAGTACACTTGTACGATTCTTAAACCCGCGACGCGCTCCTCTTTTCTTTATTTATGAAACCTTGTTTTGCGTTTCTTTTCCTGCAACGTAAAATCTCAATAATTTCTTGTCGCACTCAAAACAAACCACACAACTTCTTGATATTGTTTTGGCAATATTTTATATTATATCAATATCAAACTAGATTTCCCAAAAATCTATAAATATCGGCTCAGGATCGCCTTCCTCAATCCTTTTTTTTTTATTGTTTGTTGTTATCAATTTTCATAAGTTCGGATACCCGTCCGTCAGTCGTCGGTAAAGCGTCTGAACGGCATTACCGTCACTGCTCGGTTGCGCGTTTCGCCGGGTGCGTCACCACCTTCCGAGCACTCGAAACGCCCGAGCCCCTCTTTCCCCTGGCTGTCCCTCTCGGCAGCGCAGGAGGTACCACCCGATGGTAGGAGTCATTGTGGCCGTCGAGAAGGGACACCGCCCCTCTCTGACGCGCCTGTATCGTTCCCCCCTTTCCGACGCTGCGCGCCTGCATCATTCAGGCCCAGTACGCTAAAAAAACCGCCTCACATTCCCCCTCTTTTCCCCCCGTGGATGGCGACCTTACTCGCCTCCACTAACTCGGCAGTAGCCGTCCAGCTCTTGCCACCTCAAAGCTCCATTCTGGCAGCGTAGCTGTTTAACTCGACGATTGCGTCACATAACGCCTGTCTCTCTCTCTCTCTCTCTCTCTCTCTCTATCGCAGCACGAAAGCCAAAGAGACGAAGACGGAGGATACTTTCCCAACACCGTAATTAGGTGGGGAAAACCCCTATCGGACCCCGCTTTCTAATCCCCCCCGTATCACCCCCGGTGATTCTCCGCTCCTTGTCACTGGAGATGCGCGTACGGTTCCCGCGCGCGTCTACCAAACACGATAGCGGCCCCACTACGGCACTTCGATTTCGGACGCGTTAGAGAACGGACCCCGGTCGAGCGTGAATAGAATTGTTCTAAAAATAAACGTTCGGTTGAGTAGCAAGTGTGTGGTGTGAAACTTTGCTCGTGACATACAGTGTTTTGTGCGAGTGGACCCTTCTGTCGAGGACTTCACCGTCAGCAGTCACCACCTTGAGGAGGACATCCCGAGCCGTCCGCCGACGAATTCCGGAGCGGCTTCCTGGTGCCCCGCCGCTGCAGGAGGCGCTGACCCCGTAAGTTTCGCCATTGTACCCCTCCCTTCGCGGTTTGTACCTTTTCGTACGTAATTCCGGTGATACCAAAGAAACTCTGCCGTCGCGTGATTTAGGAAGCCCGCGCCTTTACGTATTAGTGCGTTGTTTTTGTGCTTTGTCGCGCCTCAAAACTTTATTGTATTTTTTTTACTGTGGAGAAATATGACCTTGAGTTCGTATATAAAAATTGGAAATTATTTAACCCCCTTGCGTTTTTCATTAATAATTTCTTTGGTTTTGAGTTCTACCCTTTTCCAATTCAGGAAGAGGATCATAAATGGCATCCCTGGTGGGGAAAATCAAACTTGTGATTTTCCAAAAATGGTAAATAACGGTAGAGTTCGCCGGAAAAATCCAAACGGTCGTCTTTTTCGGATTGCGTCATTTTTGTTGTTGTTAATTGCGTAATCTTGCGATTTAAGAAAACGAAGTCGGTCTCGGGCTTTCCAGCTTCGGTTTCGGTTTCGCGTCCCTCCCCTATTCTATATTGAATATATTTAGAGTTAATAAATATATATAATTATATGTAATTAATTATTAAGAATTATTAGAATTAAGAATAAGTATTATTATAAAAATTTTGTGAATAATTGGAAATTCCCTATTTGTGTTTTTCCTTCCTGACCTTGAAATTCCCCCGCAACCTTCTAGTTAATGGGAAAGAAAATTGAAAATTTTAGTGCCTGAATAAAAATCGGTTGAAAAAGTGAAAATCATAAAATTTTGAAAAGAATTCGTTAATTAATAACGGTTTGTTTTTCGGTGAAAATTCCGGAAAACAATAAAGTTGTTTTCGCGTATTTGTTTACCTTAGAGTATTATTTCTATAATTAGCAGCTTTTGAAAAGAAAATCGTTTTCAATTATAAACATGATAATGATATTATTCACTGAATAATAAATTTGAAAAATCCCAATATCTAGATTACTTTTGAATTTAATAATATTTAATATTCCATTTTAACTTTCCCGAATACCCATAATTAGCAAATCACAGAATACAGAAAACCCAAAATGAAATAAAAGTTACAAATAGTAACACATTGTTTCAACCCGAGTTCGAAAGGTTTTAATTAACAAAAACTTTCGAAGTGACCTTGCCACCCTATGGTGACCTTCCTCTTTAGTATTCCCCGATACCTGTGATAATAATTTAATAATTATATACACAGGAAAACCAGTTTTCGAGTTAGTAGTTTTTTTTGAACGGGCCGCGAACTCGGTCGATTTTTCGTGGTTGGAGTAATTGCTAAAGTTGTTTTTGTATTATTTTTTTTATTTACATATGCTTTATTACAAACGAATAGTGGTTTCGATAAATTTTTTTCTGTAAACGAAAACCGATATTGAGATCTCAAGGCGGTGAAAACCTTTCTTTTGTTAGTTTTTTTTTTGTTTTGAATTTGTTACTTACGCTCTAACCCCCCCCCCTTTTTTTATCTTTTTTGTTTTTCTCCTATTTTGGCGTTGGCATACTGCACGTCAAGCCGTTATTTTTTTTTCGGTTTTGCGCTCTGGATTTCCCCTTCTTCGGTCTAGGGGACTCTGCTGAGACAGACGGTCGCGAGGTAGGATCTCGCGCTACCCCCACCCTAGAACCGGGATTAATTAAACCAATTTTTTTGCTCCGGGAAATCGTCCCTATTCTTTTTATATTTTTTGTTGTTGTTTTTTTTTTTTTTTGTCTCGTGTGTGACGGAGACAACCCCCCCCCCCCCCCCCCCACCTGTCCCCACCTATCTAGTGCATTGTGCTCACTGGATAATCTTGCTTTCTTTTTGCTTTTTTTTTGTTTTGGTTTCTCTGCGTGAGTAATGGATACCACCGGTACTCCCCAACACGGCATAGTTATACCGATAACAGTTTTTAGTAATAAAGAACACTACCCTACCGATCTCGAAGGGTACAAATAAAGAAACTCTAACCGCCCGAACTCGAGCTTCTCTCAAGATAATCCGATCCCACTAAAAGAATGTAAAAGTCGGAAAAGCAGGTTTTCCCCATTCTCAGTGAATAAACAGGATTCCGCCATTACCAACAAATTTTAAACTATCAAGAAAATCTAAAAATTATACTAAAAAATTATTTTTATTATTTTTATTATTTTTATTCTTAATAAAGTTTTATTAAAATAATATTTTACTGAACAATCTTCATAATATTTTTTTTAGAATAAATCTTTTCCTTTTTCTAAATTCTACAAGAAACTCTGAAAACGTGCACATGGCCCACGATAGTCCGCCCTAGTCATAAAAATATATAAAAAGATTAGATTGGGAAAAATAAACATCCGCTTATACACGGTGATACTGGAAAAACCCAACCGACTACTATATGCTTTTCCTTATTTTACATTACAAATTCGATAAATAATATTAAGTTTTACCAAGTTGATAAATAAAGTTACAAACAATAATTTTCTCCTTCACCTTTCCCTTTACAGCTACTAAGAAAATCTGTCAAATATTGGTATAACAAAGCACAATGCTATTTTTTTAAATTGTTAAATTATTTAAAAGAATGACATTTCAATAAAATTAAAATACACTCAACTGTCTTCCTGTAAAATTAGTACAACACTTGAATGAATATTTATAAAAACAAATAATTAAAACTAATAATTAACATTAAAAAGAACAATAAAAAAATGTTCACATAAATTAAAAATATATTTTAATAACTTAAAATATATTTCTAATGTCTATACCTAGTATTTTTCACTCAGATAAAACATTTAAGAAAAATTAATATAAATAATTGATACAAAATTCCTCTTTTATTAATAACTTTTGTTAAACTCATGCTACAACTTCCGTTCAAATTTGTACTAATTATTGTCATCTTACTATAACACATTTTGCATCAACATAAAAACTATACATGTCGTAACAATAGTTTATAAGTTTCTCACAAAAATTGTACAATTTTCACGCCATAAAAAATGTCACCCCACTTTTCCGATTCGACTGCACTTTTATGGCCAAGGCATCGAGTATAAAAAGAGCTCCTTCCAGCACCGCCACCACTCCGCCTGAAACCTCTGAAACCGACCTTCCTAAAAAACCATTCTTAGCGATTGCAAGCGGTTCGTCCAGCTTCTCGCTTTTTACCAAACCATCTCTTGCCCTAATAACAACCTATTCGGTCTGAACGTCCGAATATCTTTTCCTTTCCAAATTTTCTACATTTCGTGACGAGAGCGATTTGTTCAGCTTCGCACGATTCCTTTTCTGATATTTCCGTCTGAACGTCGGAATATCTTCCTCATCTCTTCTCCCCTTCGGTCTGAACGTCCGAAGTCCTCCTCAACCAAATCAAAGGTAACGGCAAGCTGTTTTTGGTTCCCAATCCGTGTTGCGAACTCTAAGTCTAACGTCGGGTCGCCGCGTAAACCCTGAACCCTAAATTTAACGTCGGGTCGCCGCGTAAACTTTGAACTCGGAATTTTACGTCGGGTCGCCGCGTACACCATTCCTGTTGGGATCGCAGTGCCGATTCAGGGAGATCGTCAAAACTCCCTCACGAGGAATCGACGACTTGAACCCGGCCTACATTGGAGGAGTTCGTCCAGTCGACACACTTCACAGGACTGAGGGACCACCAGCCAACAACAAAAATCACACAGTTCGTCCAGTCGACACACTTCACAGGACTGAGGGACCACCAGCCAACAACAAAAAAAGTGAGTTAATTTTATTAAATCCAACTAACATATCCTTCCCTCCTTTTTATTGCCCGAAAAGAGACGAGTTGCTACGGTAACAAATTAAAGAATTAATATTTTTTTTTATATATTTTTTATCTTTTAATGAGACGAACGTGTTAATCTCTTGAACATTTTTTTTACACCAAACAAGAGATTAACACCTTAGGGATAATTTTTTTTATTAGGGATACTAGCGACTTGAATCGAGAACATTCTTTGAATGAAAACTCGATCAAGCCACGAGCATCAGTAGGGCTGTTAGGAATTAAAATCAACCCTTAATTGTTATTTGTTTTTTTTATAAAATATTCATGTTTTGATTATGTCGGTATTCATTAATATAAATATAGTTTTTTTTATCCTTATCTTTTCCTCATCCTTACCCCCTACTAACGATAACATTTAGGGTCACTATTTTTATGTGGTGTTCTCGTTTTCAGTCACACAGTTTTCCGGTGTCGACTCCTGACCAGGGATCACAACCAGCCGCCGTTGCCGCCCCTCTGATTTTCCTCCATTCAATTCCCTCATGTATTTCCTTATTTCCTCAGAAAAATAAAATTATTATGACAATATATTAAAAGTTGTTTGTTTCACTTCCCAGACTCTCTTTCCTTAGCGCAGCCACCTCCGTTCACCAGAACCCAGAGTCGACCCTTAAGGTCGACCGCCCTTTCGCGTAAGTATTTAGAGTACTCGTATAAGTACCCCTGGGTTCGAGCGTAACAATACAGAGCCGAGATATTTCAAAAAAAGTGATTTTTTCCCCCTAAATTTTAGTGTTGAATAACTTAAAACTCTACCTTCCCGGAAATTTTTTCAGAGGAAAAAGTTGCTCAGAATTATCTGTACAATCTACAGTTAGCCGCTGGGCAATGGTTGGCCGATCACCCTGTATATATATATGTCAATCGTTTAAAATATAAGAATGCTGTAAGTAAAATATATTTTAGATACATATCACTTTATATCTGAACATTTAATAAGAATGTATTTCTTTTTATATTTTTAATGCATGTGAGTTACGTTTCCTCTTTCTCGGTTATATAAATACAAAACGTAATATAAAACCGGCGAATGACATTTCATAAATATTTCTTGCACATATGTTGCACATATTTGAATTATTCTCCGTTATGAGTAAATTATATTGACTTAACATTGTTACAGTAATGTTGTTACCGCCATTCTTTGCAGTTAAAGGTCTGTGTGATCGGTGATTTAATAAAATAAACGGTCAAAAATGGCTGATGAAACATGGCGAAAAAAAATTTACAAAGTCGAGCAAAAAAACAAAAATGACAGCTAGGTTTTTAAGGGTCACTGTTGAGTAATCAGTAAATGGTTAGTGAGAATTAATTTGAACTGGTGGATCAAAATAGCAGCTTAAAATGCGAATAAATAGCTTTTTTCTCATGTTGGATCTGTCATTTTTAATTTTTGTATCGGACATTGTAAAATTTACGTAAGTGAAAGTTGAAAAAAGGTGCATTGTTTTAGTTGCATTTTGTAAATTGCACATATATATATATATATATATAGATGTTGATAAGTTTTCTGCAATTCATACGACTATGTTCGGTTCGGGCTTTATGAAAAGTCGTATTGTTGCCCTCTTGAGGTTCCTCCGAATTGTAACCAATTGGCAGTTGGAATGATCTTATTATATCCGTACCGTGTATCAAAACATTATGGACTGAAGGTGACATTTTGCACTATCCGTACAGTTCCAAACGAATCTCTGCTATTCGACTGCAATATTGCTGAATCATGTCGCAATATTGTTTGCACGATAGATTCGGTAATAAAGGATCTTGCCGAGTCTGGGTCAATTAACGCACGGACCAACATAGAGCGACCTTCAGAAGTAGCAACCTGCGCACGAGCAGGTGCTAAAAGTACACTCGGAAGATTGTGTTTACCGTGTAATTTTCATTCGTAATTAATAATGCCTCGTGAAGTAAAATGTGATGCTTCTTTCGACATGATAAGGACGCATTTGTCAATTTACAACGATTAAGATAAGGTCCAGCCTTCAAGCAGTTGAAACAACAGCGATTGTCTTTAATTGAAAACATGTGCTTACATGCGCCTTGTACCGCGTAGAATTGGACGCATTTGATTTCGAAGGAAATTTAGAATTGGTATTATAGACAGGAGGTTTAAAATCAGTTAGAGTCAACGCTTGAACACGTTGCAAAATAAGACTCTAAATCATCAAATTTAGGCATCTTGTTCAACCGAATGATTTTCCCAAGCGCTGCGAGTAGCGCCGTCCAACTTTAATAGTGCCATCACAACTACAAGCGAACTCCAATTATCTACCGGTTTGTTAAGTGCTTTTAAAGAAGCTAAAAGTGCTCTGGTTTTATCCAAGAGCGCCCAGAGAAAATTCGGTAGAGAATTAGTAACCGGAGATAGACTTAGAAGTTGTGATGTCGAAGAAAATATTAATAATCGTTTATTCGAATAAGTCTTTTTTACCAAGTTCCAGGCTGCCTCGAAATTGCGTCCTGCTGCCGAAAATTCTTGAATGACATTGAGCGCTTCACCGGTCAAACACGTCTTCAAATAATGTAATTTTTTAATATTACTTAAATGAATGTCGTCCACGATGAGTGACTGGAACAAATCTTGGAAGGTCTCCCAGCACGTGATGTCTCCATAAAATATCGGGAGTGTAATCCTCGGAAGTTAAACTGATGGCGTCAATTGAGGCACCGCGTCGTCACGGGCACATCCACACTGGCAAAACTGGCAGCACTCGAAGGCAGTCTACCAGATTAGCCAACAGGTCCATCAAATCCATATAAATATCGTGATATTACCCAAATTCGTCACCGCGAAATATTGTTCAGTTTTGCGTTCACTAGCATCCAAAAGCAAACTAACATCACAATGTGCCTGTTCCATATTTTCCCACAAGGTCACAGCACGTTGACGACGTCAATTTAGGAGCTCGGAATTTACATTTGCAGCGTTGATTTTACGTGCGTTGCTTAACATACGCGACAATGTTGCAAAATGCATGCGCTGTTTCACTAACGTTTCTAGTACGGGACCTTGAGACCTCGTCTGTCTAGACGACCCCGTGTTGTCTGATATTTTGTTTGTAAATTAATTTATTTTTTGTTAAAATCGAAAAATGTCACTTCACTGCTACACGTAATTCTTCGCAAATAATTTGACACAATGTGAATGCAGAATACAACGGTATCACCAACACTTTGAATGTCGTAGCATCGAATAGCTTACAATGTTCCAAAAACAGTTCCAAAAAATAAGTCGAAACAAGTCTATAATAGCACGACAGTAAAACTGTACAATGCAAAACTTCACGAATCACGCGAAAACGAGATTGTCTCTTGAGAAAATGCAGCGGAAAAATCTGCGCGAAAAGGAAGTCCCGCGAAACGAAACCGAATTCCAGTATGGCCAAAGAAGAAGCAATGTTGCGCAATGAGGAATTCATTCATCTCCGTGAACGCAGCACAAATTAGCACGCGCGAATCGAGCGCCCCACAACCCATGTACCGTACCAAACCGAAGTGCGTTTGTAGGAGGGGAAACGGCACCGCCGTTATCAATGCAGGAAGGAAGCTTTGACGAAACGAAGCAACGCAAAAATTACGAGCAATGGTCTTCATTATAATTACCAAAATAGCCAAATATTCACCACGTGGCAAGTAAAAATAAAATTTACCACGAAAGTCAAGTGGAAACACGTATGCACAATCTTAATAAAAAAAATCGTATTTTCATAAACGGAATGTATGGTTCACCAGCACGCAGCTACCACTAGTAATACGGTCAAACAATTTTCAAATTTGCGGATATGAAATATGGCGGATATGCACGGTGCATCCTTTTATTTTTCCTCTTTCATTTGGAAACGATTTGGAGCGTTTCCGATGCACCACTCTGACTAAATTTTTACAGAATAACCACGATCGGGTTTGAAGGACCAATGTAAAAGTCGTTTGAAAAAAGGAAAAAATGTAGCTTTCGATCGTTAAAATGCCGTTTATATCGGGAGGAAGCCAAAACACTCGAATCCCACGCATTGAACCGTCTTCATATGAAAGCCTCGGACGACCTACTTTATTTATCTCGGCAGAAGCACTGGACACAGTTTTGATATTATTTACATCGTTATGTAGTTCAACGACAAAATCATCATCTAAAAAACTTTCGTATTTTTTAAAAAAATATTCTTTTTTTCCTGTAAACTGCTTTCCATTTCTTTACATATTGTGGATAAAAACAAGTGCGTAATTTCTTTTCGATCTGTAATACACGTTTTTCATTATAATCATGATTTTTATTTATATGTAAAATAACTCGTTGGGTGAAGGCACTATCTGACTTGGATTCCCACATTATGTTACAAATCAACGATTGCTTTATTTTAAAAGTCCTCATATTTACATAAAAAGCAATAATGATAGAGCATTAATGTAGAAAATACCGCAACGTCGAGATACTAGCGGCAATAAACGTAACTACATATACTTGTATGCATAAAACGTAAATTTACTTGTTTTTAGCGAAACGAATGGCAATTATTAGAAGCTTTAAAAAGTATGTGAAAACATTTCTTGACATATAAATTTTATACATGGGCATATCTGCAGTTCTGTTTTCAATTTCGATACATTGATAAATAATTGCTTGATTTATTTTTTAAGCATATTTAGGATTAAAAGTACAAAAAACTCAATTCAATTAAAATAAATCCATGATGCTTTATATAATAGTTTATTCAATGTTGTACTATAAATGAATAGATTTGGATTATGTGCAGCAAATTCAAGGAAATATAGATAATTTTCTAAGAAGAAAATGCTTTTGTTTTTCGGTTTGGAGGCAAGACGCGTATTTTTGCAATTATTATCTAATTCGAAGTATAATATATATTCTTTTATTACGTAAAATAAGTTATTCAGAACAGACTTTGTACAATGTCGATAAACACAAAACTCAAGTTCACAATTGCATTTCTCTTTTATGTATTATTCGTCCATGTGCAGCAAAATAAATTATATTTTTTTAGTGAATCATGTTGTAAAGTTTCAACTTTTAAGTGTTGTGAATTTTGAAGCCAACGTCCACTTTTATTACACAGCTTCGTCTATAAGAATTACGCGCAATAGATATCGGGTGTTTCGACGAATCGACCACCGCGATAGTGCCTACGTGACATTCATCGACGAAAAGAATGTGATCAGTTAAATGTTTTTGTTCTTAAAATCTCCGATGTAAACCGGCCTTTCGTAATCAGACGCTGCACATCCGGAGATCATTTAACTCCACTTGTCTAACAATAACAAATAATTTTAGTTAAATAGAAACTACCGCCATTCGATACAAGGTGCCGAAAAAACGCAGTTCGCATATTCCAAAATATGCCGACCATGTTTCTTGAAATACGAGCGATCTCAACACCGGCATCTCATCAATTTCATGCCTGTTTCAACTGGTCGCGAATAAGTGTAAGCAATCGGAAATCATCTAAAGACGCTATCACTCGGTGATAACTCGTGTTACTCGAGTGTCGATGTCGAATCGGCAAATTCGTCATAAGATATTCAAGAAATCGGATAGGATCCGTGAATCACCATACCTCCCAGCAACATTCGCACTCGGTATGGGTGATTCACGAAAGAGGCGAAAACACGCAGTGTTAAGAACTAAATCGCAACGGCTTGGTGGTTTCGGGTAACCACCCCCGCTACCGAAATGTTTATGAAACCGACCTGACTTGCAAAGGACAATTGAATGAGCCGTCAGAGTCGCCCCGAACTTCGAAAAGTAAGGAAAATGAATTCGCGTAAACTTCGGTTCGCTCAAATATAAAGTGCAGTACAATGACGCGCGAAGTGTTACATATGCGACTCTATGTAAAAGAAAACGAGTCAATTTGAAAATTAAATTTTAACACAATCCTAGTGACAATGAAGTTCATTTTTTTTAAATATCATTAAAAATCAATTTCTGAGTGACAATCAACTTGACAAATGAAAAACTTGGAGAATTTAGAGGAGTAATTAAGTGACTTCTCGTTTTGCAATTGTGAAATTCAGTGATTTTTAGGTTCCAAGAAGAAGTGATAACAAAAAAAAATCTATAAAGCGTCAAGATTGAAACTAAAAATTTTATTTAAAAATCCTCAAGAATTTGGACTAGTCAAAAAACGGACAAAGAATCAATAAGAGAGCTTTACACCTTCATGGGCAACTTCAGGGGGCTTAAAAAAAAACAACAAGATTTGGCTTCAATCATCCACGGAAGATTAGACAAGATGTTCCAGATCCTGGTGTTCGTGACTGCGGAAATAATGTAAGTGGAATTTGCATTAAAAAAAAAACATAAACAAATCTTCTCATTGCATATTTATTTAAAGATTAATTTTTGGTAAATACTATTTCTCCTATGTGTAAAAAAGTGATGTGAGAACATATGTTACTATACAAGTTGTAACTGTCACACATACACATTTGGATCACATGCGAAGTACGCACACAAGCGTACCCTCACTGGCCTATAAAGAGAGGGTCTCACCGACGATCCAGTATCCAGTCATCCCAGCGCGTTTACACAATAAGTATCGCTACGATGGAATGTTGTTCGGCGGCTTGTGTCTTTACACTAAGCGACCGTAACAAATAAAAATTCTAATGCCCACAGATTCAATTTAGAATCTGTGGTGCCATTGTAGCCTAGATAGATCACCAAAGAATCAAGCTTATGGATTAGAGTAATAATCACACAAGTTTAGGTGGTGTTATACAGGCGCAGCGATCACGTCACAGGTCCTACATAACCGCGAGTAGGCAAATTGCGGATATACAAGCGCATTCGACCTTTTAGCAAATATACATATATTTTATCTTTTTAGTTGCGAATAAGCTAATGTCACTTCTACGATAGAAGTGACAATTATATGTTAATTTTGTAATTAAGTGTTTCTTTAGTTCCAATAAAGAATATTTTATACCTACCTACCTCTCGAGTCAATCATTTACTTACCTGGTAAGTTACAATTGGCGACCGTGACAGGACTCGACAGAGGGAGGTTGAAATATATCTTTACAGTATGGAAAAAGATGGCAACGGAAAATGGCAATCACTAGTTAAGCCAGGCGAAAAAATATTTGCTGGATTATATACAGTGAGACAGAGCAGCTTCGATTTAGAAGAATTCTTGATGAATTTACCTCCCCAATCGAGCGGAGAAAATAATGAAAAGAAAGGACAATAAATGAATTGTTATTGAAATTATAATTACAAAAAGTATTGGTTGATTTAGAGTAATCCGAAATATTAACCTGAATTATTAAAATGCCGCGTGGCAGACGAGCAGGAGTTTGTATACAAACTCGCCGGAGTCGCTCACTAGAGGACCGCGGGGAACGCAAATTAGAAAATGTAGAAGATATAGATATGTTTGACAGACTTAAATGGCAAACGGAAGTTACCGATATACTCAAAGAAATGAGAAGAAAGGAACAGGATAGCGAAAAAAGAATAGCTGAGTTAGAAAAGCGATTAGAATCGCAACCGGCCTCTCCAGGAATAAGTATTATTCTGAATCAGGTACAACAATTAGAAGATGATGTTAAAGAGCACGATCAACAGATCAGCCAATTTTAAATTCTTCTAAAATTTTAGCTTCTTTGGATCTACAGAATGCCATAAAGAAATTGGAGCATCAGATAAAATATTTACACAATACTATTGAGGAAAATTAGTCACGGATGGGAAACAGGTATACGAGAAGGTTGACCGTGGAAACAGAAGTACAGAGTGCACCAAAAATTAGGCTTAATCCGCAAATATTTTCAGGAAATAAAACTGAGAAACCTTTAAAATTTTTATAAGCTTTAAAAAACTATTGTAGATTAAAGCATCAGAATTTAAGTCACTGATGTACCAAATGTTAAAAGGAGCAGCATTAGATTGGTGGTATTTCATCGAAACAGATGTAAACAGTTTAGAAGACTTTGAAAAAACATTTAGAAAAAGATATTGGAAAGAAGAGTCACAATATCATTTAAAGAAACGAATGGAATTTGGACATTTCAAATTTCAGCAAAATTTAAGCAGAGTCGAATACGCAATCGATTTGTGTAATAACATTAAGGAAACCAATATGTTATTAAGCACGAGAGAATTGATATCTCTTATCTCAAGACACTTTGAGCAAGACATAAGAAATACAATCATAAACCGAGATATAAGGGACCTACAGAGGTTTGATGATATGGGCCCGTTAAGTGGTCCAAAACAGAAAATCGATACACAATATAAGGAATATCAGGAAACGGATAAAAGAAAAAGATCAACATCCAAATTTCCATTATGAAAGTGGAGAGAAACGATCATATCAAGCATATAACCAAAGAAGATCAGAAAATGATTTGTTTAGAGAAAAGGCGTATCAAAACTGGCGTGCACAAGGAAGTGCATCGAAAAAGGAAACAAATAAACACAATGTCAACATGATAGATGTTGATGAAAATGTGGATAGACATTGACGGAATCGAAAATTAAATGAAGAAGGGCATAAAGAAGGTAAAAGCCAGGAAAATGGAGATGAACTAGGGAGTTGCAGCAAACATAGTACCGAATCCATTCGAATTATGTCTGTTCTTGAAAACCCGCGGGAATGTTTGACAGAAAAGGAGGAAACCCCGACTCAACCGGTCACAATAAAACGTCCTGAAACGCAAATAATGATAGAAGGAATACGAGTGAATGCATTGTGGGACACTGGTAGCGAAGTAACCTGTATTTCAGAAGAGTTCTACAATACTCACAAAAAAGAATTAAAATTGTGTCCAACGTTACCAGTCATCGGTAAACGAATAGTCGGCGCAACTGGAAACAAATCCACCAATATAAAATTACAAATTCTCGCGCATACAGGAATAGGAAATCTACAAACAGATTTGATATTTGTGGTAATTCCACAGCTAATACGACATTGCATTGTAGGAATAAATACCCAACAGAAATTAAATGCGAAAATAAATATGGAAAAGAAAACCATAAAATTAAAAGATAAGGACAATCTTATAGAAACAACCTTAGACATTTCTCAAGATACGATTAATAAAGATGAATTGGAGCAAGTTTGTGGTAATAACGTTCAAGATATTGAAGAAAAGTCAAATTCACGAGAAAAACAGAAACAGAAAAGAAGATATAATGAAATATAAGACGAAGATATCAGGTTGCAAGAGTTTGAATCAAGAAATAAAGTAGAAAAAGTAAAGGCGTTTAAAGTACTTTTGAAATATCACGAGATTTTCGATAAACGATTAAGAGAAAGAGAGAAGATTTTGAGACAAATCTCGGTCTAGAAGAGTTGATTCTAGATTTATTTTAGATTGATACAAATGAAGGCTTTGATCAGATTTTTTTGTTTAGAAATCATAGAAAATGCATGAAATTAAGATAATTAAACGCAACATTTTAATCTCGCATTCGCAACATTGTGGTATTAATATCGTTGTCTAGTTTCGGGTTGTCATGTCGCAGTCGGAAATTGAGACAAATCGCTCAATTTCAAGGAAAGGGGCATAGTTACTGACAACGACGGTGAGTATGTTCAAAGCTAGTACGTTGTCACGCATATACATTTGGATTGCATGCGAAGTACGCACATAAGCGTACCCCTACTGGCTCTCTATTTTATACCTACCTACCTCTCGAGTCAATCATTTACTTACCTGGTAAGTGACAGAGTTGATTATTTTTGCTATAATATTCTGAAGTTACTTGCAATACCGAATCAATGTTCCGCCGTAAAAATACATTTTTACTAAACATGGAGGACAATAAAGGAAATATTGTACAACAGGCCGCTGCACCGGTGGCGCCAGCAGTACAGTATGTCGTAGCTAAGGGTCCACCTATAGCGGAGGTAGTTAGCAGCATTCCCGAGTATTACGGATCGACCGATAAGTTCGCCGATTTTGACAGGGCATGCCGCGAGGGCTTTGCCTTACTCTCGCCCAACGATACACGACTCTATCTACACATGTTACGCAAAAGATTAACGGGGAAAGCGCGAATATTTTACGAAAAAATAGCCGAGTACGCGACGGTCGAAGCATTCTTTTCCGACTTGCGCAATAATTACGGCAACATAAAACTACGTATCTAACATGAAAAATATGTTCGTTGGAAGAATTCGGACATCGATTCATAAAAAAATGGAAGAGACCTTGAAAGAGCACTAAATGTTTCCGTTTACGGCGGAAGACAGAACGAGTTATATGAATCGCGCAAATCGTGACGGTCTCGATCATTTCATCTATTGTGCGAAGGGGCCTATGGAATCGCGGTTACTGCATGCTAACCCAGATATACTACAAGTCGCAGCAGATATAGCTCGTAAGTTATCCCAAAAATACGGCGCGAAGGATATCGGGTTAGATTCAAATCTCTAAGTTCATGGTAAAAATTGCTACCGAGCATCCGCACATGTAGTGTCTTTAAACTTGCAGACCGCTCGACGCCAGTGGGACGTGTGGAGCGGGCCCCAACATCAGAAGATCACTTGCCAAGTGCGCACGCTCGATGCCGAAGTGCCGCCGTGTATTTCGGGAATGTTGAGCTTCTCGAATGCCCGTGAATAGAGGTAAAAAGCGTAAATCTATTAAGCGCGACGGGAAACTTCCTTATAGATTCGGGCGCCGACATAAATTTAATAAAATTCAGTAAACTATCCGAAAATGTATGCCCCGATACTAATATCACTTACAATCTGAGTGGTATTGGGGAGAGAATCATTTCGATTCTAGGATCCGTAATAATAGATGTGATAGGAATAATTGTGGAAATGCAAGTTGTACACGATGAATTCGCTATTAAAGAAGACGGAATATTGGGCGATAGTTTTTTCCGTATACTTCGTACAAAAATCGATTACGAGCAGATTGTGTTTGTGTTAACAATTACATTTTCCCATTTGTAGATCGTGCGGAAATCGAAATTCCACCTCGATGTCGGATAGTAGTTTGAATTGTGTAGTAAACGATGAGAATTCCAGTTTATTTATTCCTAAGACAGATGTCGGGCCGGGCGTGTTTTTCGGAAATGCGCTTGCAAAATTCGGAAGAATGTAGATTTCTTAGGCGAACAAGGAAATTTCATACCTATGGCCAATTGCGAGGAATTAAATACAGAGGGTAAAATGGCGAAAATTGGAAGGGCAACGGCGAATAAATGCAATAGAACCGAAGCAGTCCTATCGCAAATAGACTTAAACTCGCTTTCAGGTAAAGAAAGAGAACATGTAGAGGCACTCATCGAAGAATACGCGCACACGTTCTACCTACCTGGTGAGTCACTGCCAGCAACCACGGTGTTTAAGCATCGCATCCATATGACGGATGACGTGCCGATACGTGCCAAACGATTTCGTCACCCACCATCAATAAAAACCGAAATGTAACGCCAGGTTGACGAGCAACTTTGAGCCGGAATAATAAGACCGTCAAAATCTCCTTACGATTCTCCAGCTTGGGTGGTTTTGAAAAAAGCGGGACCAAATGGGGAGAAAAAATGGAGACATAATAAACTTCAGAGCCCTTAACGAAAAAACTATTGGCGATGCATACCCAATTCCGAATATAACTGATGTCTTGGATCAATTACGAATGGCAGTATTTTACAACTTTGGATTTAAAATCGGGATTGCATCAGATTGAGATGGACGAAAGAGATGCCCACAAGACAGGATTTTCCACCTCCTTTGGTCACTATGAGTAAGCCCGAATGCCGATGGGGATCAAAAACGGTCCTAGCCATTTCCAACGATTGATGGATCTCGTTTTAATTGGTCTACAAGGGATAGAACTTTTAGTCTATCTTGACGACATAATCGTATACGCAAAAAATTTACACGAACATAGAATAAAATTTAAGAAACTCATGAAAAGGCTTGAGAATGCAAATCTCACAATAGAACCCGAAAATGACAATTTCTTCGGAAAGAAGTTGTTTACCTAGGTCATAAAATAGGTAACAATATAGTGCAGCCAGATCCTAAAAGCGTCGAAGCTGTACGTCAATTTCCGGTCCCTAAAAATCGCAAAAACATCAAACAATTTTTAGGATTGGCCGGGTATTATAGTCGGTTTATTGAAGGGTTTTCAAAGTTCGCCCACCCTCTAATAATTCTATTACGTCAGGATGTTCCTTTCAAATGGGGTGGAGATCAGGAACAAGCTTTCGAAAAATTAAGAGCAATATTATGCATCACGCCGATTTTACAATTACCGAATTTTTCTGAACCATTTATTCTTACGACAGACGCATCGGGCGTTGCCCTGGGAGCTATCTTATCTCAAGGGAAAATCGGGGCAGAGCTACTGGTCGCCTATGCATCGCGAAGTTTAAAGGGCGTGAAAACTCGGTATAGTACTTCATACAAAGAAGCTTTAGCTGCAGTATTCGGTGCAGAATACCATCGGCCTTATTTATAAGGCAGAAAATTTACATTTGTCACTGATCACCAACCTCTGAAATTTTTCAAAACCATGAGAAATATGACCCTTCGGTTACATCGGTTCCGTATGAAACTCGAGGATTACGATTATGATGTAATCTATAAGGAAGGGAAGAGAAATGTTAACGCAGATGCGTTATCATGAAATCCAATTGATAGATCGGAACTGGAAAATACCGGGTCGAATACAGAAGAATTATATACATAACGGAGAACAGAAGACGTTACAGTAAGAACACACATTATTATGGGAGATAAGGATGACAATGAGCATTGGGCCGAAATGGAAATAATCAAAAGGGTAGCTAAAGAAAATAACAGGAAAAACGAAGAAGACAAAAACTACCTACCCTTGAAAGGATGCAAAATTGAGCCGGCGAATGACCAACGTCAGCATTATTCCAAAAGAACACAGGCATCCGACACCGACGGAGACATTGATGATAGCGTTATGGACTGCGACGAGGAGACCTAACATTCCAATATAGAAACGCTTGGAGTTGAAAACACATCTCGGAAAAAATACATAACCGAGGTCGAAAAACTAAATTTACCAGCCTACATGAAATTAGGAAATTATAATGGAAAAACTCGGTCGAAGCAGCAAAACGGGTCAACTTTGATGAAAACGCCTCCTACGATGGTGAAGAAAAAAAGGAAGAAAACCTTATGTAACGGAGATAGAAAGACGGCAGATACCAGAATACTTGAAAATCGACCCATTCATCAAAAGGAAAGGACGACCTATGATTATAGAAAATCGAAGGGTTCCAGAGAATGAGAAAATTGACATGGAACATATTTATTCATAGCGTTTGAGGGTGACACGAAGTCGATGGAGAGAGCATGCAGAATATACAACGGAGGACGACTTAACATCTGAAGCCAAAACCAATCCAACTTGTTCGGGGGTAAAAAACATAAGAGTTGGGGAGGGTAGAAAAAAAGACAAAAATGAAAATTCAAAAAAATTATACGCCGGATATCGAAATCTTTGATGACTCATGATCATAGGATTTTGACCTCGACTCGCCAAATCATACCGTACGTTTTCCTTCCCATTCTACACCTAAAGAAAAGCAATCCTTAAGAACTGAGCGCATCGAGACGTCGAACGAATTCGGGGAGACTGCAACGAGTCTTTCCCCACCCCTGCTGCCTGTAGAAAGAAAGAGCGAGGGAGAAAGAGACGCGCCACGTCTCAGAGACTCGTTCGATGGCTAATGTGATCGGGACGGAACGAGAATTCTTTACGAAGAAATGGAGCTTGGCGAAGACTGCGTTCGTCGCGACGAAACTTGGGACGAGAAATGGAGATACGTGAGAACACTATGTATGTACCCAAGAATGGCGAAGCAGATGGTAGAGATATTATCGAAAAAGATGACGATTTGACACAACAATTGAATTATGATTTCAGTCAAGTGTGAATGGAACCCCATTATAACCTTACAGGAAAATACAACTATACCCAGGCACGGAAGCTGTCTTTTTAATTCCCTGATCTTCCTACAAGATATGGGAATAAACTTAGACCAATTACGTAAAATCCTACGGGATAGCGACCACTTTAGAGGTTGTGCAGAAGAAACACGCGCGCTAGACATATTAAATTCATCGTCCGCGTACGGTGACGATAATATCATCAAAATCTTTGCCCAGCATTACAATACAAACATTTGTATTCGCAAATGCGATGCACGTGTAGAATATTACCAGGTGAGGTCACAGAGCTCACGCAAGGTTTACCACCTCCATCTCAAACGAGAGCATTATACTCCGCTTCTCCCTATCAGTGAAAGTAACAAAGAACAGACTATGCCATTTAATTGTCACACATCAGGTAGGGTTACAGACATTGAGAAAGGTCGCATCACTATCATAGAGACACCGTTTGACGTGACCGAAATCCGACAGCAAAACATTCGTGAGGGTAAGCAAAACGGTCGGAAGAAAGAATTTCTGTATAACGGACAGCTAGAAACAAACATCAGTGTGAAAGATGAAAATATAAGAAATGCACAATTAAAAACAGAAGTTACCAACGACTACATTTTCAACTGTCAGGATCATGTCGCATATTTCACGACCCCCGATGATCAGGTAGATAGCGAAATTTCAATCCCACTTGCGAAAAGATCTCTAATAGATCAAGATGATCCACACTTAAAGCGATTGAAAATCGGAGAGATGGTCGTACATAAGAAAGGAATGAAATATTTTTTCGGGCTTGTAGTAAAAAGATTTATCGATGATCGAGCGCTAAAAAATGATATTAAAAAATGCATAAAAACGATAGGAGTGCTATTACAAAAATTTCAAATAACCAAGATTTTGGCTGGACACAATTACGACATATTCCAAAAGCCCAAGTGGTACTAGATACGCGAAATTAGTCAATCCGTTTTACTTAATCAAAATGTAATTATTGTCATGTGTAAAAACAACCGTACAATACCGTCATCAACTGAGTGATTGGGTATAATTAAGGAATATCACGATTCCGTAGCCGGTGGACACAAGTGTGTCACAAAAACTTATCTCCGAATCTGTGATAAATTCTATTGGCGCAATATGAAAGCGGGCATAATGGAACACATAAAAAGGCGCCTACTATGCCAGAAAAAGAAACCCGTACGCGTAAAGACCCGAGCCGCGTTTGACAAGGTAGCCCTAGATATCTGGAGACCTACCGACGTTACCCTAAATAGAAACCGGTATGTTCTGACTGTTCAAGACCTAGTAACGAAATATTCCCTTGCAATCCCGTTAAAAGTGGCTACGGCACAGGCCGTTGCCGAAGCTTTCGCAAAATACTTCATCTTCATTGTAAAAACCCTCAAGGAGTTTGCAAAGATTTTTAAAATTAAAACACTTGTAACTTCCGCTTATCACTCGCAGAGCAACGGGAGTTTAGAGAGAAGCCACCAAGTCCTGGTGGATTATCAAAAAAACTTTGTAAGGGATTGGGATACATGGCTGCCGTATGCCATGCTATCTTACAACACCAGCGTACATTAGGGGACAAATTATTCACCCCACGAGCGCCTGTATGGTAGAACCGCACGATTACCATCTTCATACCCTACGAGGTAAAAACTCATCACGTAAGATTACTACCTCATAGAGATTATGAGCCCCATTTCGGAACTACAAACATTGGCTGCCATGAACCTGACGCGGTCTAAGTATCGGTCGAAACAATATTACGACCGAAAACTAAACATAGGACATTTCCGTCTGGAAGAAATGGTGTTCTTATTGAAAGAACCCAGGCAGGGAAAAATGGACTACGAGTATGTTGGACCCTATGAAATATTGGAAATAATATGCACACGTGACATAAAATTAGCTCTGAGTACGCGAAAAAGTAAAATAGGGCACGTAGACAAGATAAAGAAGAGTTTCGAACAACTTCTTTACTTATCAGAAGAATGAGCAAAGTATAAATGAGTATTAAGAATAATAATTAATAGGTTCGCTAAGCCTTATTTGGTGAATATAGAATATGATTTGTCTTGCATAAAAAAAAAAACTCTAGTAAAAATAGACCGACGTTAACAAAAATTTTAAATAATACATGTATGCTTATCTTAGACCCAAATTGTAGAGCACGGACTTCTAGTACGATACTAACAAGTGCCAGAACGGCCGTAACGAAAAACGCCGTATTCGAGCAACACATTCACAATTTTAATATTTCAGAATTATTTTCCGCACATTTCAATAACACAACTCATTATATCTTAAAACAAAGTATTCAGAAAACGGAAATACGGTGTAGCGTTTCAGGAGCTAATAAATAAAGCCCATGAAATCGCGAATGAAAATATAGAAAAAGAGAAAAACGTTAGAACCCTAAATATGTCAATATATATAGGTTTAGTAATAATCGTAACAATCATCATAATAATTGTTCTTTGGAGGTGGTTTCAGTGTTTATAAGAAAGGGCGCGAAAGTGTGGATTTAAACGTCAAGGACGCATTGAGTGGCCCGTTCGGTAGTCGAGGCGAACAGGCACCAGTAGATCTAGCTTCGGGCGCCTCTAATGCCTTTAAAGCCACCTCACACACTTTCATAACGGAATAATAAATTTGTCCTCTTAGGGTAAATAGAGTATTAAGAAACAATTGTTTTTTTTTACATGTCTTTTTCCGAGCATTTAAAATACTTACCTTCAGTACTTACGGATGCACTACAGCACTTTTCTCTCGACGAATTAAACAGTTACTATGCTTCAATTTCCTCAGCCCACCCCGCTTGCACCCGGACACAACTTCAGCAGATTCTACAGATATATCCGAACCCGAACTCTCCACAATTTTCTTTTCTTCCTATACAGCCTGAAGAAGTTCTTAGTGTTCTTACGTCATCCTTCTCTAAATCGAAAGGTTTCAGTCCTGACGGGCTGCAACTCATTTATATGCAGGGAATCACATCTGCTATTATCAGCCCATTGACAGCCATCTACAATTCCTCACTTCGTACCGGGGAGTATCCAGCTTTATGGAAACTATCCTACATCATTCCCCTCAATAAAATAGCAAACCCAATCGCACCTAGTGACACCCGTCCTATAGCTAATCCACCGCATTTAGCTAAAATTCTAGATGTATTGGTAACTAGGAGAATTGTGACTTTCCTTGAGACAAATGAGTTCTTACATCCAGGTCAGTTTGGTTTCAGACGGAATAACAGTATTCAGACTGCTATCTTAAAACTCACTGATGACATCCGTCGCGGAATTGAATAAGGTTTCATCACTATCCTAGTTCTTTTTGATATCACGAAAGCTTTTGACACACTCAATCACTCTCTTATACTAAATTGCCTGCGGTCACTGTGCATTCCTATCTTACCGCCAGGTCACAAATTATTAAGGGAATAAATGGCACTTTTTCGCAGCAGCTTTCGACCACCACTGGTGTCCCACAAGGATCAAGTCTAGGACCGATACTCTTTTCGATAGTGATGAATACCTTATTTTCTCGTCTACTACACTGTCGTGATACGACAATCATTTTCGCGGATGATACGCAATTCTATCTATCCACTCCCATCAGTCAACTGTCAGAAACAATAGACATCCTAAATGGAGAAATCGAGAGATTTGTTAGTTGGACACGGCATTGTGGGTTCGTAATTAGTGAAAAGAAGACAAAAGCCATTATCTTTGGATCAAGAAGCAATCTTGCCTCCCTTAATCTCCAAATTGTACCGCCAATTACTGTAAATAACCATATTGTACCATATGTCAACGAAGTCCGGGATCTAGGCGTCTACCTTGGATCCGATACTTTGTACAGACTACGATTCAGGGGCTCTGCTTTGCCTACTGTGGTCAAACTGATGTTGGTCAATGCACTTGTTTTGCCCCACTTTGATTTTGCCTGCCTTGTCTTTGCTGATGCTTCAGGCTACCTCATCAACAAACTTCGTCGTTTCATGAACACCGCAACTCGCTTTATTTACAATTTAAGACGAGATGAATCACTTGACCAATATCGACGGAAAACGCAGTGGCTATCTATAGAAGATCGAATAAAATATTATCGTGACACGCTCACATTCCACTTAGCATATCTCAGCCTAAATATATTGCTGACAATTTCATCGACTCTTCCACAACACTCCGGCAGTCTGCACGTTTGAATGCTTCTCCTTTTCATTTGCCGCTCTGTCATACCAATTATTTCCAAAATTCCTATTGGATATGCGCCATTAAGTCGTGGAACTCACTACCTGTAGCCACTCGTAACTCTCCATCGTTAGCAGCATTCAAAACGGCACTCTTACATCATTTGCGACCTAACATTCACACTAAGTGAGAATATTGTATCTTATTGTATTTTAATCTATCTTATTCTACTTTGTTTTTTTCTTATCACTATTGCGGGATATTATATTACATTAGAATATTACATTAGAGTATAACTGTTAAGCTTAATCTTGGTCCACCGGCGAGCGGGACCACTTAGAAATTAAGACTTGTATTAAGGTTCTCTATTTTTGTATTTTTATATTGTAAAGGCTAATTGTCCATGGATCTTTTTGTCCAGGACGAAATAAATGGTTTCAAATCAAATCAAATACTATATTACGAATAATAGTGTGTGACATACCTTCAACGTACTGATATTTCCCAATGAAAACAAGTGGTGAAAGCGATACTTCATTAAGAATTAAGATTAAAGCGAGCGATTATCACTGTAATACTAACCATAGAATATAGTCTTTTCAGTGTATAGGATGACTTAAATATTCTGTGAAATCTTACTAACATCAGCCAACTGAAGGTCACGCGTATAGAATCGAACAACGCGTTTAGCATTTAGCTTTGTACGATCATTAATTGGTGGTGGAACGCCAATTTTTGCTTACCTCGTGCGTGTTACGTATGCAGGGTTCTGCCTAGATTTTGTATCTAAAAGTCTTGCGAAAGCTCTCGGATCTCCTACAGTTCGACCTCGATTAAGTGCATCGGCAATTCGTCCGCCGAGAACGTAAATTGCGCTACCGACATTCAAATTACGCCCATCAATTCACTTGAACCGCGCTTTAATGCGTGTGAGCTTATTTTAAAGACAATAACCTCATATGTTCCCACATCCGGCTGCAGTCTTTCGCAATGGCCGCATATTCGGAATTTACAACTAGCTGATGCAGACCCAACTAGTTCCGAGCAGATCAACATTATCCTTAGTTCCGGTTTATATGGGTGTCTATTGATCGATGGTCTCATTAAAGGCGCTGTCGGTGAACCGACAGCTCAACATACTGTTTTGGGTGGATGTTATCTGGTTCGAAAACACCATCCTCGAACAGCGTACCGACCGTTACACTAGCGCATCACTGTGCCAATAACGACCATTTATCTTCTGTAATCCAGAAATTTTGGGAAATCGAGGAAATTTCCAAATCTCACTCTTTCAGTGTCGAAGATGAGCAATGTGAAAAACTATAATGCCGTTTCTCGCGGTATTACTATTCGGCGTTTACTCCCAGAGTGGGACGATTTCTAGCCTCCTTCCGCGCCTGAAAAGGGGACTCGAAAGCTCGCGGGGATTACCGTGCACTGCAATCCGTCTTTTTTATCGCCGAGAGGACAGGATGCATGCATGGGAGGGTGGTTGCAGAAAATTGGGTCTTTATTTAATCACAAAAATACGTATTATTTCTTCCAAAAAACGAATCGGCTGGAGACCACTAACATTTGTTTCTCCGGACAGGAGTGGCTCTTCGTGCCCGTCACACCTCGCACGGTTTTAAAGAAAAGAAGAAGGGCGGCTTTTGCAGGCCCTTGAGTTGTCTTGCAAATCGACCCGCTCGTACTCGCTCCAAAACACAATTCTCAAACTGGCGAAACTTGTATGTATGTATGTATGTATTTACCCTCTCTTGTAAGGGATACAAATCTTGTAGAGGGAGGAGTTCCGGAAAAGACCGGATTACATGGACGCAGAATTATTTAATTGGAGCGCACGAAGCAAAATTGTTACTACTCGCAGACACACTAGATAGTGGGACTATTGCCTTTCGTTATACATCATTCGCCTAGCAAAAACGCTCTTCTAGTAAACATTGCTTTTATAAACTTAAATAAAAGCTTCGCGGATGATGGGTCGGTGTTGCAAGTCAGTTTGTATAGAAAATTGTTCTCACGCGAATGGTGCCCGAGCACACGTTCTGCAAACTCCCGTCTGACGGGTGTTAGCAGAGGGCATTCAGCGAGAATGTGCCAAAGCGTGTCGGCAACATTTAGGACGCATAATGAACACAGGCTCTGCGGGTTATAGAGGAAACGCATTCCGGAAACTGAAAGCGAGCGAGAATAGACCGTCGCCAGTCTGATTTGGGCTTTAACTCTGTGGCAGGCCAGAGGGAGGCGGAGCGGGTACAACGTGAGCGACGAGTCCGTGAGCTGTCGATAGAGCGGCAGCTGTACAGTGTCAGAGTTGTAGTATCTCGCTAGATCTCTTGCTGTACAAGATTCGGAAAATTTGGCAACCAACCGCGGTCCAGCGACAGCCCAGTGCTCGGCATCAAAATCGACCCACAGATCGCCTACATCCGCCTCGTCCAAAAGTGCCCCAATCTGAGAAAGCCAATTTCGAGGTACTTGCGACGACCCGAAGTTAGCCAGTTCTCTAAGGCGAATATAACTAATTATAAAGCTGACAAAAAAAAAAATTAAAAATTAAAAATGGCGTACTGCTCCGTAACAATATTCAATGGATAGGTATCTATATAAATCTAGTCTTGTTGGTTTCTGGTGCTTGCGAATTTACTCTCAAATTTTGTGCGATTAACACAGTGTCAGGTTTTTAAATAGGTTATGTGATTCTATTATTTTTAATATTTTATATTTAGTTCTCACGTATAATTTTTCGAAAAGTGATGTTATACGTATCATTTACAATTCTCTTGACCAGACCCTTCGATCGAATAAAATGCCTTTTCAAATTTGTTCAAAAATACTGTTTAAATAAAAATATTGTTTCAGCCTACACCTAAATGACTCTTATGTGCTCTCTTGTAATTCGAATCGTATTTTTAAAGATTCTACTACTACATCGGAATTTTTGTTCTCAGAAGATATAAGAATCCAGGTCTTGATTTGTGACTTGCATTCTTAATTAAAAAGAAAAATTGTGTTTAATCTGGTATATACCCAAGACTCGTTTTAAAGTCGTAACATTTAAGTCATAAGGAAAGGAATTTTAGGAACGTAGTAAGTATAACAGAATAAAATAACTTTATATCATCATATATTGAAACTGTAAATAAAAATAAATTCCCTCTTCGAAATGGAATTAACTCCGGATCCCATGCTCTTCAATCTCGAGACGTACTATACTCGGCTACAACTTGCCTTTATTGGCTGGATTATTCATTACACTTGGTCTTTATTGGCTAAATATTTCTTTACATATTGCCCTTATTGCCTGGGTACCTCATTACATTTAGGACGCATAATGAACACAGGCTCTGCGGGTTATAGAGGAAACGCATTCCGGAAACTGAAAGCGAGCGAGAATAGACCGTCGCCAGTCTGATTTGGGCTTTAACTCTGTGGCAGGCCAGAGGGAGGCGGAGCGGGTACAACGTGAGCGACGAGTCTGTGAGCTGTCGATAGAGCGGCAGCTGTACAGTGTCAGAGTTGTAGTATCTCGCTAGATCTCTTGCTGTACAAGATTCGGAAAATTTGGCAACCAACCGCGGTCCAGCGACAGCCCAGTGCTCGGCATCAAAATCGACCCACAGATCGCCTACATCGGCCTCGTCCAAAAGTGCCCCAATCTGAGAAAGCCAATTTCGAGGTACTTGCGACGACCCGAAGTTAGCCAGTTCTCTAAGGCGAAGAAGTAAGATTTTGGGCAATCTGGACTCGGGCAGTCTCAGGGTTTTGATTACCCAATTTATCGACCTATTGAGAATCTCTACCGCGATCGGCGGAATGCCAAGTTCTAAACGAATCAGGTATGCCGGTGTGTTTCTCGGCAGGTGGAGAAGCTTCTTAAAAAAATCAATCTGCGCCGACTCCAGCTTATCCAAATGTCGCAGGGCCCAAAATGGAGCCGCATACAAAAGGACGGAGGTAATCATGGCTCTGTACAGTTTCCAGAATGCGTCCCAGGAATCAATCTTCGCGGAGTTAATTAACGCTAGGACCGCAGTTGAGGCGGCTCTTGTACGAACGACAGCATCCTCAGTAGGCTGAAGGCCGGATGCTGAAGATGAAAAAATTATACCTAAAAATCGGTAGGCATTCGTGACCTCAACCGGAGCGTCGTCGTATAAGAAATCCCTCGAGTACTGAGCAAGCGGACCAGCCCTCCTGAAACAAACGATCTTAGTTTTATCTACATTAACGGTAAGCAGGTTGCTTGCACAGTAAACAGAAAGAATTCTTAGTTTATTACGAAGGTCGGCTGGAGAGAATGCGAGGATGGCGAGGTCATCGGCATATAGAAGCATTAACAAATCCATAGATCTGGTAACGTCTACTCCGCGTACATTATTTTCGCGAAAAAAAGAGACAATATCTGAAAGATATAAAATAAACAATAAAGGACTTAGAATTTCGCCTTGTAGCACGCCGATTGTTACATTATAGCAGGACGTATCTCCATTTTCGCTATGATACAGAACTGAAGCGGAACGATATAACGCGCTTAACACCCTGACGAATTTAGCGCTGACGCCGAGACCAAGGAGCTTTCGCCAAAGAAGAGCATGTGGTACCGAATCAAAGGCTCTTTTGGAGTCAACAAAAAGGCTATATAATTTTGAGTTCGGGCGTCTAAGAACGACCTGCGCTGATGCAAGAAGGCAGAAGATATTATCCTCTGTCCCCCTTCCACCGCGAAATCCAGATTGCTCCTCTGGAAGGATGTCTCTTTGTGATGCCCACTTGGTCAGTCGTGTACATAAGATCTCGGAGAAGATCTTCGCCAGGGAGTTCGTAATTGCTATTAATCGGTAATTTGAAGGGTTGTCGCGCGCGCCCTTCTTATATAGCGTAAAAATTAATGAGTCGGCCCAACCTGAGGGAAAAGTTTCCGCCAAAAAGATCCTGTTAAAGAGCGAGAGAAGGAGAGAAAGACACCGGTCGTCCATGAGTTTAAAAAGTTCAGAGGGAATTTTGTCGGGACCAGTGGCCTTTCCCACCTTCAGAGCTCTCAGGCTGTCTCTGAGCTCGATCATTGTGAGAGGCGAGTCGAGCACGGGGTCGAACGTTCCAAAATACAACTCGGCTATTGGTTGAATCTGCGGAAAAATGCTCCGAAAGAATGCGGTCCAGACTTCTTCTGACACATGATGAGTTAACGCGATGAGTTGATGACGAAGAATTGGCCGCACTCGTTCTCGAAGGGGTTCTCCCGGCACTGAGTCCGAGACGAAACTGAAGTCTGGACGTCTCGTTATCGCGCTCCGCGACCGTCGCGCTTAGTCGTCTCGTGGGCCTTTTCTAAAGTCCGTCGCTTCTTACCGACCACTCTGTCGGTAGATTACCGTCTTAGCATAGAGCTCCCAGATTACGAGAGGAGTATTGTAACCGGTGTGTTATAACACCCCCCTCCTTAGCCGGAACTCACCCATGAGCTCCGTCGTACTTCGTACTCTATAAAAAAACTCCTATGCTACATCGGTGCACTTTGAATTCTCTTAGAATGACCTCCTCTTTCGAGGATGATGGCTCGGAACCCTCCTGAAAGGGTGCGGGTCTTAGTAGGTTGGGGCTTCCCTCCACGGCCTGTGGATGGAAGACACCCACTCGTCTTTAGAGAGGCGTCTTGGATGACGATCTCGTCGTGATACCTGGTAGCGTCACATCTATAATGAAAACAAAAAAAAAACATAAATCATTATTGGGTGTCGGTCCGCTTAAGAGGTGTGAGGTAACGTTTCAGGTCGGATATGTGGGCTTTAGCTACCGTCCGTCCTGGTCTCTTCTCGTCCAACTTGAGCTCGTAAACTGCGGGAGAGATAACGCGCGCGATTCGGAATGGCCCTTCATACCGCTACACGAGTTTCACGGCGAAACGATCCGCTCCCAATGACAAAACATGGGTTCGTCGCAAGACTAAGTCGTCGACCGAAAACTGAATGTCGCGCCTACTACGATTGTAGTACCTACGCTGCCACTCGCTCGCCTTATCTACAGTCCTACGCACAAGATCTCGAAGGGCGTTGAGTCTTTTCAGCCGATCTTGCCAGTCTTCGGGGTCCATCCGTAGAATAGACCCTTCGCAGGCTCTTCGCGGGTCTTGGTTACCGGCCAGAGTTCAGAAACGCCGGGGACACTTTAGTGCTAGCGTTCACGGTCGTGTTTATTGCGCTACGGAACTCCGGAAGGTGGAGATCCCAATCCCGGTGATCGGCGCCTACGAATGTCCGTATCATCGTCTTCAGAGTCCTGTTCGTCCTTTTGACCGGATTCGCTTGCGGATGATGCGATACCGTTGTTGACCGTCTCACTCCGTATTCCTCCAATACTCTAAATGGAAGTTACGGAATTCTGACTCTGTCGACACTTTCACGGCTCCTATCGCGTCTTCCACTCGTCGTGATAGGGTTTAAGGTACGTGGTGCAAGGCACCATTCCTATGCATGACCTTGAACGTCCATCCTTGTAGTCCAAGGGCCCACCGGGCAAGCCGGTCACTAGAGTCTTTCAAATTGCGGAGCCATTATAGACTGCTGTGGTCCGTGATTACTTGGAAATCGTACCCCTCTAGATACGCCCTCAGTTTCTTCACGCCCCACACTACCGCGAGACACTCCTTCTCCATTGTAGCGTAATTATGCTCGGCGGCAGTAAGGGTGCGGCTTAAGTAGACGATAAAGTGCTCCCCGTCGCACATTGGGACGCTATTGATGGTTTTGCCCACGACAGCCTACAGGCCGCAATTTTCAACTGATTGAAAAAAAAACCAAATGCATTTTAAAGCTTATGAAATTTGCAACAAATGTGTGTGTCTATTTTTAAAATAGTGATACAAAACTTAATGGTGGGCATCGTTCTTTAAGAACACATATTCTTAAATATTTAAAAACGTATACAGGGCTGCAAACTGATTCACTTTCTTTATTAAAGTGATAATTTTACCATAAAGTAATGGAAATAACTAATTATAAACCTGACAAAAAAAAATTAAAAATTAAAAATGGCGTACTGCTCCGTAACAATATTCAATGGATAGGTATCTATATAAATCTAGTCTTGTTGGTTTCTGGTGCTTGCGAATTTACTCTCAAATTTTGTGCGATTAACACAGTGTCAGGTTTTTAAATAGGTTATGTGATTCTATTATTTTTAATATTTTATATTTAGTTCTCACGTATAATTTTTCGAAAAGTGATGTTATACGTATCATTTACAATTCTCTTGACCAGACCCTTCGATCGAATAAAATGCCTTTTCAAATTTGTTCAAAAATACTGTTTAAATAAAAATATTGTTTCAGCCTACACCTAAATGACTCTTATGTGCTCTCTTGTAATTCGAATCGTATTTTTAAAGATTCTACTACTACATCGGAATTTTTGTTCTCAGAAGATATAAGAATCCAGGTCTTGATTTGTGACTTGCATTCTTAATTAAAAAGAAAAATTGTGTTTAATCTGGTATATACCCAAGACTCGTTTTAAAGTCGTAACATTTAAGTCATAAGGAAAGGAATTTTAGGAACGTAGTAAGTATAACAGAATAAAATAACTTTATATCATCATATATTGAAACTGTAAATAAAAATAAATTCCCTCTTCGAAATGGAATTAACTCCGGATCCCATGCTCTTCAATCTCGAGACGTACTATACTCGGCTACAACTTGCCTTTATTGGCTGGATTATTCATTACACTTGGTCTTTATTGGCTAAATATTTCTTTACATATTGCCCTTATTGCCTGGGTACCTCATTACATCTTGCCATTATTGACTGGGTATCCCATGAAATTTGTATAATATGCGTTTCTATTTAAGAAATCGAAGTAGACCCTGAAGTTATTTCACGTGACATTCAAGGTCAAACCTAAAGACATCATTGGTTTCGTTGTTTAAAATTATTGTTCACCCTTTTCGGGATTATTCGGGATTTTCATGTTTGTTGCATACCTTATATAATAATGATAATAATAACAATAGGGGGGGGGGGTGAGATGGTTACGATGGCTAAGGCGTCCGCCTTGTTTCGTATCTTGAACGTCTCCGAAGGTTCTGGGTTCGAGTCCTCGTGAAGATAATTTTTTGCGCGTTGAATTGAACTCAATACCGACACTGCAATCACTTTTGATTGGGGCGTGGTTGCAGTGACATTTCACACTGATCTGGTAGAGATTTGAGCAAAAAAATTTCTCATTTTTCAGACAGATTGAGCGACATGCGAAACCAGTGTTGTTGTTTGTTTAAGTTATTATTAAAATAATAATAATAACAATAACCGAGGGCTTTATCTTCCCATGCCAGGATGGGGTCGTCAATACCTTAGCGTATCGCCACAACGCTTGGTAGTACGTGTGGATGTCATGTTGGGACGCTAATGCATCTCTTGGCAGCTCGTCCAAGATATGTAGTCTCAGCATACATCCAACGTCACAATGCGGCTCTCCGAGTACTGCATTATCATCTCCGCAGCACCTACGGTGCTGACGCAACCCTAGCTTTGCCGACGTCCCCACTCATATTGAATCCGTAGTCGGAAATGAGTCGTGCCAAATATACTGGAATTACTCATTTCCGACGAGCAGGCAAATATCAGCCAATAAGCCTGACATCGTCCTTGTTGACTTCGATGACAAATCCATCTTCGTGATCGAGTTCTCCGTACCAGCAGAGACAAACATAGTCAGCAAAGGGGTCGAAAAACCGTGATTCATCATGGTATTTCAAACACAAAAGGCTTCACCCAAAATTCGATCTGGGAAACAGAATTTCAGCGACGGGCCATTGAAGTTTAGAAAGATATATACTTTTTTTGCAATAACTCTACCCGCTTTTAAGCTATTTCAACGAGTGAGGGCTCATTTTCAAGCTTTCTTTACGCCCTATAATTTATTCGCAAGAGCATTTGACCTGTGAAAAATATTTCTGAAGTTTCGTACAAATTCATGTCAATCCATCTTTCGTTAAGAACATTTATTTGTCGCAACAATCCGACAGCTTTTCTGTGGTTAGAAGAAATCCTAATTTGATGAAAAAAAAGACTCGAGAAAGATCGGAAAAATCAGAAAGATCAAGACAGGTCAAAAAAGACCTGAAAAATCAAGAGAGGTTGACAGAACATCAGAAAGATCGAGAAAGATTGAGGAAGATCGAAAAATATCTAGGAAGATCGGGAAATATGGAGAAATATGGAGAAAGATCGAGAAATATCGCGAAAGAAAATCGGAAAATTCAGAAAGGTCAAAAAATATCAAGAAAGATCTAGCAAGACTGAGGAAGATTGCGAAATATCGTGGAATAAGGAGAAAGATCGAGAAACATCGAGAAAGAGAGAGGAAAATTAAGGAAGATCTAGGAAGAACCAGATAGATCGAGGAAGTTAGTGAAAGTTTGAGGAAGATCGATGAGAATGATCGACAAATATCAAGAAAGATCAAGATAGATCGAGAAAGATTGAGAAAAATCAAGAAAAGTCGAGAAATATCGGTAAAATTTAGATAGGTAGACTGAAAATCATTCGGAATGATCAAGGTATACAGGGCGTATCTAAAAGACCTACATTCGGAGGTAGTTTTTTTTTCTGAATCGAATGGCGCTGGAAATAATTTTCTGGAATGTAGAGTTTTTTTTAAATTGAACGTTAAAAACGTATTTATTTCGGGTGGGTTGCCCCAGCGAAACAATTGAGACAAAGTACGATCGGCCTTTGTGCTCTTTTTCAGTTCGTTCACGGGATTCGTTGACAATTGAAAATCAAATTCAAAATTCCTGGGAAGGCACGTTCGAACTGACAACTGATGAACGGCTTCTAGTACGGCGTAATGAAGCAAATAAAGAACAATGATTGCTATTATTAATATGACTTCATTAATTTATATACTAACCTTACTCTTTTCGTCGCACAGGATACTGAAGCGCTATTAAGTAATTAATTGCCGCGCATAAAAAAATGAAACATTGTCGGTTTTACAAACATGCAATATAGTATAAAACGAAAAATTTTTTTTATGCGCTTAGGTTTAAATTATTAAGAATTAATAAATTAACCATTCGGCCTGTTTGACATGCTTTGTATTATTGCGAATTTGCAAAATTATTCCCCATATTGACATGAATTTATCGTAAATATTTGAGCAAAAATGTGTGGAATTTTCGATAAATTTTAAAGTTTTAAACTAAAAACCTCGCCTACACGGATATAAAAGTTGGTATAACCAACTAAATGGTTGATCCAACCAACAGTTGGTTATTCCAACTGACTTTTTTTTCCGTGTACGAGATTCAGCAAATGAAAATTAATTGTCTTTATCGGGTAAAAAAATGGCACGCGAAAAAAATGTAATATTTTCTTTATTTTAAAAAAAATTGAATTACTAATTTTGGTAAAAACAGAAATGGTCAAAATCTTACTAGATATACATTATCATGCGAGATTTATGCCTACTATTTTTTTAAATTTTCAATTCATTCATAATTTTGAAAATCTGAATTGAGTGCTCACAAAATTATTACTGAATACATATCCTTTTACTTTGTTTAAAGAGAAACATTCAATGGCCTATGACATTTTAGTTTGAAGAAGAATGCTCCAATGTACATTTTTTTGTTATTGCGCAAACATTGACAATTAATATTTTCATTTCAGTTTAAGAATATGATGGACAACTAAAATAACAGAAAATTGACAATTAATATTTTCAATATTTCATTATTTCTATTGTAATGGCTGCTTTTTACGCGACCAAAATTTATGGCTTGTCGTCCACCGCCCGTGAAGCGGGCTTTGCAGTTTCTCGGGAAAACTGCGCGCCAGGTGGATGACGCCTTGCTCAGCCCGGCTAACTGGCAAACTCCGGTAGGGCACGAACTCGCACAGAGGAGGTCGGCTCCTGCCTCCTTCCGGGCCTGAAAACGGAAATCGCGAAATTTTCTTGGCGGCACAGCACACCGCCCGCACAAACTACGGAAGGGGTGTAGCAGGAAAAACAATAATAATATTTTATAGAAAGGATATGGGGCCCTCGGCCCGTCTCAGATTTATTATGATTAATCACAAGTGTGGCCCACCGCCGACTTCATTTATTGTTCACAATTGTTGGCGTTTCGCCCGCTCGCTCTCGCTTATTTGGCGTCTCGTCCCATTAGGTAGACGGCAGGTATAGTCGTCCTCGTCCTCGACGGCTTTCCTCGGTTCTCGACCCGACTAACTTTAACTCTATCTTTACGGTTGCTAATTCCTTCCCGCTCGAAGGTTGCCTTGACACTCGACCACGCGATCCTTCCGGCTTGAAGGCTCTAACACAACTCTAACGCGAGCCTTCCTGCTTGAAGGCTCTCGCACGACTGTAACGCGATTCTTCCTTCTTGAAGGCTCGAAAGCGACTCTCTCGGCGGCACTCTCCGCGGTCGCGCATCTCCGTGCTCCGTATCCGGCGGCGCTCGGGCATTTTCGGGGCCGTTCGTATCTGCAACGATCCTACTATCGATCGATTCGAACGATTGTATCAATCCGCGCTCTCGCGCCCGCGGCACGACTCCTCGACAAACGTAACGAACCGTTACACTATGAAATATACTTAGTAATGTAGGTGAACTCAGAAATCAACGTTTTAAGAATTGTAAGACGAATGAAGTCGCATAATTTGAAATGTTGCAATAAGATAATAATATTGGAAAACGAAAAAAAGTCAAAAATTGATTTGAAATGTGGCAAGATTATAAATCTTATCTGCTAGGAGAAATGTAAACTTAAAAATTCACGTACTGAGCCTCTAGGGACGTGAAATCGGAAAATATCACAGTAGATCATTTATTTAAAAAATCTAACGATTATTTGAAGCCTTTTTGAACACGCGAGATTATACCCCCGTTTGCTCGAAGAAATGCATAATTCAAAATCCACATACTAAGACTCTAAGGGCGTAAAATCTAAGAACACCCATTTGTGGATAAAACTATTTTAGATAAAATCATGAAACATTACGAAGTGCGTCATCTACACCCCATGATTGGCGACTGCAGGACCACCGTCATGTGTGCTGTTATACAGATAAGTTCGTGAATATTCCTTTTAAATTCGTAGTCATTTCGTTACTTTCGATTTTTTTAATTTCAATTAATAATTCATTTTCAATTACGATTATTTCTACTTGAATTCATAATTCAGTTATAATTAAGACTGTTTTTTACTAGAATTCATAATTAATAATTATTCGCTTTGGTTTAAATTAATATGCAATCTTTTGCCGTGGTGAAGGAACAATTTTGCAATTGCGTAAAATTCGTATTCACTTTAATATTGACTCGTCAATGTGTTTTCTTTTGTAATCTTGTAAGTAAATCACGAAAATGTTCGTAATGTATATAGCGCTGAACGGACGGAAATAATAGACGCATTCCACAAAATTTATAGCTAAATAAAGACCGATTGAATGGTTCAATAATAAATTTACAAATTTTGACGTTTTCGTTTGGATAGATTTCGAAATCAATTGTTGCTCGGAGACTTGCGATTTTTAAAAATAAGAAAATATAACGACATGGACTTTAAAAGTATGAGTATTAGTAATAGTTTCTTAATCTTTGAAAATACTGTAAATAAATACAGTCAAATACAGTTTTTAAATAAATATTTGCTTGAAGTAAACATTCTTCAAATTTGAAGTTCATTCATCTTAAAACTCTTTAAAACCTCGATTTTAGAGTTCACCTACGCTGCTAAATATATTTTATATAATTGTATCAAATATTGAAAATATTAATTGTCAATGTTGGCGCAATTACAAATGGATGTATAGCATTGTGCTTCAAACAAAAATGTTCGCATTGTTTTGAAGTTCATATTATTGAGATCGAATCCATTTCACATCAAGCAGGACGGAGAGGAGAAAATTTTAGATGTAGCTGGCGATTGAATATGACATTCTTCAAAGAAAATAAGAGGACACGTGTTGTTCCGAATTTCAGAAAGATAATTTTTAACAATAAAACATAAACAAGTATTTTTAACGAGAAAAATCGTTAAAGAACGTTAAAAATCGTTTGAAATTTAAAAAATTATTCATTATTAACAAAATTACGGTAGATTTTATAAAATTACATGAATTAAATTTTCTTGAAAATTCCACACTTTTATGCTTATATGTTTATCATAAATTTTTGTTAATATGATCGGCTTCGTGGCTCAGGCGGTTAACGCACTGGACTACGAAGTCGTAGGTCATGAGTTCGATCCCCGTCCGGTGAACAAATTTTCGATTTCGTTTCCAAGCAGCAGCTCGCTGTTGGTAAGACGAGCCACGTTGTTTGTGTTTACGTTTCGAAAGTATTGTTTATCTGGCGGAAATCGACTCAAGGCCGCTGCTGTATTTGGTGTAGGTTTCTGCAGTCCTACATTTCATACACAAATGTGAAGTATGGCGCCATCTTTCTAAGTCGATCTGCAGCTCTCGCAAAATCTTACGATTTCTAACACGGCAACAATTGAATAAAAAGGGCGATTCCGCCCGTTAATTAAATAAATAAAAAAAAATAAATGGATAAGAATTAACGTAAGTTTCAAGCGTGTTGAATGAAATTTGTAGTTACATTTTGTTTCTAATATTTAAGGCCCATTAATGATTTTTTAATTTCTGTATTACTCGTCAAATTATGCCCATCTCTGGGCGTTTCAATTATGACTATTTTCGCTTCAATTCATAATTCATTTTTACTTGTGATTTATCTTTTTTAAATTAATAAGTCATTATTGATTGTTAATTGTATTTTGAATATTCCTTGTCACGCGTTACAAATAATAATTTTTTTTTAATTTTCAGGAGCCATGAATTATTTATGATTTCGAAAAAGTTATTTCTAATGAATTATAAGAAAAAATCACGGAAATTTGAAAAGTACTGAATAAAAAAACCTGCACAAACTTTGTCATTTTCTTGTAAATAGAGTTATGTTCGAATACACAAACCTCGGCTTCAAAATTCTCCACTTTCAAGAAAATCAAGGTATCATAGCGGTAAGTTAATGTATGCGCCAAAAGTAAGAAAAATAGTATGCCTGAAAAAGTAAGTATATCTGACTAATTGATTTCAACAAGTACTATCTATACTTGCAACTACGGAAATCTAACCAATAAACAATAGGAACTGTGGTTGCACCTTAAGAATCTGGTTTATTAAATGGTAAATGATACAGTGTGTTTGCTTTTCTTGCTAAACAGTATTATGACGTTTGGAAGAAAGCACTGTATGTAAAATAAAAAATCTGAGTTGACTATCACGGTATCTAAAAACGAGTTGACTGATCGCCTTGTAATTTATAGACGTCTATCAAGCTGGCAGAGCAAAGTCGCCAAAAACGAAAAAAAATACTACCATAATTATGTGCTTTTTATGTGCTAATTATGTGCTCTAATTAAAAATTGTGTGCTCCTAACGTTTCTCTAAGAATAGACATATTATAATAAACTGCTAGCATGACACAAGCCAGCAGAGCACACTCACAAAATCGATGAAGGACTAATCAGCTAGAATCCGGAAAAGGTGCATAATTATGTGCTTTTTATGTGCTTTTGAACTATGCAAACCGCTAAATCCAAATACCAGCCCTAATCACAAAAACGACCCTTAGCAAAGAATCAAACCCATAAAAATGCTTAAAAAATTAAGTAAATGTGCCAACAAAGAAGATACATAATATTTTCTATATCAGAGAGACATTCCGATCTTTATGCTAACGGATGCAAAAAATATCTAATTTCGCGATCCAACCCTCATTTGAAAAGCCCACCCTTACGGAAAAAAATTCATTATTTAAGAAGGGAAAGTAGCACAAAATTATTATACAGATGAAAAAGTACCCTTGAGTCATTTACTAACCAATAAGACAAATACCGAATTTAGTGCTCCAACCCATATTGAAAAAAATCCACTCTTAAGGGAAAATAGTCATTATTTACGAAGGAAAAGTAGCACAAAATTATTTCATAGTAGAAAACGTACCCTGGAGTTATTTATTAACCAATAATACTAACATCGAGTTTTCTGCTTGACTCCTTATTGGAAAAAATTCACCCATAAGGGAAAATAATCATTATTTACGAAGCGAAAGTAGCACAAAATTATTTTATAGTTCAAGACGTAGCCTTGAGTAATTTACTAACCAATAAGACTAATACCGAATTTTGTGCTTTAACCCTCATTGGAAAAAACCCAGCTTTAATGAAAAAAAATGCATTATTTAAGAATAGAAAGTAGCACAAAATTATTTGGTGGTTGAAAACGTACCCTTCAGTTATTTATTAACCAATAAGATTCATACCGAAATTTGTGCTCGAACCCTTATTGGAAAAAAGAGTATGTTTAAATATAAATAAATGGAAATTTGTGCAGGTAGTAAAGGGGAGCAGATACCCCACAAATTGAATCATTGATATATCAGTGATCCAAATATGCCAAAACATCATTTTCTACCATTTATTTTTTCGAATATGAATAATTTATATTTTCTACACCAAACGACAATTTTACAAATCCATACTAGAAATTGTTTGAAATCGTGAATAAAATTAACAAATAAATTTTTTCAACGAAAAATATAAAATACTGTGGCCTTTGAAGCCTTTTTGCTTTTTTTTGCTATGTTCTGCCGCGGTTTGACAAGAAAACAGTTCTCCCGTAACTGAAAATCATAATTTTAATGGTTTCGTGGTCGTTCATTACGAACCCGTAGTCAAATTCGCGAAATTGAAAATAGCCGCCCCAATATGGCGAACGTCTTAGGGAAATATTCGTATTTTTTAAATATACAGGGTCATCGAAAAGTATCGGACCCACCTAATATCTTCAGTTAGAATGCACTTAGGATGAAATGTCCAAGAGCAAAGTTGTATGGTTTCAAGCGGGGAGTAAGATGATGACCTTGACTTTGACCTTGACCATGTCCTTCAAGGTCATTTCAAGGTCAATCTTATTTTTTTAAATAGAACCCCCTATATTTTATTGCATATTCTTATAGCTTATCTCGAGAGCTTTCCAAAACACTATAATAAAATATTTTTTTATTAAGTACTTTTTGAGTTATAAAGGTTTGAAGTTAACAAGTTAAGCATTCTTACTGAAAATATTAGGGGGATCCGATTAATGTATTTTCTTTAAACCAATTAATTGGTCTCATTATTCCGCGCACAAAAGTATTAAGGTTATGATTACTGAAAACTAAATAATATTTTACAAGATATTCTACATTTTGTGTCAAAAAATTGTTAACTTCAAACCTTTATAACTCAAAAAGTACTTAATAAAAAAATATTTTATTATAGTGTTTTGGAAAGCTCTCGAGATAAGCTATAAGAATATGCAATAAAATGTAGGGAGTTCTATTTAAAAAAATAAGATTGACCTTGAAATGACCTTGAAGGACATGGTCAAGGTCAAAGTCAAGGTCATCATCCTACTCCCCGCTTGAAACCATACAACTTTGCTATTGGACATTTTCTCCTAAGTGCATTCTAACTGAAGATATTAGGGGGGTCCGATACTTTTCGATGACCCTGTATAATATATAATATATAATATATATATATATCGTATTCTACGCAAAATTCTGAATAAAAAGGCCGCACATCATTTTCTTCCATGACGTGTTGATTTCCACGGCTCCTCCCCTTAAACAAATATAATTCAAATTTGGCAGCTTTTTCCTGCAATGCATTGGGTAGTCATTGCGTTAAATATGTGGAAATGTTCCACTTGCACAAATTTCAATTTATTCATATTTAACTATGTACCAAGTTAATATTAGGATATTTGTTGCATCCGTTAGCATAAAGACCGGAATGTCTCTCTGATATAGACAATATTATGTATCTTCTTTGTTGGCACATTTATTCAAATTTTTAAGCATTTTTGTGGGTTTGATTCTTTGCTAAGGGTCGTTTTTGCGATAAGGGCTGGTATTTGCAAAAAATGGAAGCGTACGCGTATGATTAAATGTCTAAATTCACGCTTCTTTTTGACATTTAAGAGTACTTGAAGAGTACTACAAGCGTGAATTTGGACTTTAAGCGTACGTGTACACTTACATTTTTGGCAGGGCAGGCATACAGGATGTTTTTCTTACTTTTGGCGCATACATTAACTTACCGCTATGATACCTTGATTTTCTTGAAAGTGGAGAATTTTGAAGCCGAGGTTTGTGTATTCGAACATAACTCTATTTACAAGAAGATGACAAAGTTTGTGCAGGTTTTTTTATTCAGTTCTTTTCAAATTTCCGTGATTTTTTTCTTATAATTCATTAGAAATAACTTTTTTGAAATCATAAATAATTCATGGCTCCTGAAAATTAAAAAAAAAATTATTATTTGTAACGCGTGACAAGGAATATTCAAAATACAATTAACAATCAATTATGTCTTATTAATTTAAAAAAGATAAATCATAAGTAAAAATGAATTACGAATTGTGTCACGTCCGGGATTGACGCAACATAAGGAAAGGGAGATTCTTCTTAATCATCCTAAGTATTAGGAAGCTCAAGAGAAGGAAAAGGAAACAATAATAAAAATAATGGTAATCGTAATTTAATTTATTTAACGAGGCTAACTACTTGCCTCGGGACAGTCAACCGTGAGTTTAATTTTGGGTCTTCTGATTCGGGGTTGTAATGTAAAACTGGAGGGCAAAAAGGGACATTTGAAAAATAGGGGTTCTTTGACAATAAAGGGGAATATTTGGGTTTAGGAAGCATGAGCAACCTAAACATTTCGGGACTTGGGACCGTTGTGGGGACAACATTACAGTATTTGTAATGTTGTCATATATTTGTCGGGCTAGGGAAAAAGGGGGCAACCAGTTGGCCATGGGGTGATTTTGTGGGGCGGAAAGTACACTGTTACTTACGTCGGGTTGGATTTGTTGGCGGGTGGCAACTCGTTGATTCGCAACTCGTGGCTGGCAACTCGTTGGTTCGCAGCTAGCGGGTAGCGGCTGGCAACTCGTTGGTTCGCAGCTAGCGGGTGGCGACTGGTTGCTGGTTGCTGGTTGGGGACGGGTTGGCAACACTAACGAAGCACTAACGACGTAGGGGACGGGAATGGTAACTCCACAGTTGACTGACTGCCGAGCAGGGCGAGGGGCCTCTTTTTATACAGACACGGGTAGTTGGGGCGGAACTCGGACCCATGTGTAAGGGCCAATAGGGAGCTTTCTTGAGGTGGAAGGGTGTAAAGATCTTCGGAAAAACGGCGAGGGAAGGGGCGATACGAGCGAACTGTCGCCGAGGCAAGACAAATACAATTTTATATTATTAACAATATTAATATCATATCCACAAATAGTTAAAGCCTTGTTTCTAAATCAGTTATTGATATTAATTAACATTGGATTTAAACAAAAAGAGTATAACGAAATAATATTCTTTACGAACATTAATTTTAAAGTGGTTGTCAACATTATTTCCAAGTGGATCATTAATATTAATAAGTGTTACATAATTTGAAACAGGCATTTATAAGTGCGATTCAATACGTCAATTATAACTAAACAAACTTAAATGTTATTTAATATTAATATTCGCCTATGGTAATAGATATTTTGAAATGTAATTGAAGACGGTTTATGTAATAGTTATTAATGACGAAGAAGATATTATTGTAATAATGAAGAGAAAGATGTGTTTTGATTTAACAGTTAAAATATAGTTCGGATATTAAAAGGCGAGGATTTATATAAATCTTAAATGATATGGCTTAAATTTAATTAATAATAAAAGTATTACAAGAGAAGCATCCATTATTATCAATATTTTTATATTAACTATAATTTTTTAGTCTTTGAATAAAGCAATTTTTGACAATATGTACATTTAACAATTTAGTTTAAATAAATAAGGATGATTCTTTTGTAACTTAATAAAATATATAAATTTAAAATATTTCCAAGAAGAAACTTCTAGAACATGAGATTAAGAGGGTTTCCTTGGTGTTTAAATTTAGATAAATTTAGTGGCGGTTTTTCCGCCAGATTGTATGTATGAGAATGAGAACAAAGATGCGGTCCCAAAGCGTTCTCACACATGGGCCAGCTTATCGAATATGATATCATTTTTATGATAGTTTTCCGGGAGAAACCTACAGTCCCCAAATTCTCATTCTCACATTTTCGTTAGCTATTTTTAAATAAGTTATGATTTGCAGCTGTGTTAAAAGGAAACGTATGTTTCTCTTTTCCAAACTGTATTTTGAGATTTTAGAAGACTTCCAAAAAATATGAATAAAGCAATATCGGGTGTTTAAAACGTACGTATTACGGCTCGTACGTTACAATTGAAGCGAAAATAGTCATAATTGAAACGCCCAGAGATGGGCATAATTTGACGAGTAATACAGAAATTAAAAAATCATTAATGGGCCTTAAATATTAGAAACAAAACGTAACTACAAATTTCATTCAGCACGCTTGAAACTTACGTTAATTCTTATCCATATTGACAAAAATTTATGGTAAACATTTAAGCATAAAAGTGTGGAATTTTCAAGAAAATTTAATTCATGTAATTTTATAAAATCTACCGCAATTTTGTTAATAATGAAGAATTTTTTAAATTTCAAACGATTTTTAACGTTCTTTAACGATTTTTCTCGTTAAAAATACTTGTTTACGTTTTATTGTTAAAAATTATCTTTCTGAAATTCGGAACAACACGTGTCCTCTTATTTTCTTTGAAGAATGTCATATTCAATCGCCAGCTACATCTAAAATTTTCTCCTCTCCGTCCTGCTTGATCTGAAATGGATTCGATCTCAATAATGTGAACTTCAAAACAATGCGAACATTTTTGTTTGAAGTACAAAGCTATACATCCATTTGTAATTGCGCCAAGATTGATAATTAATATTTTCAATATTTGATACAATTGTATGAAATATATTTAGCAGCGTAGGTGAACTCTAAAATCGAGGTTTTAAAGAGTTGTAAGCTGAATGAACTTCAAATTTGAAGAATGTTTACTCCAAGTAAATATTTATTTAAAAACTGTATTTGACTGTATTTATTTACAGTATTTTCAAAGATTAAGAAATTATTACTAATACTCATACTTTTAAAGTCCATGTCGTTATATATTCTTATTTTTAAAAATCGCAAGGCTCCTAGCAACATTTGATTTCGAAATCTATCCAAACGAAAACGTCAAAATTTGTAAATTTATTATTGAACCATTCAACCGGTCTTTATTTAGCTATAAATTTTGTGGGACGCGTCTATTATTTCCGTCCGTTCAGCGCTGTATACATTAAGAACCGTTTCGTGATTTACTTACAAGATTACAAAAGAAAACACATTGACGAGTCAATATTAAAGTGAATACGAATTTTACGCAATTGCAAAATTGTTCCTTCACCACGGCAAAAGATTGCATATTAATTTTAACCAAAGCGAATAATTATTAATTATGAATTCTAGTAAAAAACAGTCTTTATTATAAATAAATTATGAATTCAAGTAAAAGTAATCATGGGGTCTAGATGACACACTTTGTAATGTTTCATGATTTTATCTAAAATATTTTTACCCACAAATGGGTATTCTTAGATTTCACGCCCTTATAGTCTTAGTATGTGGCTTTTGAATTATGCATTTCTTCCAGCAAAAGGGTGTATAATCTCGCGTGTTCAAAAAGGCTTCAAATAATCGTTAGATTTTTTAAATAAATGATCTACTGTGATATTTTCCGATTTCACGTCCCTAGAGGTTCAAGTACGTGAATTTTTAAGTTTACATATCTCGTAGCAAATAAGATTTATAATCTTGCATGTTCAAAATCTTTTATGTGAAAAATCTAATGAATACTTGGAGCGGTTTCGAACACGCGAGATTATACCCTCTTCTGCAATAAGAAATGCAAAATTCAAAATCCAGATACTGAACCTCTAAGGGCGTCAAAGCGAAAAATATTGCAGTTGATCAGTTATTTAAAAATGTAACGAATATTTGAACCATTTTCGAACACTCGAGATTATACCCGCTTCTGCTAGGAGAAATGCAAACTTAAAAATTCAAATACTCAGACTCTAGGGGCATGATATCGAAAAATATCAGAGTTGACAATTTATACATGAAAAATTTAATGAAGACAAGAGGTCGGTTATTAAAAACAAGAAAAATATTATACTCTGTTTCTTTTCAAATGTCCATATTTCAAAGCAATTTTTGACTTTTTTACGTTTTCCAATATTATTATTTTATTGCAACATTTCAAATTACGCGACTTCATTCGTCTTACAATTCTTAAAACCTTGATTTCTGAGTTCACCTACATTACTAAGTATATTTCATAGAAATAATGAAAATATTAATTGTCAATTTTCTGTTATTTTAGTTGTCCATCATATTCTTAAACTGAAATGAAAATATTAATTGTCAATGTTTTGCAATAACAAAAACATATACATTGAAGCATTCTTCTTCGAACTAAAATGTCATAGGCCATTGAATATTTCTCTTTAAATAAAGTAAAAGGATATGTATTCAGTAATAATTTTGGGAGCACTCAAGTCAGATGTTCAAAATTATGAATGAATTGAAAGTTTAAAAAAATAGGAGGCATAAATCTCGCATGATAATGCATTTCCAGTAAGATTTTGACCATTTCTGTTTTCACCAAAATTTGTAATTCAATTTTTTTTAAAATAAAGAAAATATTACATTTTTTTTCGCGTGGCATTTTTTTACCCGATAAATCATTTGCTGAATCTCGTACATGGAAAAAAAAGTCAGTTGGAATAACCAACTGTTGGTTGGATCAACCATTTAGTTGGTTTTACCAACTTTTATATCCGTGTAGGCGATGTTTTTCGTTTAAAACTTTAAAATTTATCGAAAATTCCACACATTTTTGCTCAAATATATACCATAAATTTATGTCAATATGGGGAATAATTTTGCAAATTCGCAGTAATACAAAGCATGCGAAACAGGCCGAAAATGATTAATTTATTTAATTCTTAATAATTTAAACCCAAGCGCATACAAAAAATTTTTCGTTTTATACTATTTTGCATGTTTTTAAAACCGACAATGTTCAATTTTTTATGCGTGGCAATTTATCACTTAATAGTGCTTCAGGATCCTGTGCGACGGAAAGAGTAAGCTTAGTACATAAATTAATGAAGTCATATTAATAATACCAATCATCGTTCTTTCTATGTTTCATTACGTCGTACTAGAAGCCGTTCCTTTCTACTAATGGGCTTGGTAATATTGGTTAGAAATTGCCTGCCATCAGTTGCCAGTTCGAACGTGCCTTCCCGAGAATTTTAAATTTGATTTTCAATTGTCAACGAATCCCGCGAACGAACTAAAACAGACACATAGGCCGAAAATACTTTGTCTCAATTGTTTCGCTGAGGCAATCCCCCCGAAATAAATACGTTTTTAATGTTCAATTAAAAAAAACCCTACATTCCAAAAAATTATTTCCAGCGCCATTCGATTCCGAAAAAAAACCTACCTCCGGATGTAGGTTGATTCCGGTCTTTTAGATAAACGATGATGTGTCTAGACGATGAAGTGTCCAGACGATCAAGAGGAAGACTATGAAATGGGTTATGATCAAATAGGTAACGATGAAATGCCCCACTACCGTCCAGTACAAGCGTAACCTGTCGATAGCCTGTAGCAGACCTGATGTCTCTTTGGAAAACTCGCTCTGTCATGACATAGGGCAAGCGTAGAACCATGTCTAGACTAGTTCAATTCCAAAGAGGTGTCTATCAGGGAGATTCTCTGATTCCTCTGCTCTTCTGCATCTCATTATTGCCTCTATCCGTTGCTCTCAGACAATCTCAAAGGTACATGTGTGACCTGGTGAACGTGTACATAAGATTACCTTATTTATTCTATATGAATGATCTTTAATTATATGCATCGGGCGAGGATCAACTACATCGATCTCTGAATATCGCCCTCACAAATTCGAGAAATGTAGGCATGGAATTCGGATTGGATAAGTGTGCAATCGTTCATTTGCATAGAGAAAGTTCAGACTCCATTAACAACGATATGGAGCTGGTCAATGGAAATGTTATCCGCCACCTTAGCGCTGAAGAAGCCTGCACATACCTTGGAGTGCCTCAGAGACATGTCCAGGATGTGCAGACTGCTAAAACGACCATCGTTAAGAAATACTGGCGCCTTCTCCGTCATATGCGGTCATCAGAATTGACGGGGAAAAATAAGGTGGCAGCCACGAATATGTTGGCCGTTTCACCAGTGCTCTATTCATTTGGAGTTCTTAAGTGGAACGTTTACGAGCTGAGGGGTCTTGACCGATGCACACGGAAGATGATTTGTAAGCAACGCAATTTGCATCCAAGATCTTCCGTGGAACGACTGTATTTGCCTCGAAAATCGGGAGACCGTGGCCTTTTGAACCTGAAGTATATGCATGACAGATTAGTGTCCTCGAAATGGCTTGCGACGTGATTATTCGAACGTAACATCCCCTGATGATGAGAGTTCATTAGAATGAAATTTAGAGGAAGCGGGCACTTTTGTACAACGCGGTGGAACAAGCGACACGAAACCTCGGTGTATTTTTCAACGTGGGACGTAGTGGTGCACAGAAGGGCGAGTTAGTCATTTTGGAGGGAAGGCATATCGACAAGCCATTACATCGACAATTCTTTCGAAATGTCCAACAACGTGGTTTGTCGGTAGGGATGACCTTCTCATTCTTAAGATCAGCTGCTTTATTTTCGCATGCCAGAATGAGATCGAGAATACCTTAGCGTACGAGCACACTATCTTACACCAGGCGGTGCAGAGTACGCTTTGTAGATCGTGTGGATGTCATGTTGAGACACTAATGCATATCTTGGCAGCTTATCCAAGATATGCAGTCGCAGCATACATCCAACGTCACAATGCAGCTCTCCGAGTGCTGCATTCTCATCTCCGCAGCACTTACGGTATTGACGCGACCCCAGTTTTGCCGTATTTCCTCACTGATATTGAATCAGTAGTCCGAAATGAGTTTTGCCGAATATACTGAAATTATACAGATTACACTCATTTCCGACGAGCAGTCAAATATCTGCCAAAAAGCCTGGTACGAGCAGGCAAATATCCGACAATATCAATAATATTAAAAATAATAGAATCACGTAATCTATTTAAAAACCTGACACTGTGTTAACTGCACAAAATTTGAGGGTGAATTCGCAAGCTCCAGAAACCAACAAGAATAGACTTTTTTTTTATATATACTATTTTACGTCGACTTTTGTGAACCCACATGGGACTTAATCGCGACGGGACCTACAGTTTATGAAGGTGGAATCCGAACCACCTGAGCTTTGGCGTTATTGACACTTATAAATAAATACAGAGATGTCCCAATGACAGATGTCAGAGGCCGGGATCGAACCATGGTTTTCTGATTACGAAGGCGATACTGTACCAACTGAGCCACCGCCGCTCCTAAAGAATAGACTTTCTTCGTATCCATTCAGTATTGTTACACAGCAGTCCGCGATATTGGATCCGCTATTTTTAATTTTGAAATTTTCTTGTCAAGTTTATAATTAGTTACTTCCATTATTTAATGGTAAAATTATCACGCTAATAAAAAAAGTGAATCAGTTTGCAGCCCTTTATACGTTTTAAAATATTTAAGAATGTGTTTTCTCAAAGAGCAATGCCCACCATTAAGTTTTATATCACTATTAAGAATCTAGACACACATTTCTTGCAAATTTCATAAGCTTTAAAATGCATTTTGTTTTTTGTTTTCAATCGATTGAAAATTGCGGCCTGTAGGTTGCAGTGGGAAAAACCATCAATAGCGTCCCAATGTGCGTCGTCTTGCTCTTGAGTCAAGTCCACGCCTAGAGCATAATCGCTCGCGTCGGTTTGTGCGATGAACGGTCTTTTAAAATCACGCCGTCCTAACACGCGTGCTTCCGTAAGAGCCTCTTTAGGTCTTAAAATGTCTCTTCCTGCTCTTCGCCCCACTCCCAGGTCTGCGTTTTCTTCGTCAGCTTGGTAAGAGGCAGTCTTCGCTATGCCAGATTGGGTATAAATCGGGCATACTATCCGACCATTCCCAGAAAACGTCTGACCTGTTTCAGGCTCTTAGGTGCAGGGTACTCCAATACGAGTTGAGTCTTCTCTGGATCGTAACCCATTCCTTCGCGGTCTACTCGGTAACTCAGATATACTGCACTAGAGCAGCCCACTGACACTCGCATAGTTCAGTTGACTACCACTTGTCCGCCTTGGCTGCTGGCGCTGGCGTCGTGGTGGCTGTATAAATTCGGGATCAGGCAGGCTGAAGATGTATCGGCGGATCAGCTGACAGTAGATTTTTGTCGAGATTTTCTGATTATAATTAGGTATAATCAGCATATAATATATTTTCCTTAAGTGCTGAAGTGATTGAGCGTGCAAGTTTCTTTTTAAAAATAAAATGACAAGTGAAAAATATGATATATTGACTTTTTCACTGATTTGCATGGTTCCTTTAAAATGTTAACCTAGTTTTGATTAAATGTAGTAAAATTTATTTTTGGCTATTTACATTTATATATTTAGTGCAATGTACCTTGGCTTGTTTCGAAACGGTGACGTCTATTTCACTGTTTTTCGCAGCGTTTTTCACTTGCCGCATTGATGCCGAATAATATGCACTGAGTGTATTTCGGTCTCATAACTGTCATGCGATAGAGATACATTCAATGCACATAATTCCGCACCAATGCGGCAAGTGAAAAATGCTATCAGTGAATCTCTGTTTCAAATTGCGAAAGTAAGCTGTCGTTTAGGTTACTACTTTCCTGCATTGTAAAAAATCTTAATGAAATGACCCATGTATAATGTGGTAATTTTACAAGCTCGTTGTAATTTCCATTTAACCTAATAAATTTACTACGTTAAGCGTATGGAAATTACGAGCTTGTAAAACTACCTCGTTATATGTGGGTCATTTCATTACGATTTTTTACAGTGTGCTCTGACATTGAGCTATCGATATAACCTGTTTCTCTCACCTATAATATTTAATTCATAATCATTAATAAAACTGATGAAAATACCGTGTGATAAATATATGTGGGAAATAAATCCAGACAGGCCGTTACTGTACAAATTGCTTTATTACAATATGCCTGTCTAGATTTATTTCCTACATATATTAATTCATAATAATTTAATTGCTATTTTTTACAGTCTGCTACTTCATAGCAATATAACTTATCCAAGATTATTGATTCAGTGTTCAATGAAATAAGAAATATTTTCGTTAAAAGAAATTATCCAAAGTATGACTCTTAATTCTTAAAGATTAGCGTAAAGTTATCTCACTTTTCAGCCTGCTCGCTGAAAAGGGGGGGCCCTTAAGTTGATGGTAAAATTAAGTAACGAATTGCAAATATCATGAAATATAATCGTTCTAAAATAGCACAAAACAGCATACAAAATTTTTCGTTGAGCTAAATGAGTTTTATGAGGATATTGAGGACATAGGAATTGGGTTTGATTAAATGGATTAATTAGGAAATCGAAAATAATTAATGACTTGGGTATTGTTGTAAGTATATTTATCGAACAATTTAACATTTATACAAATAAAAATAAAATTAAATGAATGAAATATAACAATGATATTCTCTCATTCGTCTCATTGATATTATTGGCAACTTCTGTCGTAGATTCTTGGGCTTCTATAGCCTCAATATACACTCTGTCCAAGGAAAATGTGGTAGGGCACCTTTTCTTAAACGAGGTACTTTAAATGGAGCTGACTATAGATGTACAACAATAATATTAATAGTAAAATATCAACTCCCACACTTATCTGATTTCTGCAGAAAAAATATAAAAAAATAAATAGCCTATCTAATTTTTAAATAATTAGTTCATTCATTAATCATCAAAAAACAAAAAGCTCTAAAAGCTGTTAATCATAATATTTGAAAAATGTTGACAAAGAATAAAAAGAATAACTGATGTCGGAAATTAATTAATTTATTATTATAAACTGGACTGCATTATTATTTAATAAATAAACAAAATATATTCTATTCGAATAGATTATATATATATATATGACGCGTGATTTTTCCGAGGCCAGCACGGCAGGGGAGACTCGACGGTAGCGATGCTTAATCGGTTTGGCATCCCCGATGTCGATGGTATGCTGAACCAACGACGAAGTGCCTAACGTGATTGGGGGTGGGAGAATCAGCTGGTCTAGCAGGCCCTTCAGCTGGTTCTCCTGAACCGTCGATACCTCGGCGAGGCCGGCGCACTCTGCGTTCCTGACGGCCTCCTGCCCCACTTCAAAGCTCATACAGGGACCTTCGTGGCTTCGCCATCTTGTCTCGTGGCAGTCTATTACGACGCCGAATGACTTTAGAAAGTCCATTCCCAAGATGGCGTCGTAATCTAACGTCTGGGTGACTCTCACGGAGATCTTCTCCGTTCCGAACGTCCTATGGCACCTTTCCTGGTTCCTTGGTATGACCGTACGCGGTCTTTGCACATGGCAGTTACTTTTGGTCCTACAAAGAACTTGGTGGCTCCAGAATCGCATAGCCGTCGTACTCGCGTCCCGTTCACCACAAAGGTGGAGTAGAACCTTCGGTCTTTCTTAGCTCCACCGGTCGCTACTTCTACCTCGTCTCCTCCTGGTCTTGTTTTGGGGTACTCTACTTTGTCCAGACGAATTTCTTTACTTTCTCCTGAATTCGTTTCGAGGAGTCGACCATCTCGTCCTCCAGTATGAATTCGCATTGGGCGGGCCAGGTTCGGAGGATCTCGTTCTTGAACCACGGTGTTCGTTTCCCGACTACTGTGCCTCTAGATCACGGCACTGGTCGCACTCTCGGCGAATTGTCCCTATACATCCGCACCCGTTACATTGTCGGGGTTTCGGGCACTTGCGCGCGAAGTGGCCTGTCCCGCCACAAGTATAGTACGTTCGCTCCTTCCGGCTCACCAGCGCCTCCCCCCTCCTTGGACTTGAGTTGGGAGGAATCGCGGGTGTCTGAGCCGGCGGCGGCGTAATGGGTCGTCTCTCCTCGTGGGCGTAAAATCGAGATCCTCTCCTCGATGATGACTCGGGGCTCGTCGTGTCTCTTGACGATGCCGATCTTGCTTCCTGGCTGGTCTTCCTCGATAAAGCCGAGTCTCTTTTCGGGCTGCCCCTTTTTCCGAATCTTCCTTTACCGTTGCAACTGTTGCTCTTCTCGTCGTCGTGCTTCTGGTACCCCTTTTTCGCACGTCCCTCTTCTCTTCCGTAGAGCTGCTGTCGCTCTCGACTGGCGAGGAAGACAACTTCTTCCGTTCGTTTCCAGCGGCGACCTTGTAAAGGCTTGCCCTCTGTCCTTGTTCCTTCTTCCGGACCGTGCCTTGTTGGTGGTAGCGACTATCCCACCGGGTGCCATCGTCGTAGTCCTTGCCCAAGGACTTCAGCTCGGCGAAGGTAGTGCATTCTTTTACGGCCGATAGCTTCGACAGTCCGGTCTTAGATTACGAACGACTCATCTTACTCGTAATTCCTCTGGTGGTGGCCTGCACATTTTTCAGATTTGGCACTGGACGTCCTCCACGAACTCTAGCATCTTCTCACCGGAGTTCTGGAACTTCTCAGAGATAGTCACCAGAATGTCGTCGTCGTCTTCTACTTCCTCGGCGAATCTTCCCTTAACGCGCCGACTGAAGATTCTCCACAATCGAAGAGCGGTGGGGTCTTCTCAGATCCACTGTCTCGCCTTGCCCTCGAATACTCCTGGAAGCACTTTCAGTACGTCGGCTTGGTCTAGTTCGAGACAATCGATGCACTCGCTTGTCAGGGTGAGGAAGCATCGACTTGACTTCCATTGAATTTTACACCCCATGAGCGCAGCTGCTACAGAGTATTACTGCCTTGGCGAGGATTGATGACTTCCACCGGCGGCTCTGATCGTCTTGTCTTCGTGGGAACTAACGGACGTTGAACTGGCGGCCTAACTTTCGCGCCGCGTCGTCTCATGCCGTCAGTGGACGCGATAATTCTCGGTGGTTGTCCGCTGATCTCCTCATCGGTCTCGTATGTAAAAAGTTCTCTTCTGGGCACCTTGTCCTTCTGACCTTTAGGTCGCGGTGCTATTACATCATCCTCACTATCCTCTTCGGGCAGTGCCCATGCTCCTTCCTCTTGATGCGGGCGTGTCTTCGGATTCGCGCCAGTCTTGACTCCTGGGGTCAACACACGGCTCATGAGCTCTCTTGGAATTTTCGTCTTTTCTTGGCCTGCCTGTGCAACCAGTCGACGTATGGCCGTATTTAGACCCGTTGGCGCTCCCAACGACACTCTCGAACCTTGTGCCGTTAAGTTAGGAGATGAGAACGGCAAGAAATAAGCCGTCGTAGCCAGAGCCCAGATTCTAGTGGGATATAGGTCTCAACGGGCGTGACGTCATCACGGAATGTGCTGTCGTCCATACAGGCTGCACATTTCTATAACGTCTAGCCATCGTCGTAACACAGACTGTCGTCTGAGCCGTCGTAGTAACAACCGGGATTCCGCTTGTCATGGGCTCCTCTTCGTCCTCTTGAAATGTCGCGGCGAAAGTTCGTCCCCCCGAGACCCGTGCGTTTACATGATTGGACTGATCACTCATGTCGGTCATCACACTGACCTCGACTACACTTCGGTCCCAGGCAAAAGGACCTGTCGGGAACCGTTCCCTCGCGAGAAAGCGAATCAGACGGTCGCGGACAATTTCCTCCGATCCCGATCGGTTTAGCCCTTCTCTTATTAGGTTTTCCTGAACCTCAGATAACGATAAGTTCGTTATGTCCTTGACGATCTAATTAACTACCTGTCTTACGTCCCAACCGTTTGGATCGCTTTCGTCAATCATCTTTATTGATGCCGCGGCTTTACTATTGTACGGCTGTACTTACAAATATCTCTCACATGATACATTGACTTCCCACTTTTAGATCACTATCTCTCTTATTTATTCTAACTCTCCTACACTCCCAACTCACATGCATTCAGTTCCCTATACCTGTACCTCTACTTTTCATAGCGCCAGAATGACCTCGACGGCTGGTCCACGAACTAGCTATCCAATAGCGTCGCCTCACCCGTAGTTCGCGGCTCAAATCTACGCGATAACTCCAAAGTAGGAGTTTCCCAATTATCGGACCCTCGCACCTCGATCGCGCAGATGGTCCCGCCTTAACTATCGTTAACTTAAGTAACGTTGTTGACTTAATATTGAATCTTATTATAATATTGTTAATCTACGTAACTCTATTGATTTTCTTAACCTAAGGACAACTTAATCTAAGGATCTTAAGGGAAAAAATCGCTAACCGAATCTCCAAAAAAGGGACCCGAATTTACTCCGACTTGTGAAGGTCACTCTAAATGTCGAGATTCACTCTGACAATTCTCGAATTATTTTTATTATTTCTCGAACTCCTTAAATGTCTTATTGAACTTGAACTTTACTTCCGATCCCGTCGCGATATATAATGGAGGTATAGTTCACTCGAAACTCAAGAAAAAAAAAATTGATTTTATTCACTAAGCCCGACACTCTACCTTGGCAACTAGGATTCACTCACTCCAAAAATAAAAAAAAAAATAAAAAATCCGAACAAATGCAAATTTTTCTTACCAAATAGTGAAGTTCACTCTTCTGGTCGAGATTCACTCGAGAAGTCTCGGAACGCTATTACTATAGCCCTATATTTTAAATTTAACTTAATCATAGTGAACTTCACTCCAAATATTGAAGTTCACTCCAGTGGTCACTCATCACTCAAAGACACCTCGGAAAGGAATTTTATTTCCCTCTATTAGTCGAAATTTACTCGGAAAATTTTGAACTTATTTAATTTCATAAACCGGAAATTATTTCTCAAATAATCCCGATTCTTAAAAAAAAACAACTTCAAAACTTTATCCACTATTCTTATTAATAGTATTAATAATATATCCTGTCATTTCTAAAATCTCAAACTCGAATAGCAATTACTAAATTCACTTCAATTTTTACTTATCTAAATTTTCTCACATACATGCAAAACGTCTCGAAAATTCGGCACGTGTTCTCGGCTAATTATTTCTGTTACACTTTTAAATTTAATTTTAAACCGTTTGTGCTCTAATATGGCGGCCAATATGGCCGTTTCCTTTTCCTTTTGAGCCCACGTTTCAATATGGCGGCGGGCGCATTCACGCGGTCGGAAAATGGCCGTTTGCCTTTTTTGTATGGGCTTTACTGCACGTTAAGCCACACGTTGTAGCGCCACTTTGTAATGCCGTTTCTCGCGGTATTACTATTCGGCATTATACCGCCGTCGTCTCGGGGCCGGCTACCGTCTCAGGTCGAGACTTTCACGTCCTCGTGCACATGGCGCCAGATAAAGGCCCAACGACGTCCTTCGCCCGTCCGAACAAAGTATTGCCCGAGCCCGACTGACTCGGGGTCTTTTCTCGACCCGCACCCGCACTAACGAGAGCAAGAGAACTCGTCCAAGAGGGGTACGATTTCTCGCCTTCTTCCGCGCCTGAAAAGGGAGCTCGAAAACTCGCGGGGATTTCCGCGCACTGCAATCCGTCTATTTTATCGTCGAGAGGACAGGATGCATTTATTGGAGGGTGGTTGCAGAAAATTGGTTCTTTATTTAATTGGTATTTATATTTGTATTTGTATTTAATAGGATCAACGGCCATAGGCCATTTACAATAATTACATACAGATGGCGTAATGTACATTAAAATAAAATAATTACAATAAATAAAATATGTTAATATAAAATAAAAATATTTAGACATAGAAGCTATCTGAAATTCGCAGAGGAAATACAAAGTAATAGAGTTTTAAAAACATTTGACATAGGTCATCACTCTTGATTTAAACATATAAAAGGACTCAGAGTTCTTGACAGCGACCGGGAGACTATTCCACTCGCGTTTAACCCTAGCCAGCCCTGAGTAGAAACAGAAATTAGTTTTATGTATACCTTCATGTATAGATCTCACAAAGCGCAGCGAATAGGTAACAGTTCGTGACGCAAACAAATTCTGCAGTGAAACACTGTTAATATAACCGTTCACAATTGTATACCCAAATGCCAAATCATAACTACGGTGAATAGATTTAACAGTGGGAAGCTCAAGTGACACAGCAAGTGCAGAATAGTCATGCTCGAAATAAGACATCGGGTTACCCACCTTAAAAGACATAAAACGGATAAACCGATGTTGAACAGATTCCAGCCTTGCAATGCCACAACGAGTATAAGGCGACCAGACTGGAGAGCAATATAATAAAATTGGTAAAACTAGAGTTCTGTATAGGGTCAAAAACGAGCGTTTACATTTAAAATTTTACGTGGTCCGTCTTAGAAACCCCAACATCGCATAGGCTTTAGAGACAACGTAATTAAGATGACTAGAAAAGCTTAAAGAGCTATCAAGGACAACTCCAAGATCCTTGACCGAATCACTTTAATCACAAAAATACGTATTATTTCTTCCAAAAAAAAAGAATCGGCTGGAGACCACTTACATTTATCCCTCCGGACTGGAGTGACTCTTCGTGCCCGTCACACCTCGCACGGTTTTAAAGAAAAGAAGAAAGGCGGCTTTTGCAGGCCCTTGAGTTGTCTTGCAAATCGACCCGCTCGTACTCGCTCCAAAACACAATTCTCAAACTCGCGAAACTTAACGACAAAGAATCGGCCGCACTCGTTCTCGATGGGATTGTCTCGGCACTGACGTCCGAGACCAGACTGAAGTCTGGACGTCTCGTTATCGCGCTCCGCGACCGTCGCGCTGCGTCGTCTCGTGGGCCTTTTCTAAAGTTCATCGCTTCTTACCGACCGCTCTATCGGTATATTACGGTCCACTCTGTCGATATATTACCGTCTTAGCATAAAGCTCCGGGGTTACGAGAGGAATATTGTAACCGGCGTGTTACAGAAAACTTTAAAGAAACCCATTTCAGAGATGCAGAGGTGCGCTATATAGTGCGTCTTCTTTTTCGGTCGCTACTCATCCCGAAATTGGGCTCTTAAATTACTCCTCGTACTGGAATAGTGGTTGTCTCGATGTCCCCTCGAATCTGAGGTTTACAGCAACTTCTTGAACGATTATGAGCATCATTCTCACATGATGCGTGTCAGTGCTCCTACGGTCGAGCTTACCCCTGTATATTTCCCTCATCATGGAGTCAATAAAGCAACGAGCACCACAAGTGAAATAAGAGTGGTGATGCTTCCCACAAGACCTCGAACGTCACTTCTTTAAATGACCATCTTTTGATCGGTCCGAAGTTACAAGCGGATCTGAGCAATGTCTTGCTACAGTGGCGAACTTTAGAGTTTGTGTATTGTGCGGACGTCGCTCAGATGTACCGTTAGATCTCATTGGACGCACGAGATCGGGATTATCAATGAATCCTTTATCGACCCACCCCTCATGATCCTATCTCTGACTTCCAATTGAACACGCTGACCTTTGCCATTTCTCACTTTCCGAGTTCTCCAACAACTAAGTATTGACCATGGAACTCAGTATCCCTTAGCAGCTCGGGTTTTGCAAGAAGGTTTATACGTCGATGTCTCCCTCTTCAGCTCACGACCTGTCCACGACTCGTCACACACACACACACACACACACACACACACACACACACACACACACACACACACACACACACACACACACACACACACACACACACACACACACACACACACACACACACACACACACACCCACACACACACACACACACACACACACACACACACACACACACACACACACACACACACACACACACACACACACACACACACACACACACACACACACACGCACGCACGCACGCACGCACGCACACACGCACGCACACACGCACACACACGCACGCGCACACACACACGCACGCACGCACACACACACACACACGCACGCACGCACGCACGCACACACACACACACACACACAAACCTAATGAACGCAGGCGCAAAGGCTTCCAAAGTGGCTCGTACGCTCTCCAGCATCATGCCCAATATGGGGGGGCCGAAACAGCCGCGACGGTCCCTGCTTTCATCGGTAGTAAGCTCCGTTATCCTTTACGGGGCACCGATCTGGGCTGATGCCATGAACATCCATAAGAGCTACGGAGCCACCTGCCGGCGGGCTTATAGAACAGCCGCCCTAAGAGTGACCCGTGCCTACCGTTCTGTATCGGACATCGCTCTCTCGGTGGTCGCGGGACTCCCTCCCATAGACCTTCTTGCTATGGAGAGGGCAGCAGTACACCGCGAAGGCAGGTGTATAAGGCAGGACATCGCCGACCAGGAGCCGAACCACGACAAATGGTCCATGAGGACCATAGAAAAGTGGCAAAAAAGATGGGATTCAGCGGAGTCGGGGCGGTGGACCCACTGCGTCATCCCAGATGTAGCAAAATGGACGGGCAGACAACACGGATACACCACCTTTCATCTCACCCAGGTGCTCACCGGGCACGGCTGCTTTCGCAGCTACTTACATCGTTTCCGCATTTACGAAAGTGCGGAGTGCCTGGCATGCCCTGCTGTCGATGAAGACGTGGCCCATGTCCTCTTCCACTGCCCGAGATTTGCAGCGGAACGGGAACAGTTCCGGATCTCGGTAGGAGGACCACTAACACCTGAGGGCATTGGGGAAGGTCTGCTTGCCTCACAAGAGGGATGGGACGCGGTGGTCATAATCGCCACCTCCATCATCGATAGGCTGAATGCCATCAGAAGAGAAGAAGACGGAAGAGGCAACAACATCGCCCAGACTTGAAGAGCCAAAACATCGGCGGAGGGCCTACTGAGGCAAAGACTGCCCCCCCCCCCCTCGAAGTAATGCCTTGCGGCGGTTTCCGAGGGGGGAATCACAGTCTGAGCGGAGTTATGATCCGCTGGGTTGGGTCTCTCCCGTGACCGTTGTCGCTAAGTGTCTCGTTTAGAAATTTTGGCTCCTTTCTCTGGATTGGGACAATCCTTTATCCGAGGAGGTGTGCTCTCAATGGAGGTATTTTTACGACGCCCTGCAATCGTTGAGCGACTTTCCCGTACCTCGGTGGACAGGACAAGGACCCGGAGCGACGCTCTTTGCACGGATTTGCTGATGCGCATCAAGCATAGCATACGCATCTGTTGTCTATATCGAAGTATTTAATGACTCAGCTGCTCGCATATCGCTACTTACCAGCCGCACGAAGGCGGCGCTCTTTAAACAATTGAACATTCCCAGGCTTGAGCTCACCGCCGCCGTGATTTTAGCACGATTGCTCGATTGCGTGCGTAAAGTTTCCCATTTCTCAAAGCTCCCCTTAGTGTGCTGGTCTGACTCCACAGTTACGCTTCATGGGTTAAACAACCATCCCACGCGATGGAAAACCTTTATTGCTAATCGCGTTTCGGAGGTCTAGAATCTACTTCCCAACGTCACTTAGCGATACGTGCCCGGTACCGTAAACCCCGCCGACTTAACCTCATGTGGGTTATTCACACCTGATTTTCTGTGGTCTTCACTGTGGGTTAAATGACCCCCGTGGCTTAGTCTTAATCAAAATGCTTGGCTTGCGGATCTTATTTATCCCCCCCCCCCCCCGGAACTGATCAGGAAGCTCGCACCACAGTTTTAGTCGCTGGGTCATCGGCCAATGAGACTTTCGACTTACTCACTCAGAGAGTATCGTCGGAGACAAAGCTTATTCATATGTACTTCGATGGAAACGGTGCCTAGCCCCTGCTGATACCCCCAGTTTTCTCATGTCCGCGGAGTAAAGGTTCATTAAAACGACTCTATTTCGGTGGTTGTAGTCGTCCTTTTCGGCTGAAATTGTGAATCTGCAAGATGGCAACCCGGTTTCGTCAAAGAGCCCTGTTTATTCGTGCCAGCCTTTCGTCGATGAAGTCTTGATTCGTCTCGGAAGACGACTGAGGAATAGTGATTTGCAACTTCATGTTAGACATCCAGTAGTATTGCCGACTCATCTAGTCGTGCGATTGCTGATCGTTCACACTTATGGACTCGCACGACTAGATGGTGGACTGTTTACATGGTGGAGTACTGTTAACTCTACGGACGTTGAGACAGACCGTCTCGATTCTGCAGGCAAAAAAATCCATTCGGTCCGTGATTTTTAAATGCTTGATTTGCTCTTGCTACAAAGCAGAGCTGTGTTCGCAAACCATGGGAAATTATCCCACTCATAGAGTCTTGCAACCTGAGCGTCCGTTTCCCATTGGGGCGTGGACTACGCCGGGCAGGTTTAAGTGCGCTTCGGCGGTGGTCGCGGTCGCAAGGCTCAATCGGCTTATATCGCGCTATTTGCCTGCTTCGCGATAAAGGCGGTACACCTGGAACTGGTGTCCGATTATTCGTCTGTCGCCTTTCTCGCTGCATTCAAACGCTTGATCGCATGTCGTGGCCTGCCTCACTGCATGTACAGTGATCAGAGCACAACGGTCGTCGGAACGGACTCAGAACTCTCTCGAGCCTTCCAGGCGGATATTCTGGGTGAAGAGTTCCACGAACTCCTTTGAAAAGATGAGGTACAGTGGCACTTTATACCTCCTGCTACTCCTCACTTCGGCGGCCTTTGGTAAGCCGGGGTGAAGAGTGTTAAATACCACTTTTGCCGGGTTTTGGGTGATCGAACTCCGACTATCGAGGAGCTCACCACGCTGTTAGCTCAAGTAGAGGCTGCCTTGAATTCTCGTCCTCTGAGTCCGCTCTCTAATGTCCTTGAAGATTTTAATGCGTTAACCCCGGGACACTTCCTTATAGGCGGAAGACAATGCAGAAGTGCAAAACATCCCCTTTTCAATTTTCAAAAAAAATATAATACCATAATTTTCTTTTGGTTATATTCAAGCAACGATTTCGATGTGCAAAATACTGAATCAATAACTTTTAATTTTCAAAACAAATATAATTTGTTTTTCTATCTTCAGTAACTTGGAAGTTACAATTCGGTGCAAGTTTGACTTTTAATTATATTTAATTGAATTAATAGTTCCTTTTTATTTCCTGATTCCTTTTGTAACAGCAATAAATACGAAAACGCAAATGGCGAGACCCATAAGAAATTTAGCATGTTATACAAAAATCCAATGTTATATCCAAAATGGATGTATAACATCGCAAATTGAAGCTTATTTTAAGTAGAATCGAATGCCGTGGGGCGAGTTTGAAAAATTCAAGATGGCTGCCGTTGTACATCTATTCATCGCTAAAAATAAATATAAAATATACGGAAAATGATATATTTCTCAAAAAATGATCCGCGACATTAATTTTTTTTACTCCTCACTCATTTCAATAGTCACTGACTGCAACACTGCAGGTTACGCCAAGAAATTCGAAATGGCGGGCAGAAAATCAGAATGTATTATTTTTAATTTTAAAAAATATTGACACACTCTACATTTAATTTTTAAAGTTCACTTTTCTAAAATCTCGATTAAACGCTTCGCTATCCAGCTAGAAATTCAAGAACATAGATATTTTTGCACACTGTAAACTGAACGTCAATCCTTGTATAGAAGTGTTTATAATCGATTAGATACGGCAAGAATGATGTCTCCCGGCCAACTAAAGCAAGAACGATGTGCCGCGGCCAACTAAGGAAAGAACGATGTGCCCGGCCAACTAAGGCAAGAACCATGTGCCCCGGCCAACTAAGGCAAGAACTATGTGCCCCGGCCATTGAACAAGGGGACGCTCAGGCTAGTATATCACCGATTATTGTTTAAAAAATTGAGGTAATTCTTTAAGCTACAAAAATTTACACGTGTTACGGCTTTTTACTCCATAGAGCCCCGATTCGTCAAAAGAAATTAAAAACCAAACAAAGTTCTGCGCTAGCGGTTGAAGTTCCGAAAACGTAAAGCATATCACTGTGTGGCTCGGTTGGTAGCATCGCTGTTTGGCGAAGCGGGGTTCATGAGTTCGATCCCGCGAGTTTGCGCTTTTTTTGTTTTTTTATTATTTTTATTCTATTACTTTGTTATTATCATACCAAATAAAATCCAATATATTCTAAACTATTTATTGAAACCTTTTTTTAACTGTGACTTGTTACATTTTAATGATATGTATGTAATGAAAACAGCAGAAATATATATTATTTTTTACCGTTATTATTCAATTTCTGAAATTTCCTTTTAATTGAATTAAGATTCATTTATTACATTAAACGCATAAATTGAAATGCAAGAAGAAAATATATATCAAAGTATTTAATTGTATCAAAAAATAAATTAGGCCTATTTAATTTAAGTCACATGAACGTGAAACGGGGTCCCGCTAAACACCGGTGGGCATATTTTTCATACATACATAAAGTAGCAATAGCTAAAGAACAGTGCATAATGCACAGCGACTGTTGAAGTAATTCCACCGCATTGCACGCCATTTTGTTAACCGTATGACGTATACTTCTTCAGGAAAGTGAAGAATTTCATAGAAAAAATTCAAAATTGTACTGAAGTTCTGCAATCCAATAAGGAATTATCCACACGCGAAGGTGCAATAAAGATACATTCTCTTATTCACTCGCAATTATCATCGCCATTATTCCATGATATGATTATGTATGCGTGGTTTGCTTCCAGACTGTTACCAGACAGAAAAGTATTCCGAAATGTCAATGAAGTGTGCTTCCCCGCCGAAATCAGAAAACATAAATGTGAGTGTGGGCAATTATGCTTCATAAACTGCGCTAATTGTCGTTTATTTATTTGCTTCGAATGCTTTTATGTTTTGTACCATACAAGTTCATGTGCGAGAAATGTCGTCGTACATTGAAACAACGTATTTTGTATCCAGAAAGAGAAATACATTTTTTTAATGCATTTCATATAATCATGTTATTAATGGATTATATTATACCTTGTTTGTTTATTGATGTAATGAAACGCATGTGCCATTCCACAGAAAACCGCACAACCAGTTTTACTTTTAATATACAAATTAATTTTAATATATATCCGAAATACGAGTCATTTTTTAATAAAAAATAAGCGTTTTTGAATAGAAAAATCGAAAGACATTATTTCTTTCAGAGGGTTGAAAATTTTGTACAAAAAATGTTTATATCACGTTTTTGTATGAGTAATATTCCTATAAGTAAAAATGAATTGAAAAATTTAAAGTGAAACTTATTGTGCAATTTTCTGTGAAATGGCCCATTTCATTATATTGTTTTCTACTTGCATTTCAATTTATGCGTTTAATATAATAAATGAACTTCAATTCATTTTTAAGGAAATTTCAAAAATTGAATAATAACGGTAAAAAATAATACACATTTCTGCTGTAACATTTTTCATTAAAATGCAACAAGTCATAGTTAAAAAAAGGTTTCAATGAATAGTTTAAAATGTATTGGTTTTTATTTTGTATGATAATATCACAGTAATAAAATACAAATAATAAAAAATAAAAAAAAGCGCATACTCCCGAGATCGAACTCGTGACCCCCGCGTCGCCAAGCGGCGACGCTGCCAACCAAGCCACACAGTGATATGCTTTACGTTCACAAGACACGGAACTTCAATCGTTAGCGCTGAACTTGAGTTTTCGTGCCTGAGTTTTCAATATCTCTCCGAGACCATCATGTGGTCCTTTTCCATGGGCTGTCACACTATAATGCCATTCTGCTTTGACACCGTAATCATATTCATGGTGTATTAAATTACTTAGGTTAAACAGATTTTTAAAATGCTGTCTAGCTCCATCTGATATGTAAATAATTTTTTTAACCTTACGGTGATTATCTTTGATAAAATTAATCAAATATGAATGGCACGCGTATACTGTTGTTGCATCATGTGATAAAGTTTCAGAAATTACAACTACATTTTTATGAAACAATGTTTCATCTTCTCGATAATAGTAAATAACCGTATAACTCGAAACCTGATTATTATTATAATGAAATCCTTGAGTTGCATTTTGTATAAGAAATGAATAATTTTCAGAAAAATCACTCAACACTAGAAATTCACCGACTATCAAATTGTCCTTCACATTCTTAAAGTATGACATTTGCTGTTTATTAATGAAATCGCGGATTTTAAGAGAAACTAATTTATTGCATAATTGATCTAAAAAATAATCTGCTGAAATAGTTTCTGTTTTTATTGTAGTTCTATCGGTTGAGTGCCATGCATTAAATGTAATTTCAAATATTTTCTTATTCGTTAAGAGCAAATTAAGGTAATTTTCTAATTTATCTATGCCAGGACATGCATCACAATCATCATAAAAACAGTTTGCATTCGGACGATCACATGAGGTTCAGACAATCATAGTAATCTTTTAAAGGGATGTCTGAATTCATCGTTAATTTATGTGTTTCAATTGTTCCTGACATTAGCATACAATTTTCATGTATTAGATATGCGCAAACAGTGTGAGTGTCTTCAGCTAGCACATAGTACTTTGGCCACAATTCACAAAACTTTCATATGCAGATTTTTACTTCGGGATTCCCTTGTTGAAATTTAGTATGCGAAATTCAGAGATCGAATAAAAGGTAAACCTTTACATAAAGGATAACATCAGAAAAAAATTCCATACTAGGTCATTTTAATGTATTTTTGCCTCCTGATTACAAAAAAATGTTTCAAACAAAAAATGTTGTGGCGGATGCATTTTTTACGCATCATAGCTAAAAGTAAATGCAAACTATTTACGGGCGATCTAAGGACCGAATTTAAATGCCTCGTATCGGAATTTTCATAATACAAACGCTTAATTCGAAATTACTTATTTAAATTAAGTTCTCCGTATTTGACGTCAATTTCCAAGAATTCGAGCATTATATTTAAAATGTAATTATCAAAATTACCGGATTTTACGATAATGAAAATTTAATCCTTTTTGAGGGAATTACACTTTAAAAATTGTTCCGATAACATTCTCGTAAATGCGAAATCGATTTCACCATAACAATGCTATGAGAACCCATAACTTTAAAAATTTCTATGCAAATGAAATGATATTTTTTAGTAGCGAACAATGTTCCAGTACACTTGAATTAAGCCGTGATATCGGTCTTAAAAAGTGATGGTCTTGGAACACCATAAATGTTTGGCAATACTATGGTTTTTTCACTTAAACCAAAATGACCGTTATTAGCCATACCGATTTCAGAGTTAATATCATTCATTTCAATTAAAATTAATTTCTGAATTAATTTTAATTCGCACTTCTGCAGTAATGCAACTGGAGTCATAAAAATGATTTATATGACAGAATCATTATGTCTGCATTAGAGATATCGTTTAAAAAATGGGATCTCCCATTTTTGTAAATTAAAAAAAAAGGGAAATCCTCCGTTCGGGTTCAAAAAGTGATAGCTCGTTACAAGAGGAAAATTTCTACATACAAAAATTACTATATTTTGTCATTTTTTATGGTTTTTTTGTACTTTGCCCAGAAGGACAGACCGATATTACCCCTACTATTTGAGTGTTGACCAATCAGATTTGACCCGGGTTATGACGAGCACATAAATAAGCGCGATTTTGAGGGATAGGACAGTGCACTCCTCTTCTGGCTTTACATCGAGTCATTTCAACCCTGGACAACAAACACCAGGTAGACAACGAAGCGAGGATCGTCTACTGGGATCAGCCGCTGTTACAGAATATTTTTTGCCATTTCGGCTTCTAACCAGAGAAGAACAACTGATTCGTATCTCAACAACCCTTTTCAGGGCTATATTAATTCATTTTATTCCACAGCATCTCTGTTGGTCCAGGAGCCAGCCATCCACAGTTTGTTAGTGCAAGTCGCCTAACACTGTTTGTTCATCTGCCCTTCTAACAGCCTGCTTGGCGTGTAGAACGAACAGCATCCCTGTTGGTCCAGGAGCTAGTAAATTCATCTGGTTAGTGCAAGCCGCCATAACACCGACTCAGTTCTTCTGCCTTCCTACAGCCTGCTTGGCGTATAGGAAAGGGGCCGCATCAATACCAGGAGGTATTTAGCCTACGGTACTGCCGCCTGCAGAGCCGGCAACCGTATAGCCTCAGCTGTTTCCCACACAGCGGACCATCGAGTTTACCAGGAGTCAAGGGAGAAGAAGAAGCTACCGGTCGTTCGACATAGCCGCTCGCGAAGCAGGCAGTCGGCACCTCTTGGTTCAACCATTCTCTTCAGCCATCGGTTCGATAGGCCAGAGATTTTTGAGACCTTCGGCAACTCCACTCGCCAACTGCTATTTGGTGCAAGAGTAGTTTTTCTATACATATTTTTTAGTGTTCGCGATTTTTATTTTTTTATAAGTGTACATGTCGAGTCACGGGGATTCCTCCGGTTTAGAGAGTACATTAAATGCCGAGCTAGTGCGAAATTCTGTTCGCGAGCGTTCTATATGTTTAAAGGCACTAGATTGTTCCGCGACCGAGCCGGCACCTACGCGTCCTCGCGTCACTAAGTGCATACGCGATTGCGAGGCATGCACCGCCATCCAAACGGTCGCAATACTCGATGAGGATACTTATAGCCCGTTCGAAGATGAGGCCCTAGATAGAATACTATTTGAGACTCCGTCTCAAAAAACAGCACAGCCTTATCTTACTGGTGTAACGCAGGCAGACTAGGTTCGAATTTGTCAAATACGATATCGCGTCCGACGAAGAGAGAACACGTTATGGTCCAATAATTAAAAAAGGATGCAAGTTAAATAAAATAATTGAAATCGATACTTCGGAGGCCGACGCAATAGAAAAACATCGTTGCTCAAGGAATACAAAGCGTCATCAACGCGCAAAGCCTGCAAAGATTGTACACCAGCAAAAATTGAGCTCGAAATTCTCTACAAAACACACACACACACACACACGCACGCACGCACGCACGCACGCACGCACGCACACACATGTACACATGAGGCCAGCGATAATTTTGATGACTGGACCTAGGAGGTGCGTGCGTACCCAGACTTCCCTTTTTATACTTCCCTAACCTACCTAACCCATATTTCAACAGATGTCGACCCCACATCAAATTTAGAAACTTTTAATTGCCGCAATGTTAACAAATGTATCAAAACCTAAAAACATTGTGGGCCGAACTGGAAAAGCTGATTATGGTCATGTTCCCCCTTATTTTACAGTATTACCGTTGATATTACGACTGAAACGCATTCGAACTTTTTTGTAGAGAATTTCGAGCTCTACATTTTTTGTTTGAAAAATTTTTTTGTGACACTCTGCAAAAAATTGATAAAAATCGCTTTTTTTAAGGGGTTTTTCAAAATGGAGGCTTCAATGTGTCTGACCGCCAAATTTTATGATCATATTCGTAATCAGGAGGCAAAAATACGTTAAAACGACCTAGCACAAATTTTGTTTGTATGTTGGCCTTTTTGTAAAGGTTTACCGAATAAAATTAACCTTCTATGTTTGCGAATCTTGATTTTGTATTTTTTAATCCAGGAAGTAATATAATATTATCGTCAGATTCTTAGAACTCAAACAATTTCGAAACTGTACTTTCTGGTGTCGAATTTCCAATTTTTGCAGTTGGTGTTGAGCAAGAACCATATAGCATCTTTAATTTATTTGCTTTTCTTACTGAATATGCGGTGGTATTGAACTCTGTAACTATCTTCTGAATTGTCCACGTTGATAGTAAAATTGTTAGTCAAAAATTTCCCGTCAAGCCTTTCATTACTTCATTAATATCTTCTGCAGAAAAATTTGTATCGTCAACATCCGAAATAGCATTTATATAATTATTTATTACATCCAAATGATCTGAAGTACTTTGTATGTCGCTATCGTTATTAACATTCAATTCTACATCATTAGATGCATATGGTTATATTCGACATTTATTGCAAATTACACTTCCATCCGCAATCATCGGAAACAAATTTTTGATATTAGCACTAACGGGCCGCAAGTACTTACGTATATGACTTTTTTTTCCATTCGGATTCACACATCGATCTGTTTTATTAGAAAGCTTAGTTTTATCTTTCGGAGACATTCTTCAAAAAAGTAATTTATGTATAAACGACGTTTACAAGTCTGTAAGTAGTATAGGGGTACCGATAGCCAGACGTAAACTCCCCCCATTCCTCCACCTTGAGGTAGGTCTGGCGCCAGACGGCACGCGCGCCTTGGGATAGGTCAGGGGTTAATGACCCCATAAAGAGGTGATAATGGTTATTAATAGGTAATTAATGTCAAAACAAACAATAAAAACGTCAATAAATAATGTTAATTGGGTAATTAATGTCAAAAAAATATTTATGACAAATATAATCTTGTCATTTACCGGAAGAATCTGAGTGACCTCTTTTGTCACATCTGTGAAAATTTTAAGCAAGTCTTGGCGCGTGGAAACAATCTCTGTACGCTGCAGATTTTCGCGTTGCCCAAATTTCCCCCAAAATGAATTTAAACACAGTTTAGCAACGGCTCTTAAAGCGGGATTTTTTTATATATTATTTTGTTCGAGCTTTATCCCTTCGGTCCGCTCATAAGATTTTACGTACAAGCTTTTTGTTTGCTCATCGACACATTCTGCAGGCCAGCCGCTTGCTTCTTGCTTCATTTTTAGGAACGTATCAATGTATTTCGAAAATAGACCACCATCGCGAGTCTGAAGATTGTATTGCGTTATATTATACTGCCAAATTTCGAGTATTTTTCGCATTTTATAGCCTTTCTGAATAGCTTTCTTGACCTCATCGACCACCCACGTCCCAGTTAATACTCTATCGTCGTCATTCTCATGTATACAGTCTGATTGCCACTCGATCTCGCAACAGCTTCGGCAGAGAGGAAATAGCAACCGAGAATTCATTTTAATTGGCAGTACCGCATGATACAGATTTCGGGGTGGTAGTACTTTACACATGATAAGTCCTTCTACCCCGTCTAAATTAATTGGATCTTCTAGACTCGTGATGGCAGCACATTGTTCTCCAACATAAATGGTTGGATGGCCTACGGGGAAGCGACCGGTCTTGCAAATGTACGGATATAGCGAACATACATCTACGTACTTAATTTTTTCATTATTTTTGACAGTGTAATATGTTGCGGTATTTCCCGTTCGTCCGCCAAAAAAATGCAGCGCGCGGATCGAGAACAACGTAAGACGCCATTGGATGATTTTCAACGTAATCAGAAAGTTCTCTATTTGTTTTTTTCTCCCGATTAAACGTACATTCCCATTTTTCGGTAAGCTTGTATCCGAACGAGCGTATTAGACGCGATGTAGATATTGTATTTGCATAAGCGTTATTGAAATTTTCACCGTTTGAAAAAATAGGTTTATCTCTAAATTCCGAAAAACAAGATCGACAACCGTGGAAGAAACACCCATGAAATTCAAACACGTGTCCTTTGACGTTATTAGTCACATCGTTTTCATCTGGTGGTAAGAAACCATCTACTAGTGGACCTTCGGGTAGACGATATTCTCGAGAACGACCTGCGTGCACAATTTCACAACCGTGCACCTTTTCACACCGAAGAAGCCACTCTATAGCCACCTTCGATTGGCGATTACAGCGTCTGTAACTGTTTCCCGGTGGTAATAGCCCGATAGTGTTGGGTTTCAGAAAATTCTTCCTATAAACGCGCGAACATGCTGATGCTATCGTTACCGCCTCACTAAAGGGGCAAACATTACCTTTTTGGAAAAATATTTTACGAAAAGCAACGCATGCTCTTCGTAACATATCGACATCCATTTTGCAATATACTTCCATATCGCGTTTTATATCAAATACCTCATTTCTAGCGATACAGTCGTTATACCAGCTGAAAAATTTTCCTCTTTCATCAGGCGACATTTGATCGGGGGCGTAAAAATGCGCTTCAGGAAATGCTCCGACATGATCTGTATTTTCGAGAGTATTAAATAAGTGAGGAAAATAACATTTCTTGGTGTGTTCTGGAAGGCCAAATGCTTTAGGCAAAGCACTTAACTTCATATGGAAATAATTTAAACTGTCTATAAAAATTGTTTTATCCAATTCTATTTTTATAATGCTTTTTCCGTTTAAAATTACACTCGGCTTTAATGATTTATTGAAAGCATTTTCACGTTCGATCAAATGTCTCAGGATAAACTGTGCATCAAAGCCCTTCGCGTTGTGCGCTATACAAACCACTTTAGAAAAACTCGATTTCTCGCGTACTGCAAAGTCTATGAATTCTTTAACTGGGTCGTGTTTGAAAATAAATTCATGTGGTCCGCAAAACTCACAAATTCCGCATATATCTAATAAATCGATGCCTGACTCATATACTTGATGTGCGACGCAAAGGTTTACGATGTGGAGGTTGATCTCTGGATTTCCTCGATACGCCACGTCTTGTCGGGTTTCAAAATCATAAAAAATAAAACGTGTACGGGGGCGACTTGTAATAATATTCGGCGAGTTGCTACTACTAATACTACCACCATTATCGATACCACGCCCATTAGTATTTAAAGGTGTGGAAGATGACAAAAACAGGGATGGCGAAGACGACGACGACGATAACGGTGATGATAATGTTGGTTGGGGTCTCAAGGAAAGATTCGAATTTTTTGTAGCAATTTTTTGCATAAAACAATGCGAGTTGATACCGTGTTGACTTTTGCAACGTCTGCATTTCGTTAACCCGCACATGTGAGACCTGTAATTAACATCTACACATTTGTTGCAGCTTTTACAAATTTTTATAGTACTGCAAATACTACGCATACCTTTACCCAATTTAGAATATGAACCGGGGGTACGATGCTTATTGAAGCAATCGTAGTTGTAAAAATGTCTGTTGCAAACGGTACACTAAACAAAATTATTCCTAATCTTCTCGCATGCGGGTTCCGAAAAACACATGTTGCAGGTATACGGACACGAGTGCGAGTCGGGTCTTGTATAGCGTTTATTACAACATCGACAATATCTGCATTTTTTCCCAACCACGCCCATAAGATTTGTGATCGTCGAGAAATGGTTCGCTCTTGCGTGATAGAGTATATTTATAGTATCACCACGAAACGAGAGGAATTCTCTCCGACCGTCAAATATTAAGTCCTCGCCGTTGCCGATACCATTACTGTCGTATATGACAATGGCAACATTTTTACCCGCGTAATATCGTTGAAATTCCTGAAATTGAAGCGTTGAACAACCATTTTCAGGGATTCGAACATTAGCCTCTGATATAATTCGTTTCGCGTTTTCTAATTCTAAATTACTATTGGGGCGACATATGTTTTTCCACGATTTACGCCATATATCTGGGGAAACTAAACTTTTTTTTAAAAAGTATTCGGCTATAGCAAGAGCCCTTGGGAAGCAGAGATTGTCATCGTTGCAAATCGACACGACTGATTTGCAACGGAAAGCAGCTTCGTTCATTTTGTTATTACCCCGACCGCGGGGAACACGAACGTGATACACTTCAATAACAAAATCATCATTTAATTCAATACCCGACGCGCTTTGCGCAACAGACGTTATAAGATTTAACATGTCCGTTGCGTTGAAATTACTGATAGTTCGGAAAGATAAACCGGCAGGTTTTGAAAAATTAAACGCGTTAAAAGTTAGACCTATTAAGTCGGAATCACCGCTATCGTCGCGTAAAACTATAGTTGACGTTATCAAGTCAAACAGTTCTTGTATAACGCCTTCTATATATTTGATCGGATTCGTTTCATCGCTCGGTTTTATTATTTTAAAACGAATCTCGCGACCCGACAGTTGAAATCGTTTATAGTACCGGAATGTATCCTTAGCAATTTGAATTCTACTTGCCGGTGGTCCTGATGATGATGATGATGAAGCTGCTGGCAATGATGAGGAAAACGCTGATGCTGGTTCATCATTTCTAGACTCTTCTCCAACGTCGGTGTCATCATCCTTGTCATCATATTCTTCGTCAGCGTCGGGGATATATGCTGCATCATCGGTACTGACACTGGTGTTGGAAACGTCGTTGTCATCATCGCTTTCGTCGTCGGCCTCATAGGCGGATGTTGCTATACTCCGGTTCGTGTGCAACATCCTGCAGGACTGGTTGTTGCCGAAAATTGGCGGATTCACCCGGGGCACTCTCTACCGTTAGATCATCGCTGCGGATGCTTCGCGCGCCATCCGTTGTCAACGAATCGTGCTCCGAGAGAAGTTCACCTGTATTGATGGACGATACATCGTCCAATACGCGAACAACATCTGCAAAAACAAACAAGATGTCGATAAACAATTTTCGTAATACTTCAAACCCGCTCTACGTAAATGTAAAGTAGAAAAATTCCACCAATCATAATTATTTGCGATATCAAGTTCGATACCTCATTGGTTGAAATACCTTACGTGACGTTTACATTTGTCCATCCCGCTTGCGTTGACCGGAGGGGACGTTTTATACACCATCTCCAACGCGAAAGAACGAAAATTAACATTAGTATTACAAAAAATACACAAACTTACCCGTAATCGCTTCGCACTCTGCGATGATGCGCCTGTAGAGTCTGTCATGCCGCTTTCCTCTGGAAACGAGTACGTTCCCGGTGAGACGCATCGCGACATCGCACTTTATAATAAACTTTTTATATACGTCACAAAACACTGTATGTTCGCACTCCAAAAGGTACCGCACCAATTCTTGGAAATCGTGGCACAATCTCTCGTACGATTTACGATGTGCACTAACACTATAGCGTAACCCGAAAACACTAACAACGGTACGATTTGTTGTACCAACGTACCCCACGATTGCGGATATTATTTGGCGGAGCTCTAATTCCATTTTTGCTGATTAGAAATACTTCTCGAAAAAATTACGAAGATGTTCGAGGCGAAAGAGATTTTCACAAGTGAGGACTTGGAATTATGATCGCTGGTTTTATATATCTATGATGTCTGTGATTGGAAAAAATATATTTTTCTCACATCTCATTTGTAAAATATTAAATGGGCCAGCTTGCGAGATGGTTCACATTCCCCAAAACTGTATCGTGTATGGTAAGCTTCCGTTTCGAGTGTTTCCAAAAAACATTTTATGATCTTTTTTCGTGCAAAATATAACTGATAAGAAATGTCTTACATACAAGATGAAAACTATTACATAAAGCAGAGTATATGGCTTTTCGCGAAATGATTTCTTTTGCTCGCAGAGACCCGTCGTTCGACAGAGTCGAGAGTTTTAAAAATTAAGAAAGGCCAATATATTTTCTACTTTATGGACTCCTCCTCCGTTTAAGTCTTCTCTTTAGGACATTTACAAAAACTTTTAGACATGAAAATACTATGATTTTCTTGAATTTTTTCGTTGTCTTCGCTGAACCCGAGTTTAAATGCTTTTCATTAACAATATGTGTTTGCGCAGTCAAGTGTGTGTGTGTGTGTGTGTGTGTGTGTGTGTGTGTGTGTGTGTGTGTGTGTGTGTGTGTGTGTGTGTGTGTGTGTGTGTGTGTGTGTGTGTGTGTGTGTGTGTGTGTGTGTGTGTGTGTGTGTGTGGGTGCGTGTGCGTGTGCGTATGCGTGTGCGTGTGGGTGTGCGTGTGCGTGTGCGTGTGCGCGCGCGTGTGTGTGTGTGTGTGTGTGTGTGTGTGTGTGTGTGTGTGTGTGTGTGTGTGTGTGTTTTTCCGAAGCGACGATGGAAAGCTCTACCAGCCATCCCTGCCAGCCGGTACCAGCAGGAGTGCAGGGCTCCCACCCGCTAAAACCACCTCCGCTCAGACTGTGACTCCCCCCTCGGAAACCGCCGGAAGGCATTACTTCGAGGGGGGCAGTCTTTGCCTCAGTAGGCCCTCCGCCGATGTTTTGGCTCTTCAAGTCTGGGCGATGTTGTTGCCTCTTCCGTCTTCTTCTCTTCTGATGGCATTTAGCCTATCGATGATGGAGGTGGCGATGATGACCACCGCATCCCATCCCTCCTGTGAGGCAAGCAGACATTCCCCAATGCCCTCAGGTGTTAGTGGTCCTCCTACCGAGATCCGGAACTGTTCCCGTTCCGCTGCAAATCTCGGGCAGTGGAAGAGGACATGGGCCACGTCTTCGTCGACACCAGGGCATGCCGGGCACTCCGCACTTTGATAAATACGGAAACGATGTAAGTAGCTGCGAAAGCAGCCGTGCCCGGTGAGCACCTGGGTGAGATGAAAGGTGGTGTACCCGTGTTGTCTGCCCGTCCACTTTGCTCCATCTGGGATGACGCAGTGGGTCCACCGCCCCGAATCCGCTGAATCCCATCTTTTTTGCCACCCTTCTATGGCCCTCATGGACCATTTGTCGTGGTTCGGCTCCTGGTCGGCGATGTCCTGCCTTATACACCTGCCATCGCGGTGTACTGCTGCCCTCTCCATAGCAAGAAGGTCTATGGCGGGGAGTCCCGCGACCACCGAGAGAGCGATGTCCGATACAGAACGGTAGGCACGGGCCACTCTTAGGGCGGCTGTTCTATAAGCCCGCCGGCAGGTGGCTCCGTAGCTCTTAGGGATGTTCATGGCATCAGCCCAGATCGGTGCCCCGTAAAGAATAACGCAGCTTACTACCGATGAAAGCATGGACCGTCGCGGCTGTTTCGGCCCCCCCCCCCAAATTGGGCATGATGCTAGAGAGCGTACGAGCCACTTTGAAAGCCTTTACGCCTGCGTTCATCAGGTGTTGTTTGAACGACAGCCGCGCATCTAGAGTGACTCCAAGATATCTAATAGTGTCCACCGTCCTGATCTGCGTATCTTCCACCGTGAAGGTGGCATATACCCTTTTCTTCGTTCGAGAGATGAGCACCGCCTCCGTCTTCTCAGCCGCCAGATCTAACCCATGGTTGCTCAACCACCTAGCTACTACCTCGATAGCTTCATCTCCGCTAAATTGCACCTCGTCGATGGTCTTCGAGACGACGATTAGTGCAAGGTCGTCTGCGAAAGCTACCATGGACACCCCGTCTGGAAGGAATTGCCTGAGCAGTCCGTCATATAAGACGTTCCAGAGCAAGGGTCCCAGAACCGAACCCTGTGGCACGCCTCCCGTGATGTTGTAGGAGTGCCTGCCGTCATCGGTGTCATAATACAGGGTTCGTTCTGTTAGGTAGCTTGAGATGGCTTCTCTTAGGTAGAGATGCACCTTCAGATTTTCGAGTGCCTGCATGATGCAATCCCACCTGGCCGAATTGAATGCGTTCCGGATATCCAGGGCAATGATGGCACACATGCACCTGGTGTTTCGGCTGCCACTGATGGCATCCGTGGTTATTGCTTTCACTCGGCCGATTGCATCGATGGTTGAGCGCCCCTTCCTAAATCCGAACTGGTTTTCGGAAAGACCTCCGGCATTTTCGATGGCTACTTCCAGTCTGGCACAGATAACCCTCTCATATAGCTTCCCGGAGATGTCAAGCATGCAGAGCGGTCGGAATGAGGATGGGTCGTCCGGGGGTTTGTTTCCCTTAGACAGCAGCACCAACCTGTGTTCCTTCCACTGCGCCGGGAAGCATCCTTCCTTCAGGCAAGCACTGAATGTCAATGTGAAGATGGTTGGTACATTCAGCGCTGCGATCTTCACTGCCATTCTAGGTACCCCATCCATTCCTGGGGCCTTACAGGTGGAGATCTTCTTAGCAGCCATCATTACTTCGGCTTCGGTAACATCTGGCGGCTCGGCTGCACCAGCAATTGCCATCAGGCCAGTGCCAATCGGCCGTTCCCGCTGTTCTGGGAATAAATGGCCGACGACTTTGCCAAGGAAGGATGGACAAGATGGTGCGTTGGGTCCTCTGGGCTGGTGTGTGTGTGTGTGTGTGTGTGTGTGTGTGTGTGTGTGTGTGTGTGTGTGTGTGTGTGTGTGTCTGTGTGTATTTATATGTACGAGTTACTTTTTGGGTCGTTGTAACATTAGCGTATTTAACCAGCGGCCTCAGCAGGAAAAACGAACTTTGTGCATTGCGCTTTTACTCACTTCTCCTACAACGTAAACGTACAGTTATTGAGAGCTTTTGTTAAAAAGAGCGTGCAGTGTAGCATATTTGATTAAAATAGTGAACGTGATCGTTACATCGTGTTGTTTGAAATTTCTAACAAAAACTGTGGAAAGAACTTGCGAAATTATAGAAATGGTTCGACAGGTTCCAGCCCTTGATAATGAGAAAAATACGGATGATACGCATTCACTCGCTACTCAAATTGTGCATCAAGAAACTCAAACGTATGACGAAAACGATGATGGAATGTCGTCGATACCGCTACCACCAACATCATCATCGTCATCCACAATCGTGAGCGAGAGCTCCTCTACCGAAGCATATCAATCTCCTAATGAAAAGTGTGCTCACATGTCACCTACAGTGGAGAATGGTATTCGCAATACACAGTCGTTGCTTTTGTCAACCACATATTCATTGAACAAATCATCGAGCAAGAGACATTCCGTCGGAATGGCACCTACCGATGTGGGTTTATTCGTACCCGTTGTAAACATTTTCAACAATCAATCATCTATCGGTCTAACAATGCAATCGGATAGTTGGTCAAAGTTTACAAAGGTCATTGATACCGTTTCTTCATATTTCGACGACTCGTATTTTAAACGAGCATCAACATTACGCGATACGAAAATCAACGTCAAAGATTTTAAAATCATCTTTACGACATCGTACGGTGCGAAAGCGGTCGTTTTCGAACAAATCCCCACCACTACAACCACTGAAAATGATAATGAGGGTGATGATGGTGAGAAGGCAGCAGCGACAGCAGTACCCGCAACGCTCGAAAACAACGAAATGCAGAAGGCGCCGACATCACTAGCTAAGAATATCTTAAAAACACTTGAAAAACATAGGGACATTGAATCTGCAAACGAATCACCGCCATCACCACCACCGCGAAATAGGGCAAAGAAGGAAGCATCTGATTACAGAGTATTGAGAAGGAGAACTTTTACACCATCGATCATAATGCACAAAACCACATTTGATGGTTTGAAGAGACTAGTGATCTGTGTCGATGAACGAATGAAAAAACTAAAAGAAATTTTCGAGGATGTACAAAAATGCAGATTTCGAATCGAGGATGAAATTCTGCGGTATCTTCTTTCTCAAAATTATAAAAACTTACCATGCGATCTACGCATCGAGCAAATTCTTCTAAATGAACGTGAACAAATTTGTAATTATATGAAAACACAAGTGTCAAAGGCTTTCTTTGCAGACGGACTGTTAAACATAACTATGTATGAACTTGTATTATTTTTAGAAATAATCATCGAAAATACAAAAACCACGTTTAACGCGGTACTGTAAAAATTGATATGAATAATAAAACGTATCATCATACATGAAATAAATTACCTATTAATATTCAACCTATTTGTAAAAAACACCACTTCCTCACCCGCAATCTTGGAGCAAAAGATGCACTTGTTGGCAGGAACTATTCTCGTAAGATGGGTCGCTGTCTTTGATGTTGTTTGATCGTTTTTATCGTTGCATAATACATCTCTTCTACGGAATATTCTCCGTAGGTGTACATGAATCTGTATTTATGTAAGTATGTACGGATATTTCTTCAAAGAGGTACATGAGCATATTTTCTGAAGTTTTTTTAACCTTCCACACACACGCACACACACACACACACACACACACACACACACACACGCACACACACACACACACACGCACACACACACACACACACACACACACACACACACACACACACACACACTACATGTATAACGCGGGTTTGTTGTCTTACAAGCGGTGTTATCGAAGAGGGGGCACTGATGAGCTTGTTCAGCGCGGCCCCCTCTTCGATATTCGCGGTTGTCAAGCTCGCGAAAGCCCCCCGGAGGGAGGGTGAGCCTCCCGCGGTAAATTAGCTCACGGTGCCCCAGCCGTAAGAGCTACTCGCGATAAATGAGCTTGCGAGAGCCGCGCGTCCCGGGGGCCGCCGCCGCCGCCGCCGCAGTTGTAGGAATGTGTTTGCGCAAAGTATATTTATTACTGTAGAACTAGTTGTTATTGTTATTATTATTATTATTTTTATTTTAACATTCAGTCGTTTACGGTAGAGTACAGTGGACGGTTGCTCTGCAAACAAAAAAAATGTCTTCAAGTTCAAAACCCTCTATGGACACGAGATGGAAACATCCGTGGACGTGTATGGTATGCGGTCCCACAGGATGTGGTAAAACAGTTTTCGTGACAAAATTTTTAAGAAATTTGTCATTATTAGCGGACGTTTCCTTCCATCGGGTGATTTTTTATTACGCCGAATGGCAAGATGAGTATCGTAATAAAATGGTCTTGGGTGGAAAATCGCCTGCAGCGCGTCGTGGAATCGAATTTCTACAAGGTCTACCGAACCCCGATGATTATTCAAAGGGCAATAATAATAAAAAATTAATAATAATCGACGATCTTATGCGCGAATCATTGTATAATACCATCATGGATATCTTTACTAAAGGTAGTCACCATAAAAATATGAGTGTAATTTTCATTACGCAAAATATTTTTCATCAGGGTCGTGGACAGCGCGACATTTCACTTAATACCAATTACCTGGTTTTGTTTAAAAATCCTCGAGATAGGGCTCAAATTCAGCATCTCGCACGTCAAGTATACCCGGAAAATTCAAAATTTCTCCAAGAAGCGTACAGAGATGCAACTTATCGCCCACATGGTTATCTTCTCTTAGATCTTAAACAAAGCACGCCGGATGATTTCAGACTTCCTGCACGTATATTTCCGGACGAACAATCGCATGTTGCATATGTGCCGAAACGTAGATGAATGAATTAGAAAATTTCGTGTTCTTCACCATTTGGAAAAAAATATCTCGCTTTATTACACGCTTTGTGTCATGCGATTCTCATGCAAATATATCTGTGAATGTGCGCTCAATGTATTGCGTGGTGTCGTTTCTTTAAACCCGCGGGAGAAGTGTTTACTTCGAAAGCATAAAAAAATTTTACGAACACTCGTCTTTACTACGAAAAAAACGATAAAAAACAGGTCTAGACAGGTCGGTAGCGGTGGTGGTGGTGGTGGTGGTGGTGGTGGTGCTGGCGGTGGTGATAACCGTACCTGGAAACGAAAAAGACGGCTTATTTTACAAAGAGGTGGACATTGGATACCGCTTCTTCTGGCACCGGTTATCAGCGCCATTTTTTCGAAATTAATTGGCAGCAGCGGTAGTGATTAAAAAACGTTGACCTTATGGAGTATGCAAAGAAAATGATACTAGTTCCCGAAAGTGAAGTACACGGGGCAAGCGAGGATAAGAGAACGGCGCAAACACCCGGCACAGCGCTATCGCGATTGGACGAGGAATTGTCTAATATCCTACAGGATGGAGATAATAATAAGACGTTTGATTGTGATAATATTTCCACGTTTAATATTAAAGACGGCGAGGCAGCACAGATTTTCCACGAGCGTGGTAAACTCACTCGGTACATTCGAACGCTTGAACGATATCTTCATTTTTTTACCAAACAATTATATGATGAAAAACGAACAAACTTACAGAATGTAAAGGATATTAGCGATATTGAAGATAGTGCTCATATCAAGAATGAGGAGAATCAGCAGCAGCAGGAACAACAACAACAACATAAGCCGCTAAACAGTGGACAGGAAATTTCCGGAGCTCGAAATGAAGTAACGTCCAAGGAGAAGGATATGATTCCAATTGCTAGCTCCGAAATTCTAAAAAGTGTCCCTTTCTCGTATAGAGCAAAAGCTTTGAAATTACTGAACCATATACATCGCTCGAAACGTATTTCGTGGGACAACCAAGGCGTTGTAACTATCGACGGTTATGAGGTCATCGGGTCTGACATTGTCGAGCTTGTCAACGATGCAACACGTGCGCGAAAGTCCGCACAACCAGTTGGTCGCGAAGAATTTATTCGTACTCTTCGTGCGGAACCTATCCCACCACGTTCCATTAGCAACAAATCTTTGTGGAAGCTTGCCGCTACTCCACGATTTGGTAAAAAATCTAGAGATATTATAAACGCTGCGAGATTCCGAAAAAACTTGTCGAAAAGTGTCGTCGTCGACGACGACGACAAGGGGAGCAGTGACAGGGAGAGAGAAACAGAAAAACGCAACAAGAACGAAAACACGATAATTCAGGACAGATGGAGCGAGTGGTTAAACCAGAAAGACGCCTACACTCTACACAGACCTATCAAAAGACGTTTTCAGCGTTTAAGATATTCAGTTACAAATATTGACGACCTCTGGGAAGCCGATCTCGTAGATTTACGCTCCCTTAAAACTTACAACGACAATAAAAGATACGTGCTTGTCGTCATAGATGTATTGAGTAAATATGTATAGGTCGAATCACTTCGAGTTAAAAGTGCCCTTGAAGTTCTGGCTGGGTTTAAAAGAATTTTCGGTAGAAACGATGGTCGGTTACCGATCGTTCTTCAGACAGATCGCGGAAAGGAATTTATCGGTAAACCAGTGCAAAATTATCTACGTGAAATGGATATTCAGTTTCGCGTCAATCGTACACTTAAGGAGCGAATATGGCGCTATTTCACGCATAAAAATGCCAGGCGTTACGTTGATATTTATCAAAAAATTACCGTTGCCCATAACAATTCTTTTCACACAAGTATAAAAATGACACCGGCTTCAGTAACCTTATTCAACGCGCACATTGCAGGTCAAAATATCGATTCCAGATTTCACTCGAAACGACGAAACAAATCATATAAATATGAAAAAGGTGATCACGTTCGAATCAGTAGTGCTAAAAACGCATTTAAGAAAGGCTACAAGCGAGGTTGGAGTGAAGAAATTTTTCGTATAAAGTCTGTTTTAAAACGTCAAAATCTTTTCGTTTACGAGCTCGATGACTTGAACGGCTACGAGATTGAGGGTTATTTTTATCCGCAAGAACTAGGGTCAGTCTCGAAAGTCCGAACCGAACAAGAATTTAAAATTGAGCGTGTGATTCGTTCTAAAGGTCAAGGTGTGAAGAAACAATACTTTATTAGTTGGGTCGGTTATCCCGAAGAATTCAATTCGTGGATCCCCGCCGCGAGTTTAAATAGTCTTTAAAATGCACCATTCGCAAATGGAAGAATTTTTTGTAGTTTTACCCAGCAACAGTAGCATGAAATATTTTCCCGATAATACAACGACAAGATTCACGACAGTTCTTCCCAAGGAAATTGAATTAACGGGAAACTGGTTAGTTGGATTATCAGAAATTTACGTACCTTACAGTGTTGTACATATAAAACGTAATAATAATTCATTTACATTTGGAAGCTTGGAGATTGGGGCCGATGGACTGCAAGTTATCGATACAACCAGTGCTAATATTTCTGAAGGTTATTACAATAGTGTATCTGATTTTGTAGACGGAATGAACGATCGTCTAAAAGTTTTCTACGACCAATTTTCAGACGGAGTACACTTACAATTCAATTATGCAAATACACGCGGGGGCATCGTTTCTTCGTTTTGTACGCAAAAAGATTGTAAAAAATCACATTACTTTCTTTTTTCCAGTTCGGTAAATAGGATTCTCGGACTTCCCGATATAGCGAACATTACTCCTGAAAGGGGGAAGAAGCTGATAAGAAAAATCGAATACATCGGTACTACCCAGCTAGTTTGTCCCGTGCAATCCCCGATCAGTTATTTGTCTACACCGATATTTGTGAACCGAACATTGTCGGTGATTCGCAAGTGACTTTATTGCGAATTGTCAATATCGGTGGAAAAAATTTTAATTACGGCGAAACTGTGGTAAGGCATTTTTCACCGCCCAATTACATTCCTCTTTTGTCGAAAAGATTTCGCAAAATTACAATAGATATAAGAGACCACGCAGGTTTACCAATACCATTCAAGTACGGAACGTTGACCGTCACTCTTCACTTTAAAAGACAATATTGAATGGGTCTACAATGTTGAATCATTACATAACATACTACGACGAACAGGCTGGTAATGGTCTTGGTGGTGGTGGAAACTTGTTCGGTAGAGGTCGACAAATTCGAAACGTTTATGTCGGGTCTTTGGATCAGCGCGGTCATGGAATTGGAAGTTTTCTCGGAGGATTGTTTAGACGCATCTTACGGTTATTAGGTAAAGGCGCTGCTGCAGTTGGTAAAGAGGCCTTACGTGCTGGAATAAATGTAATCGAAGATGTCGGCGAGAAGAAAGTTTCATTCAAGGAATCGTTAAGAAATCGTGCAAAGGAATCTGGAAAAAACCTCGCAGATAGAGCAAGAGAGAAACTTTCAAAAATTATGTCTGGTTCGGGATATAAAAGTTTATCAAAAATAGATCCTTCTCAGTATTCATCTGGTAATACGTTAGTGCATGTCACACAGCGGCGTCGTCGCAGCACCCATAAATTACGCAAAACCAAATCGGGGCGTGTTTCGAAACGAAAGATAAATAGAGTGCGAGGGAAAACCAAAAAGAAGAGGAAGAAGCCGTTAAAGAAGAAGAAGAAAACTCAGAAGAGAAGGAAGACAAATAACGGAAAGTGTAGAAAGCGAAAACGTAATACTGATTCGAACGACATATTTAGATAAAAATAGAAATAATGTCTTTCCTCCTTTCACACTCGTGCGAGTGCATGAAATCCGAGCTTGACCTCTTCACGCTACCCCCGACACAAACGACGATCGAGAGCTCGCACTGGGTACACTACAAACCTGTATCTTCCTTAACAGATGATCGATAGAATTTGTTGTACCAGGTCATGGCGAAGAGTATATTGACCTCGCGCATACGATGCTTAGTCTGAAAGCTCGTATTCAACCAAACGATGCAGAAGACAACGCCAAAGTTGCACCTGTGAATAACTTTTTGCATTCAATGTTTAACCAGGTAGATGTGTTCTTTAACCAAAAACTTGTATCACCACCTAATAATACCTACGCCTACCGATCGCACATTGAGACATTATTGAATTACGGTCCAGTGGCGACGGCTTCACACTTAACTTCGACGCTTTGGTATAAAGACACTGGGGCTCATATGGATTCGTTACCCTTAAGTGCGAATAATGTTGGACTAACTAAGCGTAAAAAATACACTGAAAATTCTCAAACAGTGGATCTCATCGGACATTTGCACTGCGATATTTTCAATCAGGATAAATTCATGCTAAACGGTGTCGAAATACGCTTGCGTCTCGTCCGCTCTAAAGATTCGTTTACTCTCATAGACGAATCGGTAGATGGGAAATTTTCAGTAAATATCAGCGACCTATCTCAAGATTCGTCTATCGGCCACGCGTAGCGGCCAGAGGTACCCCGTACGTTTTTGTTTACGTTAGCCTATTGACAAACCGTACAAGGCGGGAGTAGTGTTATTTACGATCATAAATTGATACGTATCTGGCGTTAATCACTCAATTATCATTATTTATTGACATTTTTATTATTTGTTTTGACATTAATTACCCGTTAATAACCATTAACACCTCTTTATGAGGTCATTAACCCCTGACCTATCTCAATATTCGTCTGCCAGCCACGCGTAGCGGCCAAAGGTACCCCGTACGTTTTTGTTTACGTCAGACTATCGACCTACTTCAAAAGGCGGCTACAGGGATATTTACGGTCATAAATTATTTTTTTTTCTGACATTAATTACCAAATTAACATTATTTATTGCCGTTTTTATTGTTTGTTTTGACATTAATTACCCATTAATAACCATTATCACCTCTTTATGAGGTCATTAACCCCTGACATATCCCAAGGCGCGCGTACCGTCTGGCGCCAGACCTACCTCAAGGTGGAGGAGTGGGAGGTGTTTACGTCTGGCTATCGGTACCCCTATACTACTTCTGTATTAACAAGCCGAAATTATATCAGTTGTATTTCAATTTGATGAATCAGAGAATACAATTCGTATAAATTATATAATCGGTACTTTTCATTTAACTGATTTCATCACACAATGAACAAGTCCAAACAAGTTAAAAACAAATATTTGTAGAATTAAAATTGATTTCTCTCTCCTACTGAAATTGAATCAAGATTAGCATCTTAATATGTAACTTTTTTATTCAACTGTTTACGGGAGTCGAGAAGGGAAAATGAGATTACGACAACGGTTGACACTCCGTGACTAAATATTTTGCGTTCCGTTCGTCTTATGTCAGTATGCCACTAATTACCTTTGAGTAAACGGTTCGTATGTTGCAAGTTTAAAAAGTTATACGACCAGTAACAAGTTACAAGCACTTGACTCGTACAACATAACAAGCATTCAGTATCAGATAAAAGGCTCAATCGTTAACATACGTCAAGTTTCGCACGCATCGAATTTCGTTCTTCTCTGGATTTAAACGCAGTATTTCTTATATTAAATCGACGAATCTCATTAAACAATTTCAATTGATGGATTGAAATATCACGTATATCACAGATAATGATACGAAGGAATCTAGTACGTTTGAAAATTCAATTTTAAAGCCATTCACTTTTCCTTAAATTGACTTTATAAATCCGTTAATTTTACAGCGTACATTAGAAACAATAAGGTAATAGGAATATAAACTTGATAATATTTTATAAAATTAAAACATTCGTCAGGTATCTTGTCCAATTTAAGCCCAAACGCAATATTCCAGAATTTTTAGTACAAAAACAAAGCGTTGGATCCAAATTTTACCACATTTTAAGTACAAATATTAAAGTAGGATGTAACCATAATTATTCCATTGCAAATATTACCTATCGATATTCTGACAACCATATTGAATCCGCCATTTTGAATTGTACAAAATTTAATACACGGTTCCTGCGAAGAGACTATAGGTTGAAGTAAAATGACGACAAAAACGTGAAGCATAGTTGTATTTGTTATTGGTGTGTTCAGGTCAAAAATCCGTTGGATTTAAAATTCTAGCTGATCCTATTTTCGAGTTACCTTTAAATTGAGGGTTTAAGGAGATTATTAAATAAAATACATTATTTAATATCTAATAATATGTGCATAATTTTTATTTATAAATCTAACAATATACAGTTAACAATTTAAAACAATTAAATTTTCTTTCAACCTTCATTTTATGTATGCCTTGAAGAAAACTCAACGACAGCCTTTTTTAATTTTGTTACATAAGCAGGATCCTCAAGTGAGTTGATTTTATAGCGGTTTCAAAAGTCTAGAAATACTCTACACGGAGAAAAGGGTTTTTTACCCAGTATTAGAATTCTTATGCCCCGTAAAAGACAGTATTTTAAAAGACGAAGATTTTAGATTATTCTAGCCAATATGTCTAGAATAAACTAAAAGCAAGTTTTGTTTATGGACATTTATCTAGCAAATTAAAATAATAAAAATGCCTTCTTTTAGTCATAATAAAACATTCTTTTAAAATAGGAGAGTTTAATACAGTTTCGTATAACCTGTCAAAAACAAATGATGAAAGACGGAGGATTTTACTAGTTATAATATTTCTTTTAAGGGCTATAATACACTTTTTAAAAGCCAAGGGATAGCAACTGATGAAATATACTTTTCTCAGTGTATGTACAGACTCTCCAGCTTGTTCGGACCATATACCTAAACTATCATTGCCTAAGATATCAAGGCATTGTTTCAAGTATTTCGTAAGCACATGGATTTTTAAAGTTTCGGAAACATCAATACTTTGTAAAGCATTTACAAGTTCTTGCATATTTTTATCCAAATCATTTTCCTGATTCTTCACAGAAAAATGATTTCTGACAATTTTGTCCATTGCTGTAAATGCCGCTATATAAGGTACAATAGCAAAATACCCAACTGTCTTATGTATCTCGCTATCGTGAAGTTTCGACGCTTCTTTTAAAAGCTTTCTACAAGCATTCCCTTCAAAAATCTCCCTATGATAATTTTTTTAAATTAATTTCAACTTTTTCAACCACAATAAAGCCTTCTCTCTTCCTAATAAGGGAACCAAGCCGTCCCAGAACAAATGATTCACAAATCCTTGCATTATATGAAATTCCGGGATAATGCATTTGTCAATTACATAAGTAACATCATCTTCTTCCGTGAAAAGAGGAAGGTTAACAGTACTATGGCACTATTTAGCAAGTTTCTTTTGCTTCCCTTTCGAAATGTACGCGGCATAATCCTTTCTCAAATCACCATAAGTTTTCAATGATAAATTACTTTCTTCATTTTCAACTTGTGGGTCAGGTATTTTTTTGAATTTTTCAGGTCATTTAAAGTCACAAAGCAATATGGACACGGGTACGTAGAAGTAGCAGTATGCTGACCATTGACTATTAGCAAAAGTTTAAAATCCGCAACTAATTTAAAAGGTATATTATTTAATTTTGTTAGGTCAATCAAAATTTTGACCTTTTCATAGGATTCTTTTATACAAGGTACTACACACAATAATATAAGTCTGTGAACACTGGTTAATTTACTTCTCTTTCCGAAACTTCCTCCATTAGAATATGAATTATTCTCTTTATTATCGAACTCATCATAACCGTAATCTTCTGGAAGAATTGTCATGGAAAATTTAAAAAATCCCTGTCCACCATCTGCCATTACCTTTATTTTAAAACTTCCAATTTGATTGCGGTTTTCTAAAACTGCTTCTAGTAACTCTTCAGCATCTGCTCAAACCACTGATCTGTTTTCATTATTCCCCTTATCTGTCTCGAATTCACGGACACCCTCTTTGTAAACGTCATCTAGTGTTTTGGACTTTTCAGATATATGTTTTTCTAACCCAGTAGGAACTGATTTTTTTCCCGCAGTGCTCCTTATGAAATTTACAAGTTTTACCATTTGCTTAGCAGACGCTCCAGTATTTACTTGGTAATTATCTAATCTTTCAATAGTGAAAACTATATCTTTTTGTACTTTTCAATTTACTATTACCTTGACTTTTGAAACACGAATGTTTAAAATTAATTCTTCATTTTTGTGCCTACTAGATGTAGATGAGTCTTCGCGATAATTTTGCATAATTATCTTGCGTTTCGAAATTGATGTTACAATTTGACTTTGTTGATTATCTGGTAATTTTTCTACCAAATGCAACACATTATCATGAGCTCTAGACTGAAAAAAATTCAATTGATTTAGTAAGTATAAGTTTATTAACCCGTATTTGAAATACAAAGAAAATTCTTAAGGGTAGAGTGCACAGTTGCTCAATATATACAGAAACAGGTACGCTACATTCACGCTTCCGGTACGATACACATAAAAAGAGAAAACAAAATACAATAAAGAAGTAAATATATATATATATGTAAACACGCTCTTAATTACTAACGGAACGCACTATACAGTGGACGGCATATAACGACAGGGACACAAAACTAGGCACTTTAATAAAGACGCACTGCCCGGCAGCAACCGCAAATTCGCAGGCCAACCTAAAAGTCTAATACAAATTGTCTCCTGGCAAAGCACGCGCTGACGAAACCAAAAAGGACCTTCAGCGCATGAGGGTCTACAGAATGGATCAGAACGGCCATTACATTCTCGTCGGAACAGTTGACCACGATGCTGTTACGACGGAGTCTAGATCTTGAGGGGGCAGAAAGGGGACAGTCCCACAGGATGTGAGTTAATGTCTCCCTTTCACCCGTATTACATATCGAACACGGCTCATGCGGGTTGTAAGCGTAGTGAGTACTACCGACGCAAAGCGAACGCGAGAATATAGTGGCCGTTCTCATCTGTATTTTTAGGCGCAAATGGGAAAGCTGGCAGCGTTCCGGAGCCAGAGAGGCCAGTCCGTCGGAATATTGCCTAAATATTGGGATCTGGATCGATTCCGATAAGAAATAGCGCTGAAGGTCACGGTTACGCTGAAGAATGGCAAAGGTTTCGCAAGTTGACGTTAATTGTTGTTGCTGCATCACGGGTATGACCTTTTCCTTTTTCTACCTTAACATGTCCTTTGAATCGAGCCGTTAAGCATACGTAACAGTTACATGTGGTGGTACTGCTGGTTCTAGTCTCCTTTGACAAATAAATATCTTCGTCATTAGGCATGGTGGGTAGAGGTCGTTTAAAATTTTTTCTTTCGTAATCGCATAAGATTAGACGGCATGTGCAACAAATAATTTTCGGAAATTTCGCACCAGATGTGTTAAAGTTTTTATTGATATGAGTCTTGATTAGTTTTTCATAACGTTCTGATATGAGAAAATTCTCCGACTTTTTGTTTCCATATATTATTTTCCTTCCACATGGAGCACATACTTTTATTCTATTTTCCTCGTGGTCACATTGATGATCAATTTTTGAGTGTGTTTTGACTAAATTACTTTTTAAATTATCCATTTTTCTAGCAAGATCTTATCTGACACAGAATCATTAACTCACATTAATCTATTAAAATCACATATTTCAATCCGAGAGCTATTAATAACCTTATTAAAATTTTAGCAGGTTAAAACGAGTTTCCTTGTAAACTAAAACAGTCGTAGTTGCTAGATAACGTCGAATAAAATCGAAGTTTTTTTGATAATTTCAAAATAATTCGAAAATAGGATCAACTAGGATTTTAAATCCAACGCATTTTTGACCTGATAACATCACCAAATATAACTATGCTTCAAGTTTATGTCGTCATTTTAGTTCAACCTGTCGTCACTTCACAGGAACCGTGAATACAAAATTTGTTGTCAGCTATTCGAAATACTTAATAATAATAATAATAATAATAATAACAAGGTCTTTATTGTACAAAAAAAAAGTACAATGGGCGAGACACAGCAAAAGCTGCTTTGCAGCCTAACCCGACTTCGTATCCAAACATGTTATGTAATCATAAGTGCGAAATGATTTAGAAATCATTCTGTTTGATTTTTTCTTGACCGCTTATTAAATAAAGTGCGAAACCCTTAAGGAGTTCTAGGGGGTTCTTGGTGAGACGGTCCAAAAATAATAATATAAAAAAAACAATTTAAACGTTTCGGCTCTCGATGTTATGTAATCGATTATAAACATTTGTACACAACGATTGACGTTCAGTTTTTACAGTGAACAAAAATATCTATGTTCTTGAATTTCTAGCAGGATAACGAAGTGTTTAATCGAAATTTTAGAACATTGAACTCAGGTTTAAAATTAAATGTAGAGTGCGTCAATATTTTCTGAAATTAAAAATATTACATTCTGATTTTCCGCCCGGCATTTTGGATCCGCCATTTTGAATTTCTTGACGTAACCTTCAGTGTCTCAATCGGTGATCATTGATATGTGTGACGAGTAAAAAAAATAATATCGCGGATCATTTATGAGAAATATATCATTTTCCGTATATTTCATATTTATTTTTACTGATAAATAGATGTACAAAGGCCGCCATCTTGAATTTTTTCAAACCCGCTACAGGGCATTCGATTCTACTTAAAATCAGCTTCAATTTGATATATTATACATCCATTTTGAGCTAAATCTCTTATGGGTCTGGCCATTTGCGTGTTCGTATGGAATGACCTATACACCGTGTTTCGCAACCTATTGAACCCCGTTCACCAGCAGATAGAGTGTAAAATTCTGAAAAGTAAATCATTTTGTGAAAAATGATTTCGACCTACCGTTTTCAAGTTATTCAGCATTGAAATTAACCAATAGCACAAGAGCTCGGCGATTGTCGCGATCGGTAGCATTGTCGGTGAATGTTGATAATGAATATGAAGAAAATGCGCATCGTCGATAAGCCGCGCTTTTTTATTTTCTAGAGAAGCCGAAAGAGACGTCAGAAATATCGATCGGATTCGAATGCCTAACCTGCAACTCGCTTCCGCCATCGAAAGTAAAATTCAAACATGTCATTCGAATTAACATTGAATCAATAAATATTAATCAAATTAATGATGATTTTACATGTTATAAGTGCAGGAAATAAGATTACATATGATTCCGTAATACGAAATACCTTAGAAAAAATGAAAATGCAAGATTTAAAATTGAGAAGTCGGATTGAATAAAGGGTTACGCGCGAAATCGAATAAGTTTTGACCGAATGACTTTTTCTACAAAGTATTCGGATTTAAAATCTAACAGCTAAATCTAAAATAAATATCTTAATTCCTTGTAGTTGAAAACGCGTTTTTTACTCAAAATGGCTCGTTTTGTGGTCCGCTCAAAATTTTTTCAGATTTTACGAATTTTGTCAGAAAGTTTTTTCAGTAAAGGCGCACTATTTTCACCATGAGCTATCTTTGGGAAATGTCTAACCTGCAAAGAAAAATGGTATTCGAATTGATAACGACGAATATTAATAGTAAACATTAATAATAAAAGATTAATATTAATAAAAGCTATTATTATTCAAAATCAAATAAAATAATTTTACAGGTTATAATTACGCGAAATAAGTTTCACTGGTTTCAAAAATCTGTAAAAATACTTGGTAAACCTTCTAAGCTGAAAATAAAAATGATAGGCGAAGAATTAAATGAGGAAATTGAAATTCCAAAGATAACATACTAAAAGTGTTTAAATTCTAATAAAAAAGACGAATTCAAGAAAATATGACCAACTGAAGTTAGTGAATTGTTCGTATTAATATTTCGATTAATTAAAATTTGTTTTTAATTTATGCAAAATCATAATAATACGAACTACTGAATTTGGTTCGCTTAGTTCGCAAACTAACTACTTCTTCATTAATAAAATACTACACAATTGAATTTGCTAAAAAAAATTATTAAAGAAAATTTAATTTGACAAATGAATCAGTAGTTACTTATTTTGTACGAGTAAAAGTTATTAGTAATTAAATTAGGGGACACTTTCAATTTCTACATTAGTACTATACTCGGATTTAATGATATACATCCCCAAATTATGCTAATAATATTTATCGACTTCAAACTAAAATTTCTCTCTCAATTTTTGGTCAGTAGTAATGAAAAAAATACCAAGCTGTTAAAAAGTTTGGATGTCGGATGTAATCCGTCATCGCCATCGTCCAGTACGTTCAGCATTTGCCATCTTCAGAATCGTCGTTTGCCTGGTTTAGGAGGCGAAACCACACGGTGGAATTTCACTGTCAAAGACCGTAGGAGCAAAGTCCCTTTTTTCAGTATTGATGAAATGATTTTGACTTATTATGGATATTCAAATTATTAATTATTAAATAACTATTGAATTAAATATCATTGCTCACTAAACTGAAGCTATTACTAAACTATTAGTGAATTTTGTGTCGAAATGCTGTCTATTTCGTTAAAAAGTATGACGGATACTCATCTCTTTCATGAAATTAATAGCCTTAATAGGGTAAACGGTACAGTAGTCGGCCACCTTCCAGTTTTAGTCATTAATGTTACAATTTTGGTCGATATTTATATGTCGTCAGAGTATGCGGTAAGTACTATGACGAGATATAAATTTACCCAAAAAATTTTAACATTAACGACCAAAAATGGAAGGTGGCCGACTACTGTCGGGTGGCCGACTACTGTACCGTTTACCCTATGTATAAGAAATTCAATTATTAAATCAATAGGCTGAAATCTATTTTCTGTTTCCGATCGAACTTATTTCTGTCGAATCTACTTTAGTTTTAAATTACTTTTACTTAAAGAAAAAAATTGCGGTAAAGAAAATTATTACTTATTCGATTACTTTAGTTTTAATTATGAAAACTAATTTCGAATGCTACACTAATTATTATTTGCGATATGTGATTAAATGTTATGATTAATAATTTGATATTCTAGTGATTATTTCTGTCTCAATTACCACTACACTATGCGAAAAAGGTTTTGACCTGTTCCAAGTCATTTTCGAACCACTTCTGTTAAAAATATTCGTTTTATTATAACAGTATGATGCGACGTTTATCATAAGCGAGAATTGAAGAACTGGCTGTGCCGCTGGATTTAACTTTTATTAATTTAGATTACTAATAGACTAATTGTATCATTTAAGGTGTAAGTTTATTATTACTATTTAACAAAACTGTTATGATTAAAAAACACCCCTATGTAGAAAATGCTGCCAGTTTCTAGCCATTTGTTCTGGTCTCTATGCTGTAACTTAGCAAGGAAGCCCAGGAAAACTGTAAAGAAACTAATGTCGGTTTCTACCAGGTACTTTTCTTTGGTAATTAATACATGTTAAAATCGATTGAAAGATAAGGAATCAATTATAATCAATAAATTGCTGCTATCTATCAAAGGTAAGAGATTTTTTATACATCACATAGTTTTGAATGCTAACTGGAATCATTATTGACTCATCATTAAAAAAACTCATTGTGCACTTATTCTCTTAGCCATGTAGTGTTGTTAATTTTCGACATGTTAGTCAATTGAGTGATAATTATAAGTTACAAGTACGGTTTAGTGCTCTTCCTGGAAATTAATTTTCTACGTAAGACCATTATCTTTCCGGGAAGATAGCACATCTAATAAAATAGAGAAAAGAACATATTTATGCATACATATTATTTATGCGCCCAAAAAACGCCCGATGAAAAAGCAAGAAAATCACATCAAGTGACGAATGAATGTACTACAACTCATAGTTCAAACGTACCAATATTCAGTAATTAATTTGGAAACCGGACATAACAAATTGAAGGAAAGTAAAAACTTACTGGTAAAAGGATAATGATGAAACCAAAAAAAAAAACCCCCCAAGAAATGAGTTTCAAGCGATTCTCTTTAATTTCCATTTTTTATGAAGTCCACCATATTTGGTCCGCCATATTGTTGTTTATGACTTATTGAACCAAATTTAAAGGCCAATCTTCATCATTAATAAAGATCTTTCGACCTGCCAAGTTTCAACCAAATCAGAGTGATACACCTGGGAATGTTCCGTAAGTTTCAAATTTCTTACCAAGAATGCAGTTTCGCTTTGTCATGAAAACGCTACGTGTGAGATTTTGCTAGGAAAAACTCTATTATTCATTAATCCTTCATCAGTAAGTGGCTAGAAAGACTAATAACACACAATTTATAACAGACATTGAGACAAAGAACCATTAATAAAGTAAACATTATTACGGAAAAAAATGAGATACTTACGAGAACCAACTGTGAATTGGTTTAAAATTTGTATGCTACGACAACCATTTAAATGATTAGGGAACCATTTCGTTGGTTGGGTAATCATTGAATTCATTTAATTAGTTGTCCTAAACAATTTATTGGCTGGGTCTCAGCGCAAAAAGCAAGTTGGTCGCAGCAACGAATGTATTAGTTACCGATCAATTCATACTTTCCGTGATGTTTAGGGGGTATTTAATACTGAGTGGAAGTTATCTTTTTAAATCTGAATTCATACTAATTATTTGATGTGCAAGCAACTAGATGTACAGGGCGTTTTTCGATTGCTGATTACAAAAACATGAGGTCAGAATAGCACTTTCTAAATCTGAATTATTTAAAAGCTATACTAATGAAAGCGTGAAAACTGGGTCACTTATTGAATTAGTAACAATTTTTACTAATAAATAGTAAAAAAAACTACAAATTGTTAGTCAAATTCTTCTAATTCATTAATCAAATTCTACTAATTCACTTTAGTAAAAAAACGTAAAAAAATAAAATTACTAATTTAAGGTTAGATGAATTTGACTAACGAATTTGTAGAATTTAACTTACAATTAGTATTTTTTGACTATTTGTTAGTAAAAGGTGTTACTAATTCAATTAGTGACCGAATTTTCACTCTTTCATTAGTAGTTTTTGACTAATTCAGATTAAGAGAGCAACATTCAAAATGTGTTCCAAAATGGTGGGCATTAAATACGAAAATTGGTTCCGATTATTCGATATGGACAGGGATTTTTCTGGCTGCTGATTATGAATATGAAGTCAGAACACTTACAACGTTAACAGACTTAGTGCAAAAAAAATAAATCGAAGATTTTTTTACATACTTGATTTTCTATTTATGTTCATGTGCGACATTTGTTGATACGTAGTGACAAAGTAGTGGAGAAAGACTTTTCCAGCGATGGTTTAGAGCGTATAGATAACGACTGTTCTTTTTTACCTAAAGGTGTGAGCACCAAAGTTTATGCATACCTGGTTGCTCCGATGGCGAATAAATAAAGAATATTGTTTGGTAGAAATTGAAATTGGTTCTACGTCGGTTTCCGACATATGTAAGTAGGGTGTTTTTTTAAATTTTGCACCACATAAATCCCAAATTGAGAAGTTGTTTTTTTAATTAGTATTGTTGCCCACGAATCATCATTATCCTTTTACTAGTAAGTTTTTACTTTCCTTCAATTTGTTATGTCCGGTTTCCAAATTAGTTACTGAATATTGGTACGTTTGAACTATGAGTTGAAGTACATACATTCGTCACTTAATGTTATTTTCTTGCTATTTCATTTGGCGTTTTTTGGGCGCATAAATAATATGCATGCATAAATATGTTTTTTTCTCTATTTCTATTAGAGGTGCTATCTTCCCTGAAAGATAATGGTCTTACGTAGAAAATTAATTTCCAGGAAGAGCACTAAACCGTATTTGTAACTTATAATTATCACTCAATTAACTAACATCTCGAAAATTAACAACACTACATGGTTAAGAGAATAAGTGCACAATAAGTTTTTTTAATGATGAGTCAATAATTATTCCAGTTAACATTCAAAACTATGTGATGTATAAAAAATCTCTTACCTTTGATAGATAGCAGCAATTTATTGATTATAATTGATTCCTTATCTTTCAATCGATTTTAACATGTATTAATTACCAAAGAAAAGTACCTGGTAGAAACCGACATTAGTTTCTTTACAGTTTTCCTGGGCTTCCTTGCTAACTTACAGCATAGAGACCAGAACAAATGGCTAGAAACTGGCAGCATTTTCTACATAGGGGTGTTTTTTAATCATAACAGTTTTGTTAAATAGTAATAATAAACTTACACCTTAAATGATACAATTAGTTTATTAGTAATCTAAATTAATAAAAGTTAAATCCAGCGGCACAGCCAGTTCCTCAATTCTCGCTTATGATAAACGTCGCACCATACTGTTATAATAAAACGAATATTTTTAACAGAAGTAGTTCGAAAATGACTTGGAACAAGTCAAAACCTTTTTCGCATAGTGTAGTGGTAATTGAGACAGAAATAAACACTAGAATATCAAATTATTAATCATAAACATTTAATCACATATCGCAAATAATAATTATTGTAGCATTCGAAATTAGTTTTCATAATTAAAACTAAATTAGATGCCACAGATATAAGTTCGATCGGAAACAGAAAATAGATTTCAGCCTATTGATTTAATAATTGAATTTCTTATACATAGGGTAGAGTAAACATAAACGGTACAGTAGTCGGCCACCTTCCATTTTTGGTCGTTAATGTTAAAATTTTTTGGGTAAAGTTATATCTCGTCATAGTACTTACCGCACACTCTGACGACATATAAATATCTTCCAAAAATGTTAACAATAATGACTAAAACTGGAAGGTGGCCGACTACTGTACCGTTTACGCTATTAAGGCTATTAATTTCATGAAGGAGATGAGTATCCGTCATTCTTTTTAACGAAATAGACAGCATTTCGATAGCGAAATTCACTAATAGTTTAGTAATAGCTTTAGCTTAGTGGGCAATGTTATTTAATAATTAAGAATTTGAATATCCATAATAAGTCAAAATCAGTTCATCAATACTGAAAAAAGGGACTTTGCTCCTACGGTCTTTGGCAGTGAAATTCCACCGCGCGGTTTCGCCTCCTAAACCAGGCAAACGACGATTCTGACGATGGCAAATGCTGAACGTACTGGACGATGGCGTTGACGGATTACATCCGACATCCAGAGTTTTTAACAACTTGGTATTATTTTCATTACTACTGACCAAAAATTGTGCGAGAAATTTGAGTTTGAAGTCGATAAATATTATTAGCATAATTTGGGGATGTACATCATGAAATCCGAGTATAGTACTAATGTAGAAATTGAAAGTATCCCCTAATTTAATTACTAATAACTTTTACTCGTACAAAATAAGTAACTACTGATTCATTTGTCAAATTAAATTTTCTTTAATAATTTTTTTTAGCAAATTCAATTGTGTAGTATTTTATTAATGAAGAAGTAGTTAGTTTGCGAACTAAGCGAACCAAATTCAGTAGTTCGTATTATTATGATTTTGCATAAATTAAAAACAAATTTTAATTAATCGAAATATTAATACGAACAATTCACTAACTTCAGTTGGTCATATTTTCTTGAATTCGTCTTTTTTTATTAGAATTCAAACACTTTTAGTATGTTATCTTTGGAATTTCAATTTCCTCATTTAATTCTTCGCCTATCATTTTTATTTTCAGCTTAGAAAGTTTACCAAGTATTTTTACAGATTTTTGAAACCAGTGAAACTTATTTCGCGTAATTATAACCTGTAAAATTATTTTATTTGATTTTGAATAATAATAGCTTTTATTAATATTAATCTTTTATTATTAATGTTTACTATTAATATTCGTCGTTATCAATTCGAATACCATTTTTCTTTGCAGGTTAGGCATTTCCCAAAGATAGCTCATGGTGAAAATAGTGCGCCTTTACTGAAAAAACTTTCTGACAAAAATCGTAAAATCTGAAAAACTTTTGAGCAGACCACAAAACGAGCCATTTTGAGTAAAAAACGCGTTTTCAACTACAAGGAATTAAGATATTTATTTTATCATAATTAAAATACGTAAATCGGGAGCTAATTTTGTCTAAATTATGATTGAACAAAATTTCAAAACGATTTATTAATATTTTAATTCTTACTACCTTTCATTTTACTCGTATAAATGAGGAGACTAATTGGGTAAGTGATTATGCGCGGAATCGGCGTATAAATACTTATTGATTGTGTCATAAACTAAAAGTCTTACAATTTTATCAATAGGAAAACAGATGCGTCTTACGACTATGTATAAATCCATGCTTTCAGATTTTAAATCCGAATACTTTGTAGAAAAAGTCATTCGGTCAAAACTTATTCGATTTCGCGCGTAACTCTTTATTCAATCCGACTCCTAAATTTTAAATCTTGCATTTTCATTTTTTCTAAGTTATTTCGTATTACGGAATCATATGTAACCTTATTTCCTGCACTTATAACATGTAAAATCGTCATTAATTTGATTAATATTTATTGATTCAATGTTAATTCGAATGACATGTTTGAATTTTACTTTCGATGGCGGAAGCGAGTTGCAGATTAGGCATTCGAATCCGGTCGATATTTCTGACGTCTCTTTCGGCTTCTCTAGAAAACAAAAAAGCGCGGCTTATCGACGATGCGCATTTTCTTCATATTCATTATCAACATTCACCGACAATGCTACCGATCGCGACATTGGCCGAGCTCTTGTGCTATTGGTTAATTTCAATGCTGAATAACTTGAAAACGGTAGGTCGAAATCATTTTTCACAAAATGATTTACTTTTCAGAATTTTACACTCTATCTGCTGGTGAACGGGGTTCAATAGGTTGCGAAACACGGTGTATATATACATGGAGCATTCAATGCCAAACGGGCAACTGAGAAGATTAGCCTTTTTCGGTGTCTCGCATTAAACGCTTGTTTCTGAATTTCTGTTTCGGAGAAAGGAAAAAATAATTAGTGGTCGGAAACTTGTCGTTTTTCAGCACGTTCTCGAACACTGGTAAGTATCGTACCGGAAGTTATCTCCTGCAAAACCGGATGCTTTTTGGGGACACTTACGTCCATAATTACACAAAAAAAATAACGAGCACCGCACTAAAATTATTATCCACACCGAGAACGACGTCGGAGTATGTCCGGTTGCCTATCACTTGTAACGTGGCAACACGTTACAGCCGTAGTATTGAGCGAGAATCAACTCGTTGGGATGCTGCAGTGCTAATAATAGGGGGGACTGCCGTGATGGCGCTAATTTTGAGGATGTGGCTCCAAAGCTGATACTACACCATAATAGGAGGGACAGTCATTCGTGGCGCTAGTTTTTGAAAGTAGTTTTGGCTCCCGGGAATAAAATACCGCTTTAAAGAATTACAGACTTTGTCTTGCCGGGAGGCTCAATCCGGGGCAATGGTGATTTTTATAGGGGGGACTGCTGTAGTGGCGCTAATTTTTGGAATCACCTTGCATTGCGTTAGATAGCATAGGCGCCAATGTATTGAAAGAAGATACTGCGCAGCTATTAGTAAACTAGCACAGGCGCCAATGTATTGAAAGAAGATACTGCGTAGCTAGTGATTAAGTTTAGTTAGTAAGCTATTAGTAAACTAGCATAGACGCCAATGTATTGAAAGAAGATACTGCGTAGCTAGTGATTACGTTTAGTTAGTAAGCTGTTAGTAAACTAGCATAGGCGCCTAGGTATTGAAAGAAGATACTGCGTAGCTAGTGAGTAAGTTTAGTTAGTAAGGCATTAGTAAACTGGCACAGGCGCCAATGTATTGAAAGAAGATACTGCGTAGCTAGTGATTAAGGTTAGTTGATTAGATAGTTTTTAGTTTGAGCAAGTGCATAGTTAGTCGGTCTCGGCCTAAAGGATGTGTAATTAGTTAGTGTAAGTAATTATTTAACAAAAAGTTTAGGAAAATGGGGGGAGATTAAATCACTCATGATATAAGTTCGTATTGGTTTTCATCTGAAACTGAAAAGAAAATTTTTTTTCGCCTAAATTCTTTTCTTTGGCATTGTTTAATACTTTTGGATATCGCATAGGAGCGGGTTTGAGCAATTATAAAAAGTAGAACGCATACTTGGGCATTTTACACATCATTTTGGAATATTAATTTCGTTAGAAGGTTCTCGATATTTTGGTAATTTCGTAAATAGATTATATTTTGCATCGGATATTATTATATAGTTATTGTTTTGAAATTCTCGTTAATATTCGAATAAAGAGCCCGATTAGACAGGTTCTCGTCGCTTTGTTATGATGGTTACGGGATAAACAAAGGCATCTCTTGTTTTTATAGAGGTATCGAGACAATAGATGTTTACCGCTTACCGCTTCTGGAAGTCTCTAGAAGATTCCAGAAGGCGTGAGGGGAATCGATGGAAAAGGGGAAGAGAAGCCGCGAGGAAAGCCGCGGTAGTCACGCGGTACCGCGGGAGCTAATCAGCGCGTTCCGTCTCTGGCGCTGGCGGGCGGCGAGGACCGCGTTCTGGCAAGGCGGGGACGAGCCTCGGGCCACTCTCGTTCTGGCAGCTGCAGCGGCAGGACAACCTGGGCTTTGGAAGGTGGGCCTCGCTTGGCGACAAGGTAACACGGGTTCCGGAAGGCAAATCGATCTTTCGTTGTTTTAACTATTGTCGTTTTGCTGTCGCCTTCCGGGATTCGTTCGTGAATTCCTCGCTTGCGTTCCTGAGTGAAGTGCCGCGAATCACTCGTGCTTTCGTTTCGTTTTTTTTTACTTTAAAATCTCACGGTTCCGGTCCTTTCGGTTAAATTTAAAATATCGGGTCTCGTAATTAACTAAAATTCCGGGTCTCCTTATCTTGGAAGCATCGAGGCTAAAATGTAATTTTGGACGTAATGCGAGTTTTGTCCTTTGTTCTGCTAACGCGTTTCAGCAACCAAGTTCGTGCGCGGTAGGCTGGCACCACGCGGTAAAATCAAAATGGTTGAAAAGGTTCCAAGGAAAGTGAAAATTTCGTAATACTTAAATAATTCTTAAAATGGATATCGCCTTTGAATCTTATTCAAAGGGTTTAATCAACTTTAAAGAAACCTTGTTGTGGTTATCGTCTTTGACATTGGTCAAGGAGACACTAAATTTTTCTTAATATTTAAATAATTATTAAACTGGATATCGCCTTTGAATCTAATTCAAAGGGTTTAATTAACTTTAAAGGAAACATTTGTGGTTATCGTCCTTAACATCGGTCAAGGAGACACTAAACTTTTCTTAATATCTAATTCATTATTAAACTGGATATCGCCTTTGCAACTTATTCAAAGGGTTTAATTAACTTTAAAGAAAACCTTTTTGCGGCTATCGTCCTTGACATTGGTCACGGAGACACTAAACTTTTCTTAATATTTAATTCATTATTAAACTGGATATCGCCTTTGCAACTTATTCAAAGGGTTTAATTAACTTTAAAGAAAACCTTTTTGCGGCTATCGTCCTTGACATTGGTCAAGGAGACACTAAACTTTTCTTAATATTTAATTCATTATTAAACTGGATATCGCCTTTGAATCTTATTCAAAGGGTTTAATTGATCGTAATTGGGCGATTATAGGCCCAAGTCCTAAGTATGGCGGGACACGAAGATGTCCTGTACGAGCGTCTTGCGCGGTTCTGCACCGGAGACACGATAGCGCTGCGAATATTGCGATATCGGGCGCTTCCCACCAGAATGTCATCGCGCAGGTTTCGGAGGGACGAAATCCAGCGATGGAAATCGAGGGACATCGCAACGCACCACGCCCAAGTGTCGGTCACGAGATGACCCATGAAGCCCAGAAGTCAACGGTGAGGTCAAACCTAACGTCGACATGCATCCCGTCGCATATGAGAATCGAGCCTACCTGGACGAGCACCGGAGGGCGTGCATCCCCCTTGGAAATGAGGACGTCCCTAGATAGGACATAGTCAATTTCGGGCCCACCAGCTATGGGATCGATGCCGAACGAGCCATATCGTGGCATTTACCACACGGAGAAACGGTCTGTCATCGGCCACATGTGAGGAGAGATTTGGCTAGTCTGGGGGCCATTCCTAGGACGTATCGCCCGGAATTCTCCGATGTAGCACGAGGAGAAAGGGAACGCGATATACGAGGTAATGCGTCACAGCAAAGTATAGCGGCACGAAGGATGCTCTTTACTGAGCCGTCGATGACGTAACAACTCAGGATGAGTTGAGAGAATATACGAAGCAGCGACATCAAGAAACGACACCGAGAAGGCGAGACGTCGACGAAAGAAGAATACCGAGTGAAACTGCAAGGACGCAGCGACCAGCGCACGACGAGGCAACGTCGCAAAGACAGGTTCAGCGGGAGTACCGTCCAACTTCGCGGTTTCCAGACCAAAATTATAATATTAATGAAGCAAAATAAATGTCTGATAAGTTAATCTTTCGAAAATTACACAAAATTTAAACAAAGTAGAGATACAACAACTCTTAAAAACAGGTTTAATCAGCGATAGAAAACAAAGAAAACAAACGGAAAAGCGTTCAGAAAATATCAAAGAAGCAAAACAGTGAGAATTAGGAAAGTCACGAATTAAACCCAAAAACCAAGGTACCCGAAACAGAAAATCCAACGATATCAAATACGGAGTTCAATAAACCAAATCCAGTCTTACAGGAAGAAAGATTACACCAAGTGTCAACTAAACTTAACGACGTAATACAGGAAATTAGTAATATTGCCGAAACAGGAAAGGCAGAAAATAACAAAATTAAAAACGCAGATAAATCACTTAGAGAATCGTCGGAAACTAACAATCTAATGAATTCCCCGGAATTCCAGAAAAACCAAATAGAATCTCTAGGAAGCAATCTAAATGAAAAACCCGATTGGTACACAAAAAAAGATACCAGTATTTAAATTGCGAACAAGCACCCTAATACATAACCGGAAGACAAATTCAAAGAAGAGGAGCAAATCTGTAGAAACGAAATATCGTTTGAAAATATTCCACAATTTTTTTCGGAAGAAGGAATTAAATAAAACCCAGAGAATCTTAGCTCTAGTACCGCCGACTAAATTTTCAGATCATTATATAATACAAATATCGACAATAACTAAAACTCTGAAAATCTCGCAGACATGGCCCAAAACCACGAGAGACTGACATTAAATCATGCCATCAAAGCAGTACCCATATTTGACGGAGACCCTACAAATTTCTTTTTATTTGTAGAGGGTTGTGAAGAAGCAAAAAAAATAAAGAATCGGAACAAGACCTTGTAAAACTCGTAAAAAGTGGATTAAAAGGTGAAGCTAGACGTGCTGTTTCACTGAGGCTATATGCCTATGCACGTGCGATTTTACATTTGCCGTACCGCATGCAATTTTATCACTTTTCAAACACTTTACGTGAATTAAGGGTTACACTGCTAATGATGAACGTGATTTACCATCAACAATGTGTGGAAAACGACGTAAGGCCAGGCGACACCGTTCCTGCCGCGCCTCGTGTTTAACCTTAACCTCACTTTTGCTTTTTTTTCGTTGGTCCGATATTCCTCGTCGCCAACTGTGATGTATTTTAAACAGGCCCTTCATGTCCCGAAGGTACACAAATAGAACAGAAGAAGTAAATGACACGGATGTTATTTAAACAATAACAACGTTTATTACTTAGCTTATTATACAGTACTAGCCCGGTGACCAGGATCGCGCGTTACTCGTCGGCGAGGGAGACGCGACTGACATGAGGGCGATACAGTATGAGGGGCGCTGAGTACCGTGTCGCTCTCATGCGTATTACTTACGCTTACGTACAAATACTACAGTTCCCCCTTTATAATTTTGAGTGCATCAAGGTTAAACATTTGGATGCAATCGTGGGGAGCGTCACAGTGATACAGGAGGTTTTCCACGTTTGATCATTTGGTCAACGTGGCGTTTGTCTACATTCCCGAATTCATCGCGTATAATAAAGACGGCGACGTCTGTTTTACAATCTTTGCTTCTATGCGCTTGTCACCTTTTACGCGATAATTGTCTATCATAACATCATCATTTGCACTCATGCTTACTTTGCGATTCCCTCTTCTCGCTGTTATTTGTGCCTTTTGTTTACCGTCGACCGCTTTGGATGCACCGGTCTGAGTACATCGAATCGCGCTCTTAAATTACGACCGCACATTAAATACGCTGGAGTTTGTCACGTAATTGCGTGTGGGATGCTACTACAGTCGAACAGGAAAATTTTAATTGCTACTTCTACACTTACTCCCCCTTTTACAAATTTTGTAACTTTATTTTTAAATGTTTGAACAAAGTTCTCGGCTGCACCGTTTGTTGCCGCATGATAAGGTGGAGAAAGACTGAAAAATACCCCGTTACGTTTCAAAAAATTTTGAAACTCCGCGCTTCGAAATTGTGGTCCTCCGTCAAATACCTCGTGCAGTGGTAATCCAAATCGCGCGAATAGTGTGCTGAATTCCTCGATTAATCTATACGCTTTTGTATTGTTATTAAAATTGATTATCTCAGGCCATTTTGAATGCGCGTCAACTACAAGTAAATACATTTTTCCGTAAAATGGGCCTGCGAAATCAGCATGTATGCGCATCCAGGCGCGTGTTGGCCATGGCCATGTTGTTCATGGCGTTTTTGCCGGACTTTTTCTTTCAATTAAAAAAATTTTACATTCTTTTTCTAGATTTTCTATTGGATTATCTATGTTAGGCCAATACACGTAGGATCTCGCAAACATTTTAATTTTTACTATCTCCATGTGTGACGCATGTAATTCTTGTAGGATTACCGTTCGCATAGACTCTGGGATACACGCTCGTAATCCCCAGAATAGACATCCCTCATTTACAGTAAGTTCATATCTTTTTTCATAATACGCTCTAACTTCATCTTTTAATTCATTAGGTTTAGGTCAGTCAGTAAAAGTTTTTTACTGTCAAATGCAATTGTGCCTTCTTCAAAGAAGTTTACATATGAAAAATCATTATCAGATAAGTCTGTCGAATCATTTATAGGCAATCTTGAGAGAGCATCACAATTTGCATTTGCTTCTGAACTTATGTGTTCAATTTTCTATCTAAACCCTGATAAAAAATACGCATTTCGTTGCAGTCTATTATCTACAGTTATTGGAATGCCCTTACGCGGACATAAGATAAATTCCAATGCTTTGTTATCAGTACGCAAGGTTATTTCTTTACCAACAATGTATTTAGAAAGGTTTGAATCCGAATACAATGGCCATTGCTTCTTTATCAATGATTGCACGTTTTAATTCAGTTGTTGGAATCTTCTTAGATGCGCAAGGAATCGGTTTTTCCGTATTATCGCTATATTTATGTGATAACCATAGTCTGATGCATCGCATGCCAGAATTATTTCTTCTTTGGGATTGTATAATGTGCTAAAATTTTTTCTGATATGAGTTCTGATTTTACCCATAAAAATGCCTTCTCACAATTTTCATTCCATATAAATTCTTTATTATTTAATAACTCGTATAACGATAATCGTTTTAAGTTATGTGATCTTTTATCTAAAAATCTAGCATAAGAATTAACAATTCCCAGGAAAGAAGATAATTCTTTTACGGTATTTGGACGCGGTGCTTTTACAATTGCTTCTACTTTTGAAGCTGTTTTATGCAGTCCATTTCCACCAATAACAAATCCTAAAATTTCTAAGTTTTTCTCTAAAAATGTACATTTTTCTAAATTAAGTCGTATGTTACATTCTTGTAGTCTAGTACATACTTTTTTTAAGTTTTCTATGTGTTCCTCGTCTGTTTTACCCGTTACATAGATATTATCTAAATAAGCGATTGTGCCTTTTATACCCATCAAACATTCATCCATTTTCTTTTGAACATCTGCTGGTGCAGGTGCTACGCCTTCTGGACTCAAAATCACCGCAAATTCTTATTTTTCCGTTGCCTTTGAAAACCGGTACAATCGGTGTTACCCACTCACTTGCTTTTTCTACAGGTTCTAATTGACCTAAATTTACCAATTTATCTATTTCCTTTTCTATTATTAGTTTTAACGCATGTGCTACGTTACATTTCATTGCTACTGGACGTGCATTGTCCTTCAGGAATATTACAGACTTACTTTTATTATATAGACCCGGTGTATTACTAAAAAGCTTTTTAAATTTGTTTACAAAATAATCAGGTAAATTTTCAATATTTATTTTATTACATTTTGTATTGCCTTGTAAATTTAATGGCCATGCATTAAATGCGGCAAGCCATTGAAGGCCAATTGGCGCTGGTCCTGTGCCAGGTAATACAAAACATTCAAGTTTTACATATTTATTTACAAATTTTACATCTAGATCTGTCAGCTTGCCTGTCTGCTTAGTTGGCTGTAATACGTTATTATCATATGACTTTAAAATGAAATTCGTAATTTCAATTTTAAAAGCTTTAAAGTGTTCATCGAACATTTTCTTAGAAATGACTGTGGCAAATGCGCCTGTATCTATTTCAAATTTTACAATTTTGCCATTTACGTTGATGTTTACAAATATTAGTTCATACTTATTAGCATACTTTCATTCATACATGCTTTGTTTTTATTCAATTTATAAACACTTTCATTTTCGTTTGTATTATTACTTAATTTCACACATTCATTCAATTCCAGGTTATAAAATTCCATTTTATTTAACATTTCATTCGCATTTTCTTCCTCATCTTCTTCATTTAGAAGATTTACAGAGGATTTCGCATGTTGACTGTCTGCTTTTGCCGATCTACACACTCGTTCGAGATGCCCTTTCTTTTGGAAATTACGGCATTTGAACTCACGATAACGACACTGATAACTTTTGTGATTTTTCTTACCACAACACGCACACACTATATTCTTGTTGTCGCTCTGCGATGTTGCCGCTTGCTGCCCGTCAGGATCTTTTGCGTCTTGCCGTTTGCTTTGCTTCTTCCAGGGTTTCTTCTCCCATGGCTGATCTTTGCTTCCTTGCTGCAGTTTGTAGACGTCCGATTTCGTAGATTTCTGCTCCAATGCCTTTTTCGAAACTGTAGCATGTTTCACAGCTGCTTCATGAGCTGTTGCTATTTCAAGTGCTGTTTCGAATTTCAAGTCTTTTTCTTCGAATGATTTAATGCGCGTGTCTTTGTCTCTAAGTCCACATACTAACTTATCACGCAGCATGTCATTCAAAATGTCTTTAAAATTACAGTGCATAGACAATTTTCTTATTCTTGCTACAAATTCTGCGACAGTTTCCTGCTTTTCCTGTTTAGCAAGATTAAACGTGCACTTCTCCATTGCTTCGGACGGCGCTGGTTTTAACTGTTTTGTCATAGTGCTTACCAGTGTGTGGTAATCTATTTCTTTAATTTTTTTAGGAGAGATCAGCTGACGGAGCAATTTATGCGCGTCGTTGTCCATGCGCGTTATCATGGCTGCGATTTTTTCATTTGCATCACTGATTTTCTTACTGGTAAAGAAAAAATCTAACTTCTCCGTAAATAATTCCCAATCACCATCTCGTAGATTAAATACAAACTTTACTTAATTCGACATATCGCTGTCTTCGTCTGACTCTGGCTGCTCTACGATGTTTACTTTTGCCTCACTGTTGTCACTAGAACTATTACTTTCTTCAAGTTCTTTTTTTATTTCCTCTCTTAATTTTGCTCGGAGCTTTTCAAATGTATCATCTTTATCAAAGCTAATACCACGCTCGCGAAGGCGTTCAATACGTTTCGACTTATTAAATCCTTTGCTATTTAATTCGGATAAGCTATTTGCTGGACATCGCAAGTTTGTATACTTTTGGCTTTCGGATATTTTCTCCCAGATGGCGCTCTGATTACTGTAGTTGGCACTTGCTTAACATGGCCGCCTTATTACGGGAGTGCCAAAGCAATTTTCAATTCAACGTCAGTGCGATTTCAATTTTACTTTTTAGAAATTATCACTATTTTTATTGCTTATTTGACCTACGTGACCGAACTTTTGCTGTATCACGTGTTTCACTGAGGTTATATGCAGCATAAAAACAAATTTCTGACATTAGAGGGGAAACAGCCGAAAAAATTTAAGAAATATGTTAGTTGCAAAATTCCATCTTGTTGGTTCATAAAGCCCATAAACATCATATATTATCATTTACATATTTTTCAGATCGCTAATTACGAATTTGAACTCAGAATTTCAAAATTATAAATGGCGGGTCCTAAATGCTGTACAAAATTTCAAAATTTACATGGAATTGGACAAAACTCTATATTTGGAGGTTTTTTAACGAAATTCAAAATTGCGGATCCTACATGGCGGACAAACTTTTAAAAAATTTCATTAAATTCGATAAAACTCTGCAGTAGTAAGTTTTTGAGTTCGCTGATTACAAATTCGTAATAAAAAATTTTAAATTCAAAATAGTGGATCCAATATGGTGGAACAAAAATCAGAATATTACTGAAATTAAATAAAACTATCCGCCATATTGGATCCGCCATTTTGAGTTTGAACATTCTGAGTTAGGATTCGTATCAGCGACTTCAAAAAACCCCAAAATACAGATTTTTGTCTAATTTAACATAAATTTAAAAATTTTATCAGCCATGTTCGATCCGTCATTTTGAAATACGATATTTTGAGTTCGGATTCGTAATCAGCGCCCTTGAAAACCCCCGAGTAAATATTTTCAAGCGTATTGGGCGGTATGTACAAATCGAGATACAAAGGGTTTAAAACCTAGCCGTCATTTTGATCGCTACACTGGCTATTGAATTTCGATTTCGCACTTATTCGTCCAGAAACGTTTAAGGTGATGTCTGATGATATTGTAACTACAGTCTTGATGTCAAAGTCAATCTAATAAGAATTTTAAAGCAATTCTTCTGAAATAATTGTATGTTTTATGTGGGATTGCTCGATAGTGACGGCTATTTTGAGGTTGCGTTTGATTATTTCTGCAAAACCCCAGATTGCATTAAAAACTACAAATCTAGACGAATATTTTGGTACCTGGCAAAGTATTATTTTCTCAAAAGAAAAATGGGCAGGTGGGGTGTCTGATTTCACAAAGAATGTCCCATATGTATATACCTTTTGAAACTGTATTTATTTAACAAAAAAAACTATATGTATATATACTGTATCTAGTAATTACTTACGTAAAATTATGCGTCTATAGAAACGCGAAGAATACTAGTTTTCCGAGTAGACATAGTTATTCCAAAGTCTGTTAACTTAATTTAAATTTCCTTTTCTAATTTTTTTTTGTAATTAATATCATAAAATTATAATATTAATGAAGCAAAATAAATGTCTGATAAGATAATCTTTCGAAAATCTACACAAAATTTAAACAAAGTAGAGATACAACAACTCTTAAAAATAGGTTTAATCAGCGATAGAAAACAAAGAAAACAAACGGAAAAGCGTTCAGAAAATATCAAAGAAGCAAAACAGTGAGAATTAGGAAAGTCACGAATTAAACCCAAAAACCAAGGTACCCGAAACAGAAAATCCAACGATATCAAATACGGAGTTCAATAAACCAAATCCAGTCTTATAGGAAGAAAGATTACACCAAGTGTCAACTAAACTTAATGAGGTAATACAGGAAATTAGTAATATTGCCGAAACAGGAAAGGCAGAAAATAACAAAATATAAAACGCAAATAAATCACTTAGAGAATCGTTGGAAACTAACAATCTAATGAATTCCCCGGAATTCCAGAAAAACCAAATAGAATCTCTAGGAAGCAATCTAAATGAAAAACCCGATTGGTACACAAAAAAGATACCAGTATTTAAATTGCGAACAAGCACCCTAATACATAACCGGAAGACAAATTCAAAGAAGAGGAGCAAATCTGCAGAAACGAAATATCGTTTGAAAACCTTCCACAATTTTTTTCGGAAGAAGGAATTAAATAAAACCCAGAGAATCTTAGCTCTATTATCGCCGACTAAATTTTCAGATCATTATATAATACAAATATCGACAATAACCAAAACTCTGAAAATCTCGCAGACATTGCCCAAAACCACGAGAGACTGACATTAAATCATGCCATCGAAGCAGTACCCATATTTGACGGAGACCCTAGAAATTTCTTTTTATTTGTAGAAGGTTGTGAAGAAGCAAAAAAAAATGATCCCAGAACAATCGGAACAAGACCTTGTAAAACTCGTAAAAAGCGGATTAAAAGGTGAAGCTAGACGTGCTGTTTCACTGAGGCTATATGCCTATGCACGTGCGATTTTACATTTGCCGTACCGCATGCAATTTTATCACTTTTCAAACACTTTACGTGAATTAAGGGTTACACTGCTAATGATGAACGTGATTTACCATCAACAATGTGTGGAAAACGACGTAAGGCCAGGCGGCACCGTTCCTGCCGCGCCTCTTGTTAAATCTTAAACTCACATTTGCTTTTTTTTCGTTGGTCCGATATTCCTCGTCGCCAACTGTGATGTATTTTAAACTGGCCCTTCATGTCCCGAAGGTACACAAATGGAACAGAATATGTAAATGACACGGATGTTATTTAAACAATAATAACGTTTATTACTTACCTTATTATACAGTACTAGCCCGGTGACTAGGAGCGCGCGTTACTCGTCGTCGAGCGAGACGCGACTGGCATGAGGGCGATTCAGTATGAGTGGCGCTGAGTGCCGTGTCGCTCTCATGCGTATTACTTACGCTTACGTACAAATACTACAACTCTCCCTGTATAATTTTGAGTGCATCAAGGTTAAACATTTGTAGAACTAGTAAAAAGCCGATTAAAAGGTGAAGCTAGACGAGAGAGAGAGAGAGAGAGAGAGAGAGAGAGAGAGAGCAGAAACATGCGCCAAATAAGTACAATACGAACGACAGAAACAGAGCAAGAAAAATAAAAACGGTACACTTAGTCAGACATGAAGCCCCAATAGTTAAATTAAAATCAAAAGATTTATATACAGAAGTCACCCTAATGGTGGATACAGGTGCGATCATCAATACAATTAAAGAAGAAAATATAAAAGGAGAAACCTTAATTGGCGAATCAGACAGAATAGATTTGAAGAGTATCACTGAACAACCAGTAACAACAATGGGAATTTTCTTTTTAAAAATACTAGGATGTGAAACAGAATTCCAAGCTTTTTGCTATAAAAACAATTTTCAAATCAATACAGCAGGCATATTAGGTTTAATATTTTACATAAATATAAAAAATAATGAAATGAAATATGGATACGTACCACGCATCGAAACATCAGAGGGTATATATATACTTAGGAGATGTACTCATTAAAAAAAATAACGGAAAAGGCTATTTAGAAATCTACAATACAACTAACAGAGAGACAGAAATAAAAGTACCAACATTAGAAATTGCTGAAATAGGAAAAGATTTTGAAATTATTAATTCCAACGAATTTAAATGCGATATAACAAAAATCATAATTTTAAACATAAAGACAAACAGAGCAATAACAAATACAAGAATACAAGTGATTATACAAAAATCTATGAAAATGTAAGTACAGACGAATGTGAAAGTATAAACAGCAACCGAAAACAAAATGAAACTATTTATTTAAATGAAAATGAAAAAGAAATACTAAAGCTAATTTTAAACCAATGTCCAAAATCCCCTAATACTTCTATACAGAAAGACCAAGATTTCTTCAGAAAAAATACCCAATCATTACTATTACGTAGGCATAAGATAAACAATGAATATACAAAGACTAATAAAAATGAAAATGATAAATTAAATCAAGTTTTAACCTCTGAATCTGTTAAAAATAAATCAGATCAAGTTAAATCCTCGGAATTTAATAAAAATGAAAATAACGATAAATTAGATGCAGATTTAACCACTGAATCTGATCAAAAAAGCCTAACAATACGTATGACAAGATAAATTATACGGGTCCTACCAGCCAATATTCCATTATGTACTAAATGCAATAAATAACCCATAAAAGCAATAATTGTTCAAAATATCTTCAAAGAGAAAACACCGAATAGGACGTTGAAATAAACCTCCAAAATAGTATTTCATTAGATGAAATAATCTGTACCGACGATTCACAAGAAGTAAGTAATAATATAATACTTACTGCACAACTCCTTGAAAACGGAAAACCCATATTACGAAGAAGCATACGAAATATCCACCCACCAGAGAGGTTACAACTAAATAATAAAAACAAAAAGACCCGAAGGAAAGAGAAGAGGCAGACCTCCAAAATAACAAGAAAAACAATATCAGCAAACCAGCTTTGATAATATAGAATATGTAAATAAAGATAGCAACGTCTTGTCTGAAAATGCCGAAGAAATCGAAACAGAAACCATAAACAATAAAAATGAAACATATCTCGAATCGGAGGAATCAAAGTTAGAAAAAATAATAATACCCCATCTTTTAGTGAGACAAAAACAGCGAAACAGATTCTGAAGATGATGAAGAAAACTCTAAAGAAAACGAAAAGAATAAAAATCTAATAGAAATAACAAATCATTTGCATATGGGCATTCCACGCGAAGTGATCAAGGTAAAAATGGAAAGTATTTCAATCGTGTTGCAATTTACACAATCATTTAGATAAATGACCAGTGATTTTTAAAGCTCTTGGTTCGTACTTTACGAATATATTAAGCACTAATAATAAAACTCTTAAATTCTTAATTTCTAAACTTCTAAAATATCTAAAGCAGTAGTTTTCGAGTTAGAGCACGATTTATGACAAAACGGGCGTACCGCGTGACGCCGCGCCGCCCTGCCTTTGCGGGTACGCGTGTACCGGGCGATTGCAGACAAATGACTTGATTTGACAAATGTTTAAACAAAAGAACAAATGTTTATGATTTCTCGCAAACACGGACAGATTACACAAAATTAATCGCTTCTGAATGTGTTCTCGAGTTTTGCTTGAAGTTAGTTTCCTAAAATCATTCAACCAAATTTCCGTTTCCGCACTTAATTTATTTCCGCCTGTCTTTGGATCAGGCAAAGTCAATATTCCGTTCTCAGCTACTAAATTAATCGCCTTTCGAGCTATTCGATCTGAATACCCGAATTCCTTGACGATTTTTGAGCGACTCCAAGATTTTTGGGTAAGAGTAAGAAGCAACATTTTAAATAACTGCTGTTCGAGTATTTAAATTTATTTTTAATTAGCTCCAATACTGCAAGAGCATCGAGGTGATAAAAATTACATTCAATCAACGGTTTTTTGGTGGATCAATAATGAAATCGATACCCGAATCTTCAGAAGTTTCGTCATCATCGCCAACTTCTCCAAGCAGTTCTCCATCCTCAATGACGTGATTTTCAGGCTTAGTTTCTTCTATCGCGCGTGCTTCGTTTACGGATGATATTTGCACAGCCTCCAGATCTTTCCTGCAAGATCGTATGATTTTTCTTTATCAGTAGAAGTATCATCGGAAGAAAATTTTGTACGCAGGACACAGAAATAAACCTTACATATTTTCCTTTTCCATGTGACGGTTTATTGAAAGGATTCAGACAAGTATTACGCCAGCGTTTTCTAACTGTAGCAATAATTACTACGATTATAATATGAATAAACGAATATGCTGATATGCGTTAGAAAATAATTTTTCTCAAGAAATTAAAATCCCGTCATTCGATAATGTATTTAACGATGTTCGTGGCTTTGACATTTATTCACCACCTGTAGAAGATTTTTTATAAGTTTGCTGCAGTAGAAAAAAAAAGGAAAATAAGTGTTTCATTGACTACCGGCAGTGATCAGAGTCGCAAGTCATTTGTCTTAAATCGACCCGGTACACGCGGACCCGTAAAGGAAGCGCGGCGCGGCGGAACGCGGTACGCCCGGTTTTTCATAAATTGTGCTCTAACTCGAAAACTACTGCTTAGCCATTTTAGAAGTTTGAAAATTAAGAATTTAAAAGGTTTCTAATATATTCGTAAAGTACGAACCAAGAGCTTTAAAAAGCACTGGTCATTTATCTAAATCGTTACATAGTATCGGGAGTTACAGACCTTTCAATGTGCATATAACAGTCGTCGTGTTGAAAATTGAAGTCCCTTTAAGTTGGCAACCCGTTGATTTAAGGACGCAAAATTTTCCCGGTGTGTTTATAATCAATAGGAGTGTAGGACTAATGATTGTGTAAATTGCAATACGATTGAAATACTTTCCATTTTTATCTCGATCATTTCGCTTGGAATGCCCCATATGCAAAAGGACAATATTACCTATTTTATTACCACAACAGGGTAACCTTGTGAAAAAGAAGCATAAGGTTTAAAAATCAGAAAAGAACTGCCCGAATACGAAAACTTAGAGCTGAATAAAATGTCGACTATTAAGAATATTAACAAATATCACATCGCAGTGCCAATAGTCACAAGCATAAGAGAAAGCCAAATAATAGTATCAAAAAATATAAAATCTGTGATTAAATCCCTAAGTCAAATAAACTGTAGCTCGAAACACTCAGTATTTCGAAATCAAACGACATAGTGGGTGTAGAATGGATGAGCGTAATAAAAATGATAGAAGAGCAATTTAAAAAATCGAATACAAAAAATAATAATATGTAATGGAAAAATAAAATATGTAAACACCACAGACAGAGAATATGTAATAAAGGAATACATTAAAACACCTATAGGGGGACATAAAGGAGTAAATAAAACTTTAAAAAGAATCAAATAAATCTACTACTGGGAAAATATGAAGTCAGATGTCAAAAAATTCATACAAACTTGCAAATCCTGCCAACTAAAAAAACTATCCAGATTCAAAACTAAGCAACCAATGATAACTTCAGATATACCTAAACAAGCACTGGAAAAAAAGCGATGGAGATCATAATTTCAAATAACAAAACTACGAAAATATACTAACGATACAAGATAATCTTACAATGTACATAATAGCATTGAAAAAGCAACGGCCACAGACATAACAGAAGCTCTAGTAAAACGATTCATATGCATTTTCGGTACACAAAAAAATACTAACAAATCAAGGTAAAGACTTCATCGGTAAAATATGAAAAAGATTCAAGAAGCAAAATTATTCAACATAAAACAAATAAAAACAACTGCATTTCATCCACAATCAAACGGATCATTAGAAGGATCACATCATGTAATTAAGGAATATATAAATCATTTTTCCGAAAAACATCCAGGCTGCGACAAACGGTTAGAATTAGCAACATTCTCATACAACGATAACGTCCATGAAGGTACAAAATATACACCCTTTCAATTAATGTTTGTAAGAATAACAAAATTACCGTCTTCAACACCAATCAGTGACGACACACATCTTACTTACAACGACTATATACAAAACCTAGCTTCCAAAATATATGACGTTCAAAAATACTCGCAACAAAACCTAACAACAACTAAATTAAAATCATAATATTATTATGACAAACGTATAAACCAACTAACACTTAAAGTAGGCGACGCAGTATTTTTACAAAAAAATTATAAAACTGGTGAATTTAACCATGAATATCAAGGCCCCTTTAAGGTATTAGAAATTTTTTAAAATGGAAATGTAAAAATAAAAATTAAAAATAACTAAAAATAGCTCATACAAATAGATTGAAATATTCAAGAATCCCAATTTAAAGAGCAATCTCCTTTCCCATTATCCATAGTCCATAAATACATGAAACAACAATATAATAGTGGAAAAACTGAGATGCATACCGGCTATGGGTGTTAGTACCCCCCCCCCCCCCACGAGGGGAACGAGATCTCGCGGTTGCAGTGTAGTCTCGCGTATTCTCATTCGAGACTTAGTACCGTGCGGTTCATTTTCTGCCATTGGGCTTTGGTGCGTTAATTGTGACCAAGTTTGTCTTTTTCAAGGGTGTGTCTCGGACTCTCGCGGAAGGGGCCATGGTGAAACCAGACAGAGAAATTTGGGTACCTCGCGAGAGTCTTCCGAGTACCATCTCCAAGGGCTGCACACGCAGCGGGCTACGTGTACCGCTCGTTGTCCGGGTTGTCCCTCAAGACGTCGAGGCGAACCCGCGACATTGGAATTAGGTGCACCCGGCCCATACGCGGCAAGGACCAGAAAATTGGCGTCAGAAGTGAGGTAAGAGAGCTCTCTTCGGTGTATGTGTGTCCGATCTTTCGCGTGGTTCACGATTCGCCTTTTTTACTAGAGTCTCTTTTCATTGTACAATTTCTTATTATTTAATAAACGATCCACTTGCCCGGGCTTTTCTCTTATTCCGTAAGAGTTTCTATGCCTAGGCAAGCGTGTAAAGTTACCGCGAGATAGTTGTGTTAATTTATTCGACCATCCAATCCTCGTTCATCCCTTCGCAAACTTACGACATATCTACATTAATTTCAATTTATTGTAGAAACCGTCTTCACTTGTAATTCTGATCATAGCATCAATTATGCTATGCTGATAAGTGTTCATAGCTTTTGATTGTGGAGCAAAATTATCAAATACATCGACTATTTCCCTATTGCATATAGAAGAATGTGAAGTAGTGAAAAAACATCTGCATATTGAAAAAATAAAAGCCCAACCTTTACAGGTCAAAGAGTACGAAGAAATAGAGGTAACCCATTACTGCGATATGCACTCTCATACCTCATCTGTCCTAAATGGTATAGCAACATACATTCAAGAAACCCCTAGAGAAGAATGCGAACGATTACATTGTTCAGGAACCGCAGTTATAAATTCAAATGCCTTAAACGGAATAAAACCGAACTATATCCATACCTTTAGTTTAACCATAGAAGAGACTATCCACGTAGATGGAGCATGTAGAGGTGTAGAATATTCCGATAGCTACGAATCATGGCGTAACGTCGTAGTATAAGGAACAGCAAGAGTTTTAATACAGAAATATAAAGCCAGAGTAAATTTGAACGAAAACCAAATTCACCTAAGATCAGGAGTACGATATCCGATAACTGACCACAGCTGTTTAGACCTGAATGGAGGCAGTGCATATTGGAGCCCAACGCCAGAAGATTTTTGTGGAGCAAGTCAATATGATGTATTATATGAAGGATCAATAGATAAAGCATATCATGAAGACAAAACCATAATATCCTCTCGAACAACAAAAGAAATAACATTTCCGTTAACGTCCAGAGGAAAGAAATATATCTGCGGATTAGAATTGTCCCTTATAGAACACTCGAAACTCCTTATATTAGAAAGTGAAAATGGTGTAGGTTTTAGAAAACACCCCCTTAATACTGTCAACCTTGATATCTTCACATATGTAAATTCCAAATTCGTTTATGTTGAAAAACATTTAAAACATCAAATAAAACAACTGTATTATGATATATTATCACAGAGATGCGAATTAGAAAAACAAGTACTTCAAAACTCCCTTTCATTGGTAAGCGAATCACCAGACGAATTTGCATACAATATAATGAAAGGACCAAGCGGTAGCTGCCGGAGAAGTAGCTTACATAATGAAACGCATACTCGTAGAAGTAAGTATACGAAAAACTGCCGAATATTACTTACCCATAAAATGCCAAGAGGAAAACACGTTCATGACCCTAAAAACAAGAATATTAATAAGTAAAGGTACTCAAATAACATGTAACAGTTTAGTGCCACCCATTTACTCAGTAAACAGCATCTGGTACACAATTCTACCAAACCCAATAGAATTAAAACCTTTAAGGAAACAAACTTGGACATACATAAACTTGGAAGATCCAGCAGTAAATAGAATATATCGTCAAGAGAACCTTAGAAAACTAACGGAACACATCATGTTCCCGGCCGAAAAACCAGCGGTGCTGAATACAGTTGCCAGAGGAGTCACTGGCCAAACAACAAATTATCAAGGTACTTTCATAACAAATATGTTAAGCGAAAACACAATAGGGAAAATGCTAAAATCAGCAACAGAAAAACTTTGGAATAACTTTATGATATTTGACACAATAACGGCAGGAATCATAGGTATAATGTTAATAGTAAAATTATTTAAGACTGTAATTGACATCGTAATACACGGATACTCTTTACACAATGCCTATGGATGGTCCGTTTTTCTAATCGGAATAGAATGGGATTCGATAACTAATTTACTCCTTCACAGAAAAACTCCTTAGCAAAAAGAAACACTAAAAGACCACTTCCGCAAACAGACTTACAAGTAATAAAAACCGTGGAAAGTGGAAAACTTGACGACAATCCAGATCCGTCAGCACCTAAAACGGAAGACATAAACGCAATTTATCCAAATCTGCAAAATGAAAACAACCAAATAGAAATACAAAGAACCCCACAAGACACAACCATAAATAACCAAGCCCACAAAGCATTTGCTCTAACACGATAATTACAATTATATATATATATATATGTGTGTGTGTGTGTGTGTGTGTAAATGTGTCTAAGAGTCGGTTCCAGGTCCGGGCTGGAAACGACCATTCTGTGTGTTTATGTATTTATGCCTTCCCCTCATAGTGTCGTAAAAACTATCCTAACCCAACCACTATAGAACCTAGTATAAAACTCATTTTGTGTTCCAGCCCCAGTATATACGGACCTGGAAAGTACCACTTCCGGGGTTGGAAACGACCCTTAGACATAAAATTCTTCCAGGTCGGACCTGGAACCTACCTTTATACATGTGAAATAGTTCTGGAACCGACCTTTAGACATATGTATAATTATGTCTATCGATGTTTAGCGGGACCTAAAAAGTAATGTAATGGTGTTTACCGGGACGGTCCCGGTAAAATTATAGATCTAACGGTATTTAGCGGGACGTCCCGCTAAAAATGACGTTTTTAATTTTCCATTTTACGGCGTTGCACTCAGTCGTAGCTCAGGCCGCAGACTCCCCAGTAAACACTGTTCATTAGCTATTGCTACTTTACGTATGTATGAGAAATATGCTCACCGCTATAAATATGCGAAATTCATACTTCCAGGACCAAAATATATAAATTTACGTAACTTCAAGGACCTTTGCATAGTGCCAGAACGGTTCTGGAAATTTTCACTGATTTTCACGATAGTTCCAGGACAAATTTCACAACTGATAGTTCCAGGACCTATAGACAAATTTAGGCATAACCGAGCGAGGCGAGTTACTTACTGGTGGGGGCCGCGGGCCTAAGCTACGACTGACGCCGTAAAATGGAAAATTAAAAACGTCATTTTTAGCGGGACGCCCCGCTAAACATCGTTAGATCTATCATTTTACCGGGATCCTCCTGCTAAACACAAAAAGTTCCGGTAAACACCATTACAATACTTTTTAGGTCCCGCTAAACATCGATAGATATATATATATATATATTTATTTATGAGCAGGCTACCAACGATTTTCCGAACACAGGACGATCCATGTTAATTCTATTGTCCAAATGGTTTTTGCGCAAAACCTATCACCAATTTGTTACTTATCGCTACCTACTAATAAACTATAATAAATAAATGATAAAATATAACGAATTGTTGATTGGTTTTGGGTAAAAGCTGTATGTAGCAGGTTTAACTGTAATTTATTTTTATTTAATTATTTATTACATTTACAATAAAATTAGAGTGAGATTACGTTGCGTTAGATTCTGGAAAATAACTACCGAGGAGGTTTTTGGAGTCGCTGATCAGTTGTCAGTTCGTCGAAATTAAAAATAGCAAGTCCAAGATTAAGAACAAAATGACATTATTTTTTAAAAGACGGATGTTACGGGGTTAATATACTTGTTTCTAATAAGAGAAAATACTTAAATCTTTGGATATGAATAGTTTAAAGCGCAAAATGTAATGTATACTGATATTGTCGCTTTTAATTAATATTTGATGAAGTTTTAATGCAGGGTACCTGTTGCATATTATTCCCAGACTATCATAACTACTATTAACACAGCTCTACGAAGAATAGTTTTAAAACTGAATGGAAGGGACTCTTATCAATATGTTTTTGTATAAAGAACGTATCTTTATTTTTTCTTTCATTTCAGCCTAGTCCGATTGAAATCGGTTCAGTGGTTCGTGAGATATCAATCATCAGTTTTTCATTCATCATGATTTCAACGATAGAAAATTGTTCTCCTTCATCGGATTTTGGGACATAGCGACAGATAGATGCCGTTTAGCATGAGCCCGAGATGGATCGACACTCGCTTCCTCTGCTATGGGACATAGAGACAGGTAGAATCTGTTTAGCATGAGTGCGACAAGGATCAACAGCATTGGGACTGCGATTCGCTTCTCGAACGAACTTCAATACGGCGTTCTACATCTTATAGAAGATACGTTCAGCATGAGTGCGACAAGGATTGGCAGCTCCGTTAGTGAGCGATAGGACATATGATGATGATGTTGTTCAAAATAAGTGGAACAAGGACAAGCGTCGGGATTTCGCGACCGTGTTTCGATATCTGCATGACAGAAACAGATCTTGCAATATGGCGGCCTGCACTCAGCTGATCAGCGGCGGCTTTACGTTCAATTTGAACAATATTGACGTTTTGACGTTTGTAGAATAAAAGAAGTAGACACCTTTAAAAGTATTGAAGTTGACCTGTGAGATTACATAATAGAGATCCGCCTGAAAAGTGGCTTGGAGCACACGTTTGACAGAGGTCTGTGGTTTTATAGTATCCTTGCCAGAGAAAAAATAAAAAAATGTTGTAGCTCTGGAAACTCTACAAAATATATTTATCTTTTACAGTCGATTGTCAGGATCTCCATGACAGAGAATGCTACAAGAAGTATAAATAGAACCTTCGAACCTTCAAAAATTCAATTTTTTCCAGCAAGGATTTCGTAGAAGTGTTGTCAAAACACCAAGTTTGTTAAGCTACTCCCAGCTGCACTTCAATAGTTTCTTATGGTAAAGAGCATCCAATCCAACGAGGTGGACTGTTTCGTGTGTTTTCGTGGACACGCCAGTGGAACCATGGCTACGTATCAAGAATCGACTGCAATAGACATTAGTATCGTTAGATAGTTTCATTATTAACCCTTTGTGTCTCAGTGGGACAGGCGTCGTCCCACTTACATTTGCATAGATTTTGCTGTTTTTCTCGTGAAATCTAAGACCCACTTTGATCAAATCTTTTTCTGTTACTTATATGGGCATATCTCCAGAACTTTTAAACTTTAACATGACATCCATTATGATACCTTAAAAATTATAGAAATAAATATGTAACATCATATTTTGGCAGATTACAGTGCCTCTTATGTGTCCCAAGCGAGTATTCGACATTAGAATCACGAACGAATTAAACCCCGAATTCGCAAGTGTCGAATTTGACAGTTTCTTGTGCGCGACAATTATGTTTTTTTTTTCATTCACAATAATCCTTTTTTAACGAAGCTTTGTGTTCTTTCGTGCTCACAGTATAAGTAGTTCAGATTATATGGAAGTGAAAAATCATGACAAAAAGAATGTGCCTTTCGTCGAAATGAAAGAAGGAACACTCAAAGTTGCGAGATAACTTTTTTTAAAATTGAACTTTTACGTAATTCGACTGCTGCAACTGTTGTAACCACACATTAAATGCGACTATATTAATATTTTGTTATTCTGTGAATAATAAGGAGTGGTTTAATCACCGGTAGAAACGTGTGCTGCATGTAGTTCATCAGTTTAGAGCCCTCAAATATGGAAAATTGAAACGTGATTCGTCAAAAAAATGTACATAATTTATTGGCACATGCTGAATGCACCTTTTAAAGGCTTAAAAGTTATTGTGAACTCTTCTTTTATAATAGAAGAGCATACGGAAAATTTGTTAACTGCATTCCTGCTCTAGAAGCCATAAAACACAACTGATAATATGATTTGTGAATGCCATGAATTTCAATACAAATCAATTTCAATAAATATGATATTATTTCGTATTGTTTAATTTTAATTATATATGTAACTTGTAATAAAATGTTGCGTCACCGCCTATCACAATCATCTTTAATTTTTGAAATCTGACTTTATAATCGTAATCAGCGACCTAGAAAACCTCTACATACAACATTTCACAAATATCCAACCATGTGTTTAGAGGACATTTAGAGATCGATCAGAGCGCTTGAAGTTTTGCATTTGATTAACATGGCAAACAATTTGTTTTTTAGTTTTTATTTTTTTCTCAGGAAGTACGTGTCGATAAAATTCGGAACTGTTTTCATATAACAACTGATTCATTTCTGTGTTACTTTTTATTTGTTTGATAATTTAAGCGTTTTCCGCGAACGCTAGGCCCTGTTTCAAGTATAAACGGCGTTATAGAATACACCCAAAAAATTCAAGATTACGCAGAAATTAGTCAGTTTTTATATGAGTACCTTTGTTAAGTCGTTTTTGTATAAGGCATTAAAAATAAAAAATGAAAAATAATTTGTTTGCCATTTTAATCAAAGTAGCATATGACGAAGCTTAAAAATGAGTAACGCCGGGTGTTATTTGATAGATACTGAAAACAATACAATTAATTTAAAGCCTTTAAAAGGCCTTTAAAGCCTTTAAAAATCAAAATCAAAATTCATTTACCCCAAAGTTTAAAAGTTCTAGAGATATGCCCATATAGACCCTAATAATCAGTAAAAAATTGTTTCCCTTTATTGCTAATAATATAATTGTTATTAACAAAACAAGTTAAAAAAATGAGTTTTTTTTTCTCGAATAAATTCAGTTTTAAGAAAACCCTCCCATTATTTTTTTCTGAAAATTTGTTCATAGAGGTTTTTGGTGTCGCTGATTACGAATACGGAGTCAGTTTTTTTTAATTCATAATGGCGAATCCAATACGGCGGAAAAAAATTTATGAAATATTTAATTGGGATTACACATTGGAAAAGAGATTAAGGGCTGGGATTCGTTACTTCATAGAAGCTTCTAGGACATCCACGACTCACTACGTGGAAGTTCCTCAGTCCAATTTTAAGTCCCTTTTTTATTATTTTTATTTTTTGGTTTTAAAATTTTTTAATTTTAACAATTTAAAAAAAAATGTAAATGTAATCATACTAATATTTATTTATTCATTTGTGATATACAATAAAACATTTTTTTTAAATGCCAAGCACAACGGAAAATTAAAAACTTTGCACATAAATTGTGTTCTGCATTCATTAATTTTAGTGGTACATTGAGCACATCTCCTTCGCATTTTATTCGTTAACATTATACAGGGTGTCCCAAAAGTTTGGAAACGGTCTTGTAACTTTTGAAAGAAAAAAAATTTTAAAAATTGCTGAAATACGTGAAACGATATTTCTAAAAAGCTATCATCTCTGAGGGGTTCCACCCCCCCCCCCCAAACCCAAGGGGGGACGTGGGGCACGAGGGAGGATGAATAGCTTAAATGGCAATGTGGGTTGATTGGGGGCTCATTTGAAAGTTTTCTTCGAGACGAATACCAAAACACTGGTCATAGATGGCGTTATACTCATTTATCGCCGAATTATTCATCGCTTGAAATTTCTAATCTCAGAAACCAATATTCGGATCCAACATACCACACAATATTTGCAGCGATTAAAAATGCCTAAGTACCCTCCTCTTTTACAAGGGCTTGGGACCGTCATAGGTAGAATTGTGCTACTTTTTTTCTTTTTTGTTTTAATTTCCTTTCGTATTTTGGAGTTTTATTTTCTATAGTATTGATCGCAGTTTAAAAAGTGTATTTCAAAATAATTTATATCATGTGCTCAAATTGAGCACCTGCAACTTCCTGACACTGCCCCAGTCTTAAATAGAATTCTCCCATTACTTTCAGTCTCATATCTCTTGAAATAAGATGTACTTCCTGTATTATTCGTCTTCGTAGTTCTTGCAAGTTGGCGGGTTTCGTCGTGTATACCCTGTCTTTGAGGTGTCCCCACAAGAAAATACACGCTTTGTAGTTCCACATTTCGCCGCTAGTCACAGGCGTGACTTTCGCTATCCTGCGTTTTGCGTCCGTTAGAGGAATGGATTTTCATTTGGAATATTAAAGAAGCTTTTCGCCACATATTCGTTATACTGAATATTATATTCAGACAAGTAAGTTGCGACTCGTATACATAGTTTGAATCGATTTTCTACTGATATTTTTGTTTATATTATTATTGGTACAAAAATATTTCATCTATTAGAAAAAGGAAAAATAAATTTATGTGAATGTGAGCGAATAGCAATATTAATTGCACGAGGGTGCGGAAATCTGACTCGATCTTACGAGGAAGCCGCTACATTTTTCAATGATTCGCATCCCTACCGCCCGCCGATATCTAAGTCGACTGTGCAGAAAACAGTACAACGATTTCATGATACAGGTACTGTAAAAGACCGTCCACGAAGTGGGCGATCGAAATCAGCAACAAACAACGATGGAAGTTTGGAAGTTATGCAAACATTTGTAGAAAATCCACATGTTAGTGTAAGGAAAGCGGCACAGGCAATCGGTATTTCTAGAATGAGTGTTCATCGTCTACTATCAAATAAGAAATGGCATCCTTTTAAAATAAAATTTACTCAACAACTCAGAAAAGTAGATTATGGTAAAAGAGTTGAATTTTGCGATAGATTTATAATGATAATCCTCTGTTGAATCGTATTATCTTTTCCGATGAAGCCACGTTTCATTTAGACGGTGCAGTAAACCGTCATAATTTCCGATATTGAGTGATGAAAATCCTCACTGGATTTCGGATATTCGCACACAATGGCCTCAGAAATTGAATGTATGCGCCGGTTTTTGTGAAAAAGTAATTGTCGGACCGTTTTTTATTGACGGGAATTTAAATGGAAACATTTATCTTGAATTACTTCAACACGAAGTTTTACCTGCAATACGAAACATGTACAATGATGATATACAAAATGCTTGGTTTCAACAAGATGGTGCGACACCTAATTATGTGACACTGGTTCGACAATTCTTAGATGAAACATTTCCACAGCGATGGATGGGAAGGCATGGTTACATCAAATGACCACCCAGATCACCAGACCTAACTCCATTGGATTATTTTTTGTGGGGACACCTCAAAGACAGGGTATACACGGCGAAACCCGCCAACTTGCAAGAACTACGAGGCCGAATAATCCAGGAAGTACATCTTATTTCAAGAGATATGAGACTGAAAGTATTGGGCGAATTCTATTTAAGACTGGGGCAGTGTCAGGAAGTTGCAGGTGCTCAATTTGAGCACATGAAATAAATTATTTTGAAATACAAATCGGCTTCGTGGCTCAGGCGGTTAACGCACTGGACTACGAAGTCGTAGGTCGTGAGTTCGATCCCCGTCTAGTGAACAATTTTTCGATTCCGTTTTCAAGCAGCAGCTCGCTGTTGGTAAGACGAACCACGTTGTTTGTGTTTACGTTTCGAAAGTATTGTTTATCTGAAGGAAATCGACTCATGACCGCTGCTGCACTTGGTGTAGGTTTCTTCAGTCCTACATTTCATACACAAATGTGAAGTATGACGCCATCTTCATAAATGCATCTGCAGCTCTCGCAAATCTTACGATTAACAAACTTGGCAACACATTAGTAAAAAGGGCGATTCCTCCCGTTAAAAAATAATAAAAAAAACAAGACTTTTTAAACGGCAATCAATACTATACAAAATAAAACTCAAAAAAACGAAAGGAAATTAAAACAAAAAAGAAAAAAAGTAGCAAAACTCTGCCTGTTACGGTCCCACGCCCGTGTAAAAGAGGAGGGTGTTTAGGAATTTTTAATCGCTACAAATATTGTGTGGTATATTGAATCCGAATATTGGTTTCTGAGATTAGAAATTTCAAACGATTAATAATTCGGCGATAAATGATTATAATGCCATCTATGATCAATGTTTTGTATTCGTCTCGATGAGACCTTTCAAATGAGCTCCCACTCGACCCATGTTGCCATTTAAGATATTCATCCCCCCTCGTGCCCCACGCCCCCCCCCTTGCGGTGGAGGGGAGGGGGGTTAGAACCCCTCAAAAAGACGCCTTTTTTTAAAAATCGTTTCACGTGTTTCAGCAATTTTACAAATTTTTTTTCTTTCAAAAGTTACAAGACCGTTTCCAAACTTTTGGGAACCCTGTAGTTGAGTGTTCTGCATTTACTTGTCGTTTTTCTAGCGAAACTTGAGGTTTCCGACAACTCATTCCTCTTCTTAAAGGTTTTCGACATTTTTTACGCATACAGTATTTGCTAATAATTCATTTATGACCGTTAATCTAAATTGTTTCAATTTCCTGAATTTTTCCTTATAATAAATACTTATATACAATCTGCGAATGATGACATATTAGAATTATTTATTATACATATGTGGCATACAACTAACTTCAATTTTAATAAGTAATTGATGAATTTATCGGTAATCCGAACCAAATAGTGTCTGAGTTTTTCAAATTTCGCGCGACAAATATTTTGCCAGCCAATCAACTTTGAAACTCATTTTAGATGGAATGTGATACGAAATTTAAATTAAATTAAAGAATCTCAAGAATGATTCTTTAAAAATGTGAAATTAAGATCATTATCGTCATCAACATCACCGCCGTCGTCATCATTATTGCACCAATAGACATCAAACATAACCAAAAATAATGTTCTATGATTAAATATTTATCAGGGGTTTGATCTAGGATCAATGCATTTCTAATGTATGTTATGTATAAGCGTTATTCTTTTCAGAAAAAAAATTGTATACATTAAAAAATCGTACGTCTTGTGAAATATAATCGATATTGTGCTTTTTCGTTTAACCGATGTCGAGTTAAAAAATAAAAGCTTAATGGTCTCCGTTGTTATCTGTGCTATTTAACCCTTTGCGGCATAGTGGTCCCAATTGGGACAACCTTTTTCTAAACAATTTTTGAGGAATTTAAAGTAGTTTTTATTCGATTTAGCAGCATTTTTTGTTATTACATGTTCATGGGATGTTAAAATATCAAGATTCATGCGTATAATCTGTAAAACTATTGTAAATTTTTTAATAATCAACAAACAGTATCTGAAATTGGTCACTTTTAGATAAAATATGCATCATTGACGAACCTTTTAGAGATAATATTACGAATCTGACCACGGATTTTGAAAATTCAAAATGGCGGATACAAGATGGACGACCGAAATAAGAAAATTTACCCGATAATGATGATTCTTGGCACTCGGGGGTTTGTAGGGTTGCTGATTGCGAATCTGCGGTAAGATTTTAAAAATTCAAAATGGTGGAATGAAGATAGCCGACCGTAAAGTGAAAAAGTACCCGATCTTGATGAAACTGAATACTCGTGGGTTTCGTGGTCGCTGATCACGTATCTGAGCTCAAACTTTTATATTTAAAATTCAGTGTACATAGAGTACCTAGTTTTACCTCGATCAAGTAAATTTTCACATTTCCGTGAGCCAACTTGGATTTGCAGTTTCGAATTTTTAAAACATGATTTCACATTTGTAATCAACGACCCCGAAAACCACGGAGTTCCCAGTTTCATAAAGTTTGGGTAATTTTTCGCGTTTTGGTCGGTCATCTTGGCTCCGCCATTTTGAGTTTTCAAAATCTGACTTCAGAGTCGTGCTCAGCGACCCCAAAAACCCCCGAGTTCCCAGTTTCATAAAGTTTGGGTAATTTTTCGCGTTTTGGTCGGTCATCTTGGCTCCGCCATTTTGAGTTTTCAAAATGTGACTTCAGATTCGTGATCAGCGACCCAAAAACCCCCGAGTTCCGAGTTGCATAAAGTTTGGGTAATTTTTCGCATTTTGGTCGGCCATCTTGGCTCCGCCATTTTGAGTTTTAAAAATCTGACTTCAGATTCGTAGTCAGCGACCCCGAAAACCCCCGAGTAACAATTTTCAGCTGTTTTCCTTATAAAGAAAAATGCACGCAGCTGCAAGAGTTAAATGGGAAAATTTTATGCCCTCTGCGCGACCTCTAAATATCGTCCAATGGTCTCCAGCCGGTGACCAAAATTTTTGTTATTTTTTGTACTTTCGTTTCATGACTAGCCGTTTTTGAATCATGGACAGACGTCTTCACATTTCAAAACTTCGAATTTTTGGGCCACCCTAATATATATGAATATTGAAAATGATTTAGAACTATGACCTACGGCCTGAGTCGACGTAAAATTGAAAATGAGCATTTTCAAAACTTCGACCCCGACGACAGGCCAGCTGAAGAATTAATAAATAAAAGATGCAAAACACTTACTTCATGTACTTGTATTGTAATAGACTATTCGATACATACTACATGGTTACTATGTTTTACGAATTACTGTCTGTATTATTATGATCATACATACACAATAAATATATATACATGTAATTCGTCAAAGATATCTTGAAAGTGTTGAAAAGATCTTCGACGGATATCTTTTAGTTATCTATAAGACATCTTTTAGATATATCGAAATAGTTATTTTCGTATCAAGGGCGTAAAAGAATTTATGCGCCCGTAGGTGATCACCGTGCTCAAGGGGCTGGCGAACACTACCCCTGGGGGGTAGAAGGTCGAAACGTCGAAAGGGTATAGCGGGATAAAAAATTTTGAAATTCCCATTCGAAAGGACATATTTAATAAACCCTTTAGCCAAGTTTTCTACCCCCTAGGTGGTAGTACGTTGCTCCTATCGTATAAAACGTGTTTTTTAGAAAACAAATTCTCTTGCTCCGCTGTTTGATCCAAATAATCTGAAAAAATTCGTCTACGTGTGTTTTCGAGTGAAAAAACACCCTGATTTTTGTCCGATTTTTCGGGTCTAAACAGGATTTTTAGTGTACTTTTTCCCGTACTTTCGAATGATGATGTTAGAATTACCATTTTCAAATCGGAACATGCTCAAAATTTGAAAAAAAAAACGATTTTTGTTCTTTTTTTTCCAACTTTATTGGTACATAACATCAAAATTATATAGTTCAATAGGTATTAGAACATGTAAATATAGTCCAGGACTTTCTTTCGGGTCTAATCAGTTTTTAGAATCAAGTATTACTTTATTTATTTATTTATTTGTTTTTTTGAAGGAGGGGGGAAATGCATTATGCACGTTGAAGATGTTGTTTAACCCCCCGTATGTCGGACTCCCTAAGCTTTGATGTTGACGGCAAGGTTTACCGACTAAAACTCTAACCTCCTTTGGCCCTCCATAATCCACGTGTACAGTCTGCAGCATATAAGTGGCTCCGATATCCATCTCCTATGGCGGAGAGTTGGTCTCATTTCTCCCAGCACTCCAATTATCAGCACGACGAGCTTGATTTTGAATCCTCGATATAGCTTGAACATTTCGAACAGGAGTTCCTTACATTTCATTTATGTGATATTTGCCTGCTCGTCGGGAATAAGTAATTCCAGTATATTCGGCACAACTCATTCCGGACTACGGATTCAATATCAGTGGGGACGTACGGCAAAGCTGGGGTTGCATAAATACCATAAGTGTTGCGAAGATGGTAATACAGCACTCGAAGAGCCGCATTGTGACGTTCGATGTATGCTGAAACTGCATATATTGGGCATGCTGCCAAAAGATGCATTAGTGTCTCAGCATGACATCTACACAATCTACAAAGCGTACTCTGTACCGCCTGGTGTAAGACGGTCTGGCGATAGGCTAAGGTATTGATGATCCCATCCTGGCATGCGAAGATAAAACCCTCGGTCTCGGATTTCATGCCGGCTGATCTTAAGAACGAGAAGGTCATCTGGCCAAGTTGTTGGACATTTCGCAAGAATTCTCCATGCAATGGATGTCGATATGCCTTCCCTCAAACATACAAAGTTGTTCCTTCTGTATGTTAGCCCTGAGACGCACTGGGCACAGATTGATGACTGATTCAGCTTCCTGTGCACCACTACGACCCATGTAGAAAACCAGACCGAGGTTTCGCGCCGCGCGATCCGCCGCGTTGTACAAAAACGCCCCCTTCCCCTGAACTAGCATCATCAGGGGATCCTCCGTTCGATTAATCACGTCGCAAGATGTCTCGAGGACCAATCGGTCATGCATACACTCCAGGCTCAAAAGGCCACGAGCTCCCATATTTCGGGGCAAATACAGTCATTCCACGGAAGATCTTGGATGCAAACTGCGTTGCATACAAATAATCTTTCGTGTGCTTCGGTCAAAACTCTTTAGCTCGTCAATGTTCCACTTCAGTGCTCCAAATGAATAGAGCACTGGTGAAACGGCCAACATATTCGTTTCTGCCACCCGGTCAATTCTGATGACCAGATCTGACGGAGAATGCGCCAGTATTTCTTAATGATGGTGGTTTTAGCAGCCTGCACATCCTGGACATGCCTTTGAGGTATGCCCAAGTAAGCGTAGGCTTCTTCGGCGCTAAGGTGGCGGCTGACATTTCCGTTGATGAGCTCCATATTGTTGTTATTGGTGCCTGACCTTCTTCTGTGCAAATGAACGACTGCACACTTGTCCAATCCGAATTCCATGCCTATATCTCTTGAGTATGTAAGGGCGATGTTCAGAGATCGATGTAATTGATCCTGGCCTGATGCGTATAATTTAAGATCATCCATATAGAAAAGATGGGTGATCTTATGTATACGATCACCACGCGATTCACACATGTACCCTTGAGATTTCCGGAGAACAACAGATGGAGGCAATAGTGAGATGCAGAAGAGCAGAGGACTCAGAGAATCTCCCTGATAGACACCTCTTTGGAATTGAATCAGTCTAGACGTGGTTCGACGCTTGCCCTATGTCATGACACAAAGTTTTTTCCAAAGAAGGTCTTCTACAATTCTCACTATGTATGGGTCGACATAGAGGCGTTTGAGCAACAAGCTTAAAAGCTCGTGCGATGTTGAGTCATACGCCTTCATGTAATCCAGTCAGGCTACCGACAGGTTTTGCTTGTACTGGACTGAGTCTTGACAAACACACCTGTCGATAAGTAAGTTGTCCTTGTAACCGGATATATCCATTTTGCAGCCTCGTTGCTCTACTATCCGTTGCCACACCGGTTTCTCGGATTTCTCAATACGTTCGTTCAAGATGTCAGTGAACCATTTGTGTAACGTATTGAGACACGTGATCAGTCTATGGTTTCTCGGATCGGACAAGTCTCCCGATTGTGGGATTAGTGTCGTTCGTCCCTCCACCAGCCAGTGCGGAATGGGTTGGTCTCCATTTATATAAGAGGTGAATATTCGGGCTAGGTGTTGATGGACATAAGTGAACTTTTTCCACCAATAGTTACTAACTCCATCCCAGCCCGGCGAGGAAAACTTCCTCGCTCTTGTGATGGCATTTTTCACCTCTAATGCATTGACGGTTGGGCAATCTTCACTTTGTTGTGAGAGTTCGTCGCACAACTCGGTAAAGATTTCAATACCTGGTGTATCTGCATTAAGCCTCGATGTTTTCTCGTAGATGCTCCCAAAGAATTCCTCAACCGAGGCCATCGACGGAAATTAGCGTGAGGCCGCAATACGATGTTTGAAGAGGGCGGGAGGATTCGACCAAAACGTTGCATTTTGTCGAATTCCATCCTATCGTCTTGGCATCCGCCAAAACCCGAATTTTATCCGCCAAACGTTGCTTGAAGTTGAGCAACTTCAGCTTGTTCAGTAAATGAACGGCCAGCTGTTAAATCGTCGATCACACACTAAGTCAGTCAAATTTTGCCGTTCAATTGAGACATACATTTGTAATCTGTCGACTCCACGACATCTGTGTCAGATTTAGTGGAGTCACCAGATCACTCGCAGCCTCATAAACGGCACAATTTACTTGCCACAGGTCGCAGTCATCCGGAAGAGCATCCAGAAGTAGGCTATTTGCTCTGTCTATTTCATCGTTGTTTAGGCAAAATTTTCGTTGTCAGATTTTGCCTAAACACGAGTGTCGTGCTTTCATAATATGGAGCATCTCTCCCAGCACCGCGTTCGGGCTCAGTTGTTATTACCCGCACATCCGGTACCAGTTGACAGCTGGGAACAACGAAACCTATCCGCCTCAGATAAGCCACATAATCTCTCAGATGTTGGTGAGTAAAGCGATCTGCTAGTGCGGGATGCATTACTGCAACCCGACTATGCATTCGCGCCAAGTAGCCTTTCTGTTGCGGACAGCTCTCCTTATCGCAGCGCATCAGATCTTGCCTGAGATCCTCCGTCCACTGAAATCGGAGTTTTTAATTTTTTATTTGAATATAGCATTACTAAGATAGTATATGACTGCTACAATGTGAGAACAGGAACCTACAGTTCGTAATCCATTGGCACAATCACAAAGCATGTCGTAGAATTAATAATTTAATAAGGTTTGGTTACATGTGAATATACTTCAAATTGATATCATCACTCTCGTTCATTAACTCTGCTAGATAAGAGACGGCTTGGCCTAATTGATAAGTACAAACAAAAATATTTTGAGTTCCCTTTCAGTCATCTCTTGAAAGTTCGTGATTTCTTCAGATGTTAGCTTGGTGGTAGTGGTGGGTCGTCTAGACCATCTAGCTGCCTCAGATTTTGAAGCCAAAGTATTCTCAGTTTCATTTGAATTTAACATCATTTCGATGATTATATCTTGCAACCCATCGTCATTTTTATCGCTATTCAAACGCGTTCCGAAACGGTTGTTAAGAAAACATGCGATTCTACAATATAAACCAGCTTTTGGTAAAATATTGTTATCCCACTGCTGATGTTTTTTTCCTAGGGAACGGCTTCTACTATCTATCTCAATTTCTCAACATATCAAGATTCATTAGATACTATTGTTGTCAAGTTGGTCCTTAATCCTTTCAAGGCGGGCATGAGAATCTTAAAACCAAGACTTTCTAAATATGATATCACGTCCCTAAAACCTCTATCCACATATACAAACTTGTGACAGAATCTCGCTCCGATGATTCGTACCTTTACCTACCGGTCGACATGCTGTCTTTGTTTTCACCTATACGTATTTGTCTTTACGGTAAAACCAAAAACAGCAGATGACCTGAAGGAACGAATCGTTGCAGTTGGGTGTACACCCAAGTTGTTCGATTCTTACCCGTTCGAGTTACGATCGATTGCAAAGTAGGTTGGTAAGCGTGTCCCTAGGACTCCCTAGGACCTTGCTCAATTCAACTGAATACATACTGAACTAAAGTTACAGACAACGATTGTGACAAAGATTAACAACATCTTAGTTAGATGTTAAAACTCTTAAAAATGTTAATTGATGTAATTTTGTCACGTAATAAATCATTATTTTACTATTTTCATGAAAAAATGATCATATTTATAACTTTTTGATAAACGTTATTTTAATTACTATCAGAAATATTTAGTTATTTTTAGCATTAATTATGATGATTAATATCATTCCAATAATACGAAGTGTTCCTATACTAAAACTGGTTGAATAAGGACTTTTGCAGCTACAGCAACGTATTACTTGATTCTAAAAACTGTTTAGACGTGACAGAGAGGCTTAGAGTATTTTTGGGTATTCTAATACCTATTGAACTGTTTAATTTTGAGGTTACGTACCAATAAATTGGGAAAAATGCGAAAAAATGTTTGTTTTTTTCAAATTTTGAGCATGTTTCGGTTTGAAAATGGTAATTCTAACATCGGCATTCGAAAGTACGAGAAAAAGTCCACAAAGAATTATTATTCAGAAATTGGACAAATATGACCTTCATAACCTACAAAATCATTGAAAAATTCAAGAATTTTTTGTGGCTCCGGTTTAGACCCGAAAGATCTGACAAAAATCAGGGTGTTTTCTCACTCGAAAACAGACGTTCATGAATTTTTCTCAGATTATTTGGATCAAACAGCGGAGTAAGAAATTTTTTTTTTCTAAAAAAACACGTTTTTGTACGATAGGCGTAACCTGCTACCATCTAGGGGGCTGAAAATGTGGCTAAAGGAGTTTTTCTATATGTCCTTTCGAATTACCAATTCAAAAGAAACATCCAGGGTAATTTTTTTCCCGAGGTGACCAAATTCAATACCTTTTCAGGCAATAGTCATACACATTTTAAACCAGTTTTTATGGCATTATCGTTGACTTTAGGAAGAAAAGGCATATAACCTTTTTCGTAGATAATTTAATGCTCTATCTTTTTTGTTTAAAACATTTTTTAATAAAATTGGTATTTTTACAAAATAAATGCAAAAAACTACGAAGAAACGTAATTGGGGCTAATGTTTTTTAGTAATGGACGGATGCATCTGCGCCAAAATCTTATCAGATCTAAATTATGCCAAGACGCGTATTTAAAAAAATGTTATGTCATTACGCTTATCCGTACGCGAGTTATCGCGCGACAAAAAAACGGGATGTACAGACGTACGTACGTACAAGATCACGGACACAAATTTTTTTATTGTTGAATTGGGCTCCTTCGGGTCTGAAAACATTTGATGAAAAATCATACGGTAATTTTTATACCCGAAGTGACCGAATTCAATACTTCGTCCAGATCTAAGGTCTGGATCGAAGTAATAATCTACTCGGATTTGTATATGTATGGGAGATAACTGTAAACAAGGACACTGCACGAGTACGTTACGCAATAGAAAGTATTGGATTCACTTAAACGGAAACATTATAACAAACAAAACAAGTTCAAGAATTTCTAAGGATTTATACATTCTTAATTTACATAAAATTTACATTTTCAAAAGTACGATATTACACGTGGTATTTTTTATCAACCGTTGTATATTAGCAAAAATGACTAAAATCCCCCAAAAAACACTTCTTGTAAAAAAACTCGCCAAGTTCTTATTAGTAAAACATAATTACCACAAAAAATGCTATCAGAATTAACTTATGTAGAATGATAAGGCTATATTCTTATTCTACAAAAAGCATTGAAATCTTGTAATAAGGCCAAGTTCTTTCTAAGGAATGAAACTATTCATTAATGCAATATACAAGAATTTGGAAAGAAAATTTTGCGTACATTCAGAACTCTACAAAATTTTTCAAGAAATTTCTTTGAAATCTAAGTAATTCTAATCATTTGTTGAATGAAATTACCATTTAATAAAAAAATGCTATTAATGTATTTAATGAACTTTAAAAATCGATGCAATATCATGAATAATATACACATTGGCCCTTATTCCAAGCATTCCAGAACTGGCTTGTCAAAAACTTGGCTGCACTATTAATATTCATCAATAAATTTATATAGTTTGAATATTTCCATAGCACACACCTTTCGACTTTGGCACATTCGTGTAATATTCATATTTTAATTATATTATTTTTTAAATTGTTTGTCTATTGACAGTGTACACTTAAAATTATTAATTAATACACGTATTACAATACGAGGGGATGTTGTATTCGTCAACTGATTATTCGAAAACGGAGTGTCTACTGTATGCGCGCTCGAGGTGTTCAGCATGAAGCCGGAAACAATATTGAGCAATTATGTCGAACTAGCGAATAATCGGCGCGCGCCGTGACGAACCGCGAATCACAGAATTTTGCGAATCTCAGAGCTCCAACCGGAACCGATCGCAAGTACGACGATGCACGAGGCTTTGGCGAATTGCCGCCGATTCGGAACATAGCGCCCGCCCTGGAGCACCCTCGAGGTACCTCCAGAAATTAAGATAATGGCGAGTTACAACCTTTCACAGCGCCGATTACCGATTACACCATTTACCGATTTTTATGTCTAGCCTGAATAACCTAGATTATACATCGCAAGTTGAGAGCTCCTCATTGTGTACAATCGGAAGCAACGCAAGCTTTGATAACGGTCGCATGAGAACAGAATTGGCGGTGCGAACGGTGACTACGCGGGTCCGACCATCTCCAACAGGATGGCATTGCGTTACACGACTTAATAACCACTTCGTAGGTGGTCCATTATCATTTCGAATTAAAACTATTTGCCCAATGCGGATTGGATCTGTACGCGATCGCCTTTTGCTACATTGCTGAAGCGAGGTCACGCAATCCAGACTACACTGCTTCCAGAACGATTCCAGCATTTGCTGGTAGAGTTGCCTGGGATTTAACTGATTTTGATTGAGTTGATGCAGAGACGGCTCTGGAAGCGCAGTGAGCTCGCGCCCAACAAGTAAATGGCCAGCTGTTAACGCGGCAAGATCATCGGGGTAATCACGCAGAGGACCAAGGGGCCTTGAGTTAAGGCATGCCCCTATTGGACACAGGAGCGTACGGAGTTCGAACGCTGTAGGAGTATGTGTCCGCAGTACACGACGCATTTGATGCTTCACGCTACGAATACCGGCCTCCCACAGGCCGCCGACATGCGGCGACGCAAGGGGGATAAACACCCATCTGATGCCTTCTGATCCAAGAAAACCTTGGAAATTCGGAGAGTCAGTGGCAGTGCGAAACATACGCGCTAATTCGGCCTGTACTCCTTGAAAGTTCATACCCCTATCGCTGTAAAGGCGTTGAGGTAGTCCGCGCCGACCAATGAATTGACATAACGCCGCGATAAAGGCTGGCATTGAACAATATTCCACTAATTCGGGATGAAGTCCGCGACTCGCCAAACAAACAAAAATGGCAATGTAAGCCGGATGGTACTTTTTTCCACGTCCTCGAGATTCGCGTACTGAAAGAGGACCGGCGTAATCAACAACTGTGTGCTGAAACGCATACTCAGTCTTGCTGATGCGTGCAGAAGGGAGATCTCCCATAAACTGCTGACTCGTCTCTGCCTTTAGACGAGAGCACATAATACAGCGAGACATAACAGAGCGAACTATACGTCGAGCGTTAACAAGCCATATGGTTTGGCGTAACTGACGTTTGATCAACTGCAAACCACCATGAAGACATTTGAGATGCGTATGTCGCACAAACAGCCGAGACAAAATCAGGTGCCAGTAGCACCCAGTAGTCGGCCTGTCACCGCTTTCGCTGTCCCCGGTCGCGGTTTATTCCAATTCAAACGTATGCCTTTCGGGCTCACCCATGCGCCGACAACGTTTCAATGACCTGTGGTCCGCCGCATTGATCCCGCATGGGAACCCCACGTATTCGCGTACCTCGATGATATCATCATGGCCACTGGCGATGAGGAGGACCACTTCCGCTATTTGAAACTTGTCCTGACCAGTCTGCGCAACGCCGGATTGGAGTTAAATTTGGACAAGAGTGAATTCTTTCGCGAATACGTAAAATAACTCGGTTTTTATTGAATCGAGACGACTTAAAGACAGATCCGGACAAGGTCGCCCCCGTTCTTGAATTTCCGCCCCCACCAATCTCACACAGCTGCGACGCTTTCTGGGTATGGTGGAGTGGTACTCTCGGTTTTTGCCAGATTTTTCGTGTGATCGCGTTCATTTAACCAAACTCCTGACTAAAAATACTCACTGGGTGTTGGGTTCGGAGCAGCAGTCGTGCCCCTCCGCGACTCTCTCACCCACACACCAGTTCTAGCACGCCTAAATTTCGACGTTCCATTCACGATCCAAATGGACGCGAGTGACTTCGCGATTGTTGTGATAATCATCCAAGATGTGGCCTGTAACGAGCACCCAATTAGCTTCGCTAGTCGCGTGCTCACCAAAGCCAAACGAAGGTATCGTCACGGAAAAGGACTGCCTCGCCATCCTCTGGGCGGTGAAGAAATATCGACCCTATGTCGAAGGAACACACTTTAGAGAGATAACTGATCATAGCAGTCTGCAGTGGCGGATGAATTTGCGTGACCCTACCGGCAGACTAGCGCGGTGGGCCCAGGCCATGCAGTTCTATGGCATGAAAATCGAGCATAGGAAGGGCGCCCTTAACGTGATGCCCGATGCCCTTTCGAGAATGTACGAGAACCTCGACACAGCCTTTTGTGCCCTCGGTGATACTACGGATCAATGGTATACGCAGAAGATGGAAAATATTCGGAATTTCCTCGCGAAGTGGCCAGGTTGGCGAATCGAAGATAACCGAATATATTTCCACAGAACCCATCCGGTTATAAAATCTGCCCTGACCGACCTCGTCGCTTGGAAATTAGTCCTCCCAGCGGAATCGCGTGCCCGTGCTCTCAATGATGCACACAATTGCCCGCAAGCCGGGCATTTAGGAGTGGATAAGACGTACCACAGTCTTATCCAAGACTTCTACCGACCCGGCATTTTTCAAGATGTCGCAAGATTCATCGCACGCATTCAGAGACAAAAAGTCTCACAGCAGGCCCCTGCAGAACTCATGCGCGATAGAACCACGGAAGGTCCATGGATGGCGGTTAGTTCCGATGTCATGGGGGCCGCTCCCCCCCCCCCCCCAGCAAGCGGCAAAACCAGTTTATAGTAGTTTTCCAGGATATGTTTACGGAATACATAGAAGTGAAACCTCTCCGCTCTGCCACTGGGTCGGCAATAATGGCGGCTTTCGATAGTCTAGTGGTCAACCTCGATTAAGTCACCAGAGGTCACTGAGCCGACAATCGCTCGCAGGCGCCCAGGTCGTCCTCGTAGGATGTCCACGCCGCATACGCCTCTCCTACCCGCACCATCCTGAGAACGACGTTATGGCCTACGGTCCCGTAGGACCTAGATGCTGCACTGGTACCCCGATCTGCGAAGGATCATACTGAACCTAATAATCGATTTTGAAAATTTTATACAATTTTAGTTGAAGGAATATTATGCTGTCCCCATGTTTATATGTAGCCCCAACAAATATAGACTTGTCTCTGTTTTGTTATAGGTTGATGTTTCGCCAAAGGGACGAACCGGCGAGATGCCGAAACGGAGGGCGAGGATCCGTTGGGCGAAGCTGCCCTGCGAGGTGACCCTCATGAGGCGAGGGAGAGCCGCGGCTCATCCGCCGCCACCCACACCGCTAGCTGCGACTCCGCAGCCTCTGCCGTCTCTCACCCTGGCGGATTTCCCTTCCCTCCCGACGGCAAGTACTTCGCCCACGCCGGCAAGAATAGGGCAAATGAGGTTCGCCGTGCCCATGATGGCCAACCCGGTCCCGCCGTGCCACCAATGCCTGCGACCCCTGCAGCTTGGCACGTCGCCGGACCGATGAAACACGCCAGCGGAGCGACTTCCCTGCGTCGCGCCCACGATGAACCCCAGCGACAGAGATTACCGAGGACGAATCTGCCCCGCAGGAAGCAATGGTGCTGGGAGGGAACGGTGCCGCGCACAATGGTGGACTTGTACCAGGGGGATAGCCTTCTCCCCCGCCCCCTCACCCTTCCCCCCAGCCGCAGGTCCCCGTCGGAGACTTCTGCGAGTTGGTCTGGCAAGAGGAGAGAGAGGATCGTAGGGGACTATTCTTGATGGGGCCCCCCGAGATACAGCACCCTCAACCATGGGCACCGGCGCCAGCTCGGGTGATGGCGCTGTTCCACCCATAGCGAAAGCGTCCACAGTCGCCACTGGAGTTCGTGAGGGCCGACTCACCCGTACCAACCTACCTTGACGACTCATTATTCAGCCGGGCTAGCTGACGACGCGCTTCCGGTAGGGTACGGACTCGCCCAGAGGAGGTCGGCTCCTGCCTCCTTCCATGCCTGAAAATAGGGAAATCGCGAAATTTCTAAGGCGGAACCGTATTCCGCCAGCACAAGCTACGGAAGGGGTGTAGCAGGACACAAATAACAATTCTTTTACATTAAAAAAAAGGATATTCGGCCTTCTGCCCTTCTCAATTTTATTTATTCTTACAAAATTGGCCCAAGGCTTACTATCTTCAAGGCTACTACGTACAATCATATCTTAAAAGGTTGGCGTTTTGCCCGTACTCTCACCCGTGGTTGGCGTCTCGTCCTCCTCGTGCTTCGATACAGACTACTCGATGCCGACTCTCGCGATCCTTCTTTCTTGAAGGGTCACAAATTACTAACTTCGGAGGTACCCTCCGCGGCCGCGCATCTCCGTGCGCTGTTGTATGCGGCGATCAAGCGTCTTCAGGACCGTTCGTATCTGCAACAATCCTACTATCGATCAATTCGAACTATTTTATTACTCCGTGCTCTCACGACCGCGGCATGACTCCTGGACAAACATAACGTCCGTTACAAATGCTCCTCCTACCTCGGGATTACTCTGAACTCCCGTCGTAGAACTACCGTATCTCGGATCAAGAGTTTTGTCCGAGAAGTCGTAGCGATCGCTTCACGCTCTTCTTCAAGTTCCACACTTACCTCCTAAGAAGGCAGGGAAGGGAGCGACTAGATCTTCCCCCGGTTACTGGCGGATTACTCCTTCTGCAGAGTTTCTCTCCTGGCTTCCATCACTACCATCTTCTATAGCGGGGGAGCAGCCCCGCCAGTCGACCTTAGGGCGTCTACTTCGTCGACCCGTTCCACAGCAGCAGTCGGTCCCAGACTGCGGAGCAGGGTCGCCAATGATTCGGCCGTCCTTAGGGCCCCCTCCTGCGTCCTCTCTACGACCTGATCCTCCGGCCGGGGCGGACTGGCCTCCTGGTCGTGGCCCGCGTTCTCTCCGAGGTCAGCTGCTTCTCCCCGGGGGCTGCATTCCTGCGTGGTTTCAGGACGACTTCTGGCGCTCTCCTCGTTCTTTCGCGCCGGCGACTCTTCGCGGGTCTCCTGCCTCGTCGCCTTCGAGATCGATATCAGCGGGTACGGGCACTGGTCCCCGCCGCCCTCGACGCGGGTCGTCGAAGAGCTGCGCTCTCGGCGACACACCCACTCCCATGTCGCCCTGCACATCGAGGTCACTCGGAGATCGACAATTCCGAGAACCCGCAGTTCACGCAGAACGGGCGAATCCGCGGGCCGGGCAGGATTTCCACAGGTGCCTCTCGCGCCAGCAGTTGAAGCACTTCCCGGGAGGAGGATCTCGCTCGACATCGTTGGGCAGTGCCCGCAGCCCGCCAAACATGACCCCTCGGGTGAGCGGTCGCGAGTTAGAGTATCTACCCACGGGGAGAACGAAACCCCTCTGCCGATCCCGTTGAGCTCTCGGCTTTGTATTTAGCGGTTGGCGTGCAGCCTCAATCTCCTCTTCTTCGCAACCGATGGGCGCGATTTGCACGTCGACTGGAACGTCGTCTAGTCCCGGCTCCGGCAGAACGACCCAGATTTCGTCAGGGCGCTTCCACTATGCGCACCCCGGTCATCAAGGTTGCGAGGACTGCTCCCGACTGCTCTCGGGGGTCCTCTGACCCGGTCGGGGTAATGGTCCCGTCTCCAGCTGGCACGACGAGCCAGTTGCGTGGCGTCTTCCCTGTCGGGACCGTAAAATGCAGGTCTACACTCCCCTTGATATGGGGGGGGGGGGCGCCTTCCCCGGTCTTCGACACACTGTCGTTGATCTCCCCATCTGTAACAGGAACGTAAACGGGATTAGTTCTCGACTCGACGAGATCCGCGGGGTGCAACATACCGCTTTTGATCCGTAACGTGGATTTTCGCCAATCTTCTCCCGGTTTCCCCGCACAACTCGTACTCGATGGGGGAAATTACGTTTACGACGCGGAACGGTCCCTCGTATCGAGCGCGTGTTTCGCGGCAAATCTGTCCGCACCCGACGACAGGACGTGATTTCGTCGTAACACCAGATCCCCGACATTAAATCGAATGTCACGTCTGCTGCGGTTGAATTGTCGACGCTGGCGCTCGCTCGCTCGGTCTTGAAACCGACGTACCAGATCTCGCAGGGCTCTTATGCGTTTTAGACGTTCTTTCCTTTCTTCGCTCTCGATGCGTAGCACTGGCACTCCAATCGACTCCTCAAACTCTTGACCGGTGATGGTTATCGGCCAAAATTTAGGAAAGCCGGTGAAACTTTCGTGCTCTCCTATACGGCGGTCTTGATCGCACTCGGGCAAATGGAAGTCCCAGTCTCGATGATCGGCACCTACAAATATGCGGATCATAGTCTTGATCCGTCGGTTTACTCGCTCAACCTGCTTGGCCTGAGGATGGTACGGAGGCATAGTAATCAATCGTATCCCGTACGCCGAGAACATCTTGCCCATCACCTCTTTCCGGAATTTCTTTCTATTGTCCGTTAGGAGGTATGAAATAACACTAAGTATACGTTTGCGGTCCACAGCGCTATTAACTCCACCCACCGTGTGAACATATCAGTGAACACGAGGATGTACCGGTTGTGTCCACGACTAGGCGGAAATGGGCCCATGACGTCATCTGACACAACGGTCCACGGCTTTTCTACGATCCGTTGACCCATTAATCGTGGTGGCCCGCCCTGCGCTGTCTTCTGAACTTGAGAGTCGCGATACTCTTCAATAAATTGCCGTACATCGTACCGAAGGTACCATTAGTACTCCACTGCTAGGTGGCAATACGTTTTCTCCACGCCATAGTGTCCAGCATCCGCCTCTTCATGCGCATTGCTGAGGGCTTGCGCTCGCAATCCGACCGGCAGTATCAACTTCCAGCGGTTCTCCCCCCCCCCCCCCCCCCACTTCTGTCACGGGGTTCAATAGAGGATCAGATTGGGCGTGATATAACTGATCATTCTCTAGTACCCACTCAGGCAACTGCTCAGGATGTGCTCGTACCAACTCTCATCTCCTCTCGTACCAGTCGTCCTTCTCTGCCGCTACTCTCATGGCTCTGACGTCCTCTTCAATCCTCCGGGAAAGGGCGTCCGGGACATCATGCAACGCTCCTTTCTTATGACGAATGGTGAAGTTCCATCCCTGCAAGTCTAAGGCCGAACGAGCTAGACGTCCCGTTGGATCTCTTAGGTTTCGCAGCCACTGAAGGCTGCTGCGATCGGTTATGACCTCAAACGCATAGCCTTCCAGGTATGCCCGGAGTTTCTTCACGCCCCATACCACCGCCAAGCACTCCTTCTCTGTTATCGAATAATTCTTCTCGGCGGCGGTGAGGGTACGACTGGAGTACACAATGGGGTGCTCCCGGTCATCCTGCTGCTGCGTAAGCACTGCTCCGAGGGCATAATCGCTGGTGTCTGTCTGTAAAGTGAAGGGCCGCTTGAATAGCGCTGCTTTCAGACTCTCGAACGCCTGCTCTTGCTCCTCGCCTCATTCCCATTGTTGATTCTTCCTTATCAGCTTGGCGAGCGAAAGTCACTTCTCGGCGAGGTTTGGTATGAAACGTGTATGCCATCCCACCATCCCGAGGAAGCATAGAACTTGTTTCAACGTGCAAGGTGGCGAGTGCTCCAAAACAGGACGGATTTTCTCCGTATCGGGCCTCAATCCTTCTCGATCAATCCGGTATCCTAATTAAATTGCAGTCTCGCAGCAGAACTTCGACTTCTCTCGGTTTATTTGGAGACCGGTTCGTACAATGGTCTCCAATACTCGACTGACCCAGACCATATGTTCGTTGAACGACTCGTTCACGATGATTATGTCGTCAAGGTAGACGAACACCCTCGGTTCGTACTCTGGCCCGAAGAGTAAATCCATGAGACTCTGGAATGTGGCGGGAGCATTTGTAAGGGCGGATGGTATCCTGTTAAATTGATACAGCCCTCTACCGGCCACAGAGAATGCCGAAGTTGGCCTCGCTCGGCGAATTTGATCAACGATGCCGTCTATGTTCGGTGGCCGATACGCGTTCGTCATCGTGACGGCGTTCACAACGCGTTAATCGACGCAGAACCGGTAGGTCCCATTCGGCTTTCCCACCATGACTGTTGAACTTGACTACGCGCATTCCATCTCTAATCTTCTTCGAGTTTTCGACTAGCCTCGAACAGCTCCGCGAATGTCGCACAATCTCGGACACTCGTGGACTGACGGTAATCCGGCCGTAAGTTTCGGATCGTCATCCTAACTTGGCTCTTCTCTGGTGGTGGCACTTTCATTTTCCGGAATCGTCGCCGCAATCCTGTAGGAAAACCTCCATTTCTTCTGTCGGGTCTTGAATCCGTTCATAGATCGACATAAGAATTTCGGTGTCCTCGATTTCTACGCCGAATCGGCGCTTGATCCCTCTTTAGAACGTTGTCCGCGTTCTCGTCCCGAGTCCACTGTCTTGTCTTCCCTTCGAATAGGCCGGGCAGGACGCGTAGCACGTCTCCCTCTGGTAGCTTAAGGAAATCCATGCATTCGTGCAATGCGGCAAGGAATTCATCAAAGTTGAACTATCGAACTTCAGACGCCACGATCGCAGCTGATTCAGGGTTCATTCGCCCTGAGAACATCTCCTTGGTTCATCAGCATAATGGCCGAGCTCGGGTAACGTCCATCTTGGACGTGCTGTCACCCTATGGAGTTCTCGTTCATCCGGGGCTACTTCCTCATAATCCTCCCGTGGGCTTCTTCTTAGCCGCCGCTCCTCAAGCCGAATCTTTCGTCTGATTCTCGCATCTGCGCGGCTTACTCATTAGTCCCTCGGTGGTCGAACCTCATTCTTCTCCCTCTCTCGCGTTAGTTCGACTTTTCTCCGACGATCGTCCCGATATACTTCGCTCGGGCTCCCCCCTCGTATTTCTCTTGGGATTGAGCTGCAAACAGAGTCCGCTCTGCGCGCGCGAAGGCGATTGTCCCTTGGCGTTTCGCCCGCTTTCTAACGCGTGGCAGGTGTCTCGTTCTCTCAAGTTAGACGGCGATTCCACGCATCCTCGCGTGTAGCAGCTGGCTTCGTCTGCGAACTTTCGTGATAATCCACTACATACGAATCGGACTCGGTACACTTTGATCTTTCTTGGTTGAAGGTTGAAGATTGAAGGGTGCTTCGGTACTAACTAGAAAGGTGCTTCGATACAGACTGCTCGATGCCGACACAAATTACTAACTTAGGCGGCTCTCTCCGCGGACGCGCATCTCCGTAAACCAAAATACAGATATAAATAAAATTGATAACATGTATTCTCTATGCTCTCATTTCATTTACCTTCCTGCGTGTTATACTATAAATATAGGTATGCGCGGTGATATTTAAAAATTTCACTTTCATATTCTTCTGCATGGCAATAATAAGGTTAATTGTGAACTCGAGCCAATTTTCAAAAACCTCATATTCAATTGTAATCGCTTCATAACCACACATATCAGCAAGTATATGATCGCAGTCTACGATGAATCCATGCATTTCAGATGTATCCGCATATTTCTGCGATATACCAGAAGATGGTAGCATTGTCACTTCCTTTAATTTGTTACTTAAAATACACAAAACTATGCGAAAAGACAGAAAGAAACTGTTGAATGCTTCGCTTAGATTTACATCGTCATTTCGATCTTATTTTTCTTAGAAATTCTAAAAGTGGGAAAATTTAAATGAAGGCTAATTAATTATGTTAAAAGCAAGTCGATATTCCGTCAGTTCCGGGAAGGATGATTCATTGTTGCCGTATAGTAAAGTATACGGATAATTAACAGGTCGTGGTAAATTGTACACATATTAAAAAACGGCCAGGAACATGATTAATTACATTACTCACAAAATTGCGCCCTTCGGCAAGGTCGAAACTAGAGATCGAGACAAAGAGTACCTTGAATAGACAAATGCATAGGGAATAAGCGTGCCATCCTCTCTCTTTCTAATTAATGCTAATTTCTTCCGTCAGTTCTATATTACACATTTTAATACATGCTATTCGGATTATGTGAGATTTATTACTAATTAAATATTATTATTCTAAATTATTGATTTATTACTACCTTTTCTAACGGGTCGCTGAGTTGACCTACGGGTGGCTGACCCACGACACAACGTACCGACGGTGGTCGGCAGCGGTCCCAAATTCGTAACTTCGCCCAGAAAATTTCCCTGGTTATTCCAAACACTGGACGTAATCCGAGAAAATTGCACGGACGAGGATTCGAAATCAGAACCTTCGCGACATTCAGTTCATGCAAACTAAAGCTGACGCCCTAGTCCGCACGACCATCCGCCGTCTCCTTTATTTTTCTTGAAAAAAATACTTCTTCACGAATTTAAAGATAATTCAATGCTCTTGCATGGTTTTGGTCCAAAATTTGAGCGCCTATTAAAAAAAATAATACCATGTACATTAAATTTAAGACTAATTAGGGAATTTTTGGAAACGGATGTTATTTGATATTAAAAGAATAGTTCTCCATATGGGATCCCCTATTTTAAATATTTGAAAACTGACTTCATGTTTGAAATCAGGACCTGCAAAAACCCCAGAGCAAAACATTTCAAATTGATTTTATTTGACTTTCAAAAAATCGTCCACCTTCCAATTTGTCATCAGATTCGTAAACAAGGAGTTCGCACACCCTCGAGCAATAAGTTTCAAGATAATTGGTCTATATTTTCTAAAAGTGTCTAACGGGTCAGGCATTTTGAAGTTTTCAAAAATAACTTCATCTTTCAAATCAGCGATCCCCAAAACCCTAAAATTTGCAGTTTCAGTATTATTCAATAAAAATACAGGTTATTTGAATTTTTGTAGTATAGACCCATAGTTTGTTGTGGTCTCCCCAACTTTTCACCGTTATAGAGTAGATTAATTTTCATTTTTATCAGGAATAATAGTTTTTGGAAATTCTAGTCTCCAGGAGAAAAATAGAAACAGAATTCGCGGCCAAATTCTCTTTATGCTGATTAGAATTGTCACCGCCAAAAGAACAATTCATTAATTCATTAAAATCTTTTCACTTTGGGCCGCCAACAAATGTTGTTTAACAAATGATTTTTGCACGTTTGAATTTTCGTTTAATAACAATAGTGCTTAATCTGTGCAACAATATCATTCGTAATAAAAAGTAAATTTTTTATAGTATTATTAAATATTTTTCCTTAACATAAGATATCCAAGGTAAGAATTACCTCAAGGGGGATCCAGCAAAGATGAATGTAATTTTAGAAAATCTGTTTTTGAAAATACTTTTTTAGTAAGTGAGCTTGAACCTTGTTACCAGAATTACCGTAGAATGATTTCTGTCAAAAACATTTTTATCGTACATGCGACATCTCAATTTTTTATTTGAAGGTTCTTTCGCGAGTAAATTTAAACCTTTCCGCCCCCCCCCCCCCATTTTAGGTTAATGGCCAATCTGAAATTAACCTCTCACCACTAAATGTATTCATTATTTTATTTGAGAGTAAAAACCAAAAACTAAAAGGTTACTAATGTATTACGATTAAACGCGGTCGTTTTGCCAAAAGGTTCGAAATATATGCCTATACATTCACGCCGAGACGAACAAATTCGAATATTTGAAAGGTTTCGGAATGATATTTCGCGGGGACATGGAAGCTGCACTTATACCGTCTTCAGCGAAAGAACTGAAGCGGCAACCAGAGAATTTTTTTTTAGTTGGGCAACCTCTTCCAAAGTAAATAAATGTTCATAATGCAATTACAACTACTTCCTACTTTCAAAACAATTATTTTTATTTACCATTCAACTCAGAAATATATACCCTACCTCGGGATATGTCTCGATTGCGGTCGTCCGGAAACACCCTGTATATATACAGGGTGTCCCAGAACTGGTTAACGATATTGCAGGAGGTGATTCTCCGTGATATTTCGAACAAAAAATTCCTGTATCAAAATTGGATCTGATGCTCAAAATTTCAGTGAAATATATTATATACGTACATTACCATATTTGCAGTCAAATAGTACCGTTGAATTTTCACTAACTCCTATAAGTTCATACATAGTCAGTTGTCGGTTATCAACTCAGTGTGTTTATTTTATCTTCAATTGACTCGTCTTAATAGCAATGGTGTAATGTGGTCCGTAACAAATTTGTGTATAGTCCGTGAATAGTCCGTTTTTTTGCTCTGGAGCTTACATGAAAAAAGAAAACTTAATATTAACCTGTCAACCGTATTTCATCGTCTTGTATTTGTGTTTAAACTTGAAGTTGTATTGCAGAACTTGTGTGTGCTAGTATTATTATTTACTTTAACACTTTGTTGCGCAAGAGACAATCGCGTGCGGTTCACGGTGAAGTGGTGTCCTCCCAGTTTTGAACCCACTTTTCACTCTTTGAAGAAAGACACCACCTATTGTGCTCCCACTGCTCATTAACTGCGTAATTTAGACAGCGCGTACGGTTCACGAACTTTGACAACTTCTGTATATCGCTGTATTGAAGGTGTATAGTTTTCTTATTCTTCGAAAAAGCATAGATATTATTACAATGAGATTCATTTGTAAAAAATGCGCTGTGGCTATCCAAGAGGACCAACTTATAACTTGCATTTCTTGTCGAAACAATTTTCATCGGAAGTGTGCCACGGAAGGTGAAACCACGGACTCGGGCGATTTCATATGTTCTATTGCGCATTCCAATGCAAAGAAGAGAAAGACAACCGAAACAAATACTTCTTCTGCACGGGCGCTCCGTTCGGGAAGTGCATTATATGTTGTTTCTGAGCCTGCAGCTGAAGTTGACCTGCAAACCTTTTACAGAGATTACTTGAGAACTTCAGCTGAAATTTCTGCTAAGATCGACAAGGCTCTTAATCTTTCTTCAAGAGTAGACAAGATTCAAAAGCAAGATATAGACAGCTACTAATTGTGGTAAAATATCTGGGAATATCAATTCTTGCATAGTGCTAGTACAGCTTTCATCACATCATCTCCGTTCTGCATTTATTGCGGGAATGAAAGCTGCTAAAACATTATGCGCGTCCTCGATTAATGCCACGCATTTAAGTACCAGAATCTACATAAATGAGTATTTGCCACCGGACACACTTAGACTTTTTAAGAATGCTGAAAAATGCCTTGAGTAAAAACAGCCCTTCTAAAAGATGCTACATTTATGGTGATATCATAAATTACCGTGCGGTCCCTGATATAGCTTCTATCAAGATCATGTCGCTGAAGTTTTTACTGCCGTTAATGATGACCTTAATGTAATTGCAGATTTGGCGTCTGATAATGGACTGATTCTTAATCCGTATAAATCAAAAGCGCTTATTATTGATAATGCAAAGCTACGTAATAAGATAGATGTTAACTTATATTCGTTAAATGTAAATGGTAGCGCTATTTCGGTGGTGTCTGAGGCAAGGAATCTGGGAGTGCTTGTGGATTGTGACTGGGCTTTTTCTAGTCACGTCATCATAAAATGCGCAGTCGCTTTTTCATCTTTGCGTCGGCTGTTTCCATGGAGAGGAGTTCTTCCAGCTCCATTAAAACTTAAACTTTGTAAAGCGCTTGTGCTTTCACATCTTATTTATTGTCTGTCTGTTTATGGATCTTGTCTTGTGGAAAGCAGTTGGGTTAGGATACAGGCTGTCCAGAATGCTGGCCTCCACTATACATTTGGAATTAGGAAATATGACCATATTACTCCGAACCTGAAAAGGTCTGGCTGGCTTTCCATAAACAATCGGATGAACGATGCAATTATAGGAGTTATCTGTCGTTTACTAACGTCAAAAACACCGGAATATCTCTATCGTCGGATTACATTGTTGGAAGGTAGCCGTGCTGAATCTCGCGGTGCAATTTTCTGTACAATGCAGTATCCACGGTATCGTTCCTCGAAAGCGACAGGTGCCTTTTCATTTCGCGCTGCCCGGATTTTTATTTCAATTCCTCTATTTGTCTGATATTTTTTAGCCTGCACAAATGTTTTCAGCTCATGTTAAATCGTACTTTGTAAATAACCAATTTTAATTTGGCAGAATTTATCTTGATTACCGAACATATGTATTATATCTGTTACCGACTTCTTAATATGTATTGTGTTGTATATTGTGTGGTACGCTTATTATTATATCTAGTATATACTAGTTTTTATTTTTTGCTGGTTTGTTTTGTTTTATGTTATGAGTATGGATCAGGATGTAAAACAGCAAATTGTATGCCGTGTCTCGACCTTTGGGCAATTGTAAATTATTTATTACGATTGTGTCAATAAAGACATTATTCAAATCATTTTCCGTGTGCATTGGTCAAGACCCCGTAACTTATCAACGTTCCACTTAAGTGCTCCAAATGTATAGAGCACTGGTGAAACGGCCAACATATTCGTGGCTGCCACCTTATGTTTCAATTTCGATGACCAGATCTGGCGGAGAACGCGCCGGTATTTCTTAACGATGTTTGTTTTAGCAGTCTACACATCCTGGACATGCCTCTGAGGCACCTCCACGCTTCCTCGGCGCTAAGGGGGCGGATGACACATCGGTTCACGAGCTCCATATCGTTGTTAATGGAGTCTGACCTCCCTCTGTGCAAATGAACGACTGCACACTTGTCCAGTTCGAATTCCATGCCTTGTAACGTGGCAACACGTTACAGTCGCAGTCGGAGCGAGAATCGATTCGAGGGGAAGCTGCAGTGCTAATAATAGAGGGGACTGTCGACCGAGGCGCCAATATTTCAGTAGCACTGCGGTTCGCGGGGGTCATATCCGTTGGGTAAATGGGGGGACTGCAGTGGTGGCGCTAGTTTTTTTATGCAGAGTACTGGGTTCTCGGAAAATTTGAGGAAAGCTCCTCATTAACAGACTATATCTTGCCAGGAGGCTTTTATCCAGGGGGTAATGTAGATCATCTTTTAGGGGGAACTGCTGTAGTGGCAGTAGTGCATGTATGTCATTACTTTGCGTTATGTTGTTTATGAATTTTGCGAGATAGTGAACGATGCGTACGACTAGTTAATAAGTTAGTTTAGGTCCGGGCCCGTAGATTTAAGTTAGGTTAAGTCGGATATTACGTTAATCATTTATTTTTACGGATGAGATCCTTGGGGTTTATCCCAGCACATAGAAAAAATTCATAATCATAGTGGGTCCTATTTTCTATTTAAAATTTAACTGTTATCGTAGGTCATTCAATTTAATGCAATTCTAATAAGCAATCATATGGGGTATTTGAATATGTAACAAAGAATTAAATTTCTTAGAAGGCCTTTGATGTTTTGTATTACAGCGTAATTATCGTCGTTTCTCGGTCACAATAGTAAACAAAGTTCACGTGGAAATCTTACTAGTCACCTTGTTGGTTGGTTACGGAATACCCAAAGTTACCTATTGTATTAGAACTGGTCAGTCTGTAAAACAGCTATTGCTGTGGCTCGCCCTTTGGCATTTTTGTATTAGTTATATCCTGTATTGTTTTTGTAATTGCCAATAAAGACGTGATTATTATTATTATTATTATTATTATTGAGAAACGGATCAAAACAATAGATGTTTACCGGTATAACCCTTCTGGAATCTTCGCGAAAGTTCCAGACGGCAACAGAGGAACGGGAGAAAAGGGGAAAAGGAAAAACAGAGGCACACGCGTGGTCGTAGCTCCCGTCGGTCTCGGATAAGAAAGACATTTGGGTTACTGGCACCTGGTGCAATCGCGACATTATGTTATTTTTTTATTTCGATGTTCTGAGTCACGATCATGGCTAAGGACACCCGCTGTGGAGGTGTGGCGCAATTTTGTATTTAATTTTGTTCGACGGTTCTCGGCCCCTACGGGGTAACCCAATATTTTTTTAGGGGAAATTCGATTTCGCCTCGTTCTTAAATCAGGAACGATAATTGTCGGCTCGCGCGTGGTATGCTTGTCGGCAAGAGTGGGACCATAAGAGATAAACCGTCCTGGTTGGTCGTAGCCGCCATTTTCGATCGTCGATTTCGATTTCGAGTTTGACTGCGCCCGCGAATACCGCCCTCTGCCTTGCCGAGTTTGTCTCGGGGCTGAGCCTAGCGGGTACACCATTGCCTTGCGACGCGTCTATAAATTTGGTATGCTCCGGCATGCCTGGCGCCCTAAGTTAACATCTCGTGCGTCGCAGAGTTTTGTGATCCCAGGAAAACGGTTGGTTCTGTAATTCAGTTGCGGGCGGATACGAACGGCGACGTTGGGTCGGGAATTTTGAAGTTCGGTGTTTATCAAGTTTCATTTTGGATGTCAGAATTTTAAGTCCAATTTCGATTTGGTTTTTGTTGATTTTTTTTTTGGGGGGGTCACAGCCTATATCTTTCGAGTGTGTGAGGGCAATGTTCAGAGATCGATGTAATTGATCCTCGCCTGATGCGCATAATTTAAGATCATCCATATAGAATAAATGAGTGATCCTATGTACACGTTCACCAGGCGGCCCACAGATTGCCCTTGAGATTGTCGGAGAGCAACGGATAGAGGCAATAGTGAGATGCAGGACTCGGAGAATCTCCCTGATAGACACCTCTTTGGAATTGAACCAGTCACGACATGGTTCTACGTCTGCCCGATGTCACGACAAAGCGCGTTTTCCAAAGAGGCATTAGGTCTTCTACACTTCTTCCTATATTTGGGTGGATATGCAGGCGTTTGAGCAACAAGTTGAAAAGCTCGTGCGATGTTGAGTCATACGCCTTCATAAAATGCGCAGTCGTTATTGCCCGTACATCCGGTACCGGTTGACAGCTGGGAATAACGAAACCTATCCGCTTCAGATAGGCCACACAATCTCTCAGTTGTTGTTGAGAAAAGCGATCTGCCAGTTCAGGATGCATTACTGAAAACCGACTATGCATTAGCGCTATGTAGCCTCTCTGTTGCGGACAGCTCTCCTCGTAGCAGCGCATTAGATCGTGAGATCCTCCGTCCAGTGAAATCGTCCGTGGACATTAGCGGGTCGTCGTCCCGGGACATCCGTTTCGGCCCCTCCACCTCGGGACTGGACTGCATCCCAAGCAGCCCCATGGTCAGGAGCCCTGCGGGTTATCGTATTAGTAACCGCATGTTCGAAAAGTAGGGTGGTTAACTCTACCGAATTTTATCTGCTAAAGGTTGCTTGATGTTGAGCAACTTCAGCTTGTTCAGTGTGTGATAGTACGTCCGCAGTTGTTGTGCGAACTTCTTGACTTTAGCCGTAAATGAACGGCCAGAAGTTAAATAGTCGATCACACACTGAATTCGGGAAGCGAGTTTCCGTTTTAGTCGAATTTTGCCGTTCAATTGAGACATGCGTTTTGTAATCTGCCGACTCCCAGACATCTGTGTCAGATTTCGCGGAGTCACCAGATCACTTGCAGCCTCGTAAACAGCGCAATTGACTTGCCACAGATCGCAGTCATCTGGAAGAGCATCCAGAAGTAAAATTTTCGTCGTCAAATTTTGCCTAAACACGAGTGTCATGCTTACATAATGTGGAGCATCTCTCCCAGCACCGCGTACGGGCTCAGTTGTTATTGCCCGCACATCCGGTACCGGTTGACAGCTGGGAACAACGAAACTTATCCATCGAAATCGTCCGTGGGAATGTAAAGGTCGTTGTCCTGGGACACCCGTTTCGGCCCCTCCACCTCGGGACTGGGCTGCATCCGAAGCAGCCCGATGGTCAGGAGCCCTGCGCGTTATTCTATGAGTACCGAATTTAAAAGGAGTAGGGTGGTTGGCCCTACTCCCTGTTGTTATGCCTCTCTCGTTTGTCTCTTACCTCGCCATCCACTGGGGTTGGTTACCCAATCTCTGGCAAGGTTGCTAAGAGTCCAGGGCCCACCGGCTTTAATAAGCACACGTGGAGGTGAGAGTAGGCCATTTGGGAAGATAGGCTGAGATGCAGCTTTTTGCATAGCCGCATTGTGTTATGCATCATTCCCTTTGAGCCGCTTTAAAAAAATTTATTATTATTTTTGTTATTGTTGTTATTATTTTGTATTACTTTAACAACAACATTGGTTTCTTATGTCGCTCAATCTGTACGAAAAGTGAGAATTTTTTGCTCAAGTCTCTACCAGATCAGTGGGAAATGTCACTGCAACCACGCCCCAAACCATGAGGTAGGTGATTGCAGTATTGGTACTGACTTCAATTCAACGCGCACAAAATTGTCTACACGAGGACTCGAACCCAGAACCTTCGGAGACGTTCAGGTTACGAAACAAAGCGGACGCCTTAGCCATCGTAACCATCTCGCCCCCGTTATTATTATTATTATATACACATGGGACGATCCACGTCAACCGGATCAGTGCTGCGACCAAAATATGGAGCAACCGAAAAAATTGATCACGGGCTCATTTTAAAGCATAAGGCATATCGTTTAAAATGCCGGGAACGCCTTTGCGAAGTCTCATACGGCAGCTCGAATATGGCGCCTACAAACTCTTGATTTGTATTAAAAAAAAATAAAAAACATACATAAAATTAAAATATAGACTATGTTTATAGTGCTTTTTATGTATTCCGATGAATGTTGACCTACTATACACGAATCCGCCGTTAGAATTGTTCTATCACCTTTCACTTTTTTCTAACCTCAAAAAAATCCAATATGGCGGACGATTTTTTAAAAAGTGATAGAATTACTTTGAAACTTGTTACTGGGGGATTTTCGGGGTCGCTGATTACGAATCTGTTGGTAGAATTTAGCTATCACCGCTCATGTTTTTTTCTTAACCTCAGGAAGCTGGTAGAAGACAGTGAACTTATCAAAAATTTACTAGAAGTAAAATGAAAACCTATATTTTTCATATACTTCTCTTCTTTTATCAGGCGATAGAATGGCTAAGTCCAAGTCAACCGTTGGAATCAAGTTTCCCCGTCACAGTCGTTTCGGACCTGCAAAAAAATCAATTATAAGTCAATATTTTTAACCCTGTTCTGAACTACAGCTTGTGAGAAATCATACAAAGCATTATCATGTGTTTTAGGGGTTGCTAGTTTCGAATCCGGTGTCAGGTTTTCAACATCCAAAATGGCGGATCTAATATTGTTGACAAATTTTTTAAAAGCTGAACAAGGCTCGTAAAAATCAATATTTGTCGTTTTCTGTGTCGCTGTTTACGGCAGCAAAAGTTTTCGTTCCTTTTTTGTTACACTTCAATTTGTTATTTTTTTATTGATTTATTTTAATTTATTACTTTTTTTATTTATTTTTTTTTGCTTTCTCGTTTATTTCTAATTCTTTTGATTTAAAATTTTCATTTATAATTTTATTTCGTTTATTTCCTTTAGCGACCTCGAAAATCATGTGTACCGTATAGTATACAATAACTCGTCTATTTTCAAATTGTGTGACTTAAATGTTTAAGCAATTAATATTGCATAAGACATCCCCTGGTTGCGTTTGAATACCTTTGAATTTCAAGTTTGTTGCCGGCAGTAGGAATAAATGCATGGCTCATTTGAATTTTAGGCACAGTAGGTGGATCATGGAATCGTTTATTCAGCTTTAGCAAGATATCTTTATGATCTTCTTTGCTATAATGAAAAAACTGTATGTTTTGGAATCGTTATTTTGCCCATGTGAAGAGTGGCAGTGAATTAAAAATGGCGACATTCGGAGATCCCATGTGTGAAATGAGTAACGGCCCAGCCCTGGCTGTGGGCCGAGTCTCCAGGGATCTCGTAGTGGTTCGGGAATCGTCCTTTCCTTCTTTCTCTCCTGTTCGTTCCTTCTTCGCGTTCCTTTCGCATTCGTCCTGCTTCTTTCTTTCCTTCTTACCTCTAAATTTGCCAGGTTTCGCCCGATGTTCGACCTCCAATGTTTCCATCGCTAGACCGAGATTTGGCAATATTAATTTGCCGGGGTTGGTCCGATGCTCGGGTCGGTTTTGGACCGACTGTGGGACAATAATCGGATATACCTTGTATAAAATAAATTTTCCAGGCTTGGCCCGATGTTCGGTCCCGAAGTTTCCAGCGCTGGGCCGAAATTTGGCACTATCACTGTGCCAGACTTGGCCCGATACTCGGAACGGGTTTGGGTCAGAGCGGCCAAACTGACCAACATTTCCGATCACACTCAAGGCGCGTTTCTTCTCCCACCGCTTTCCTCCGCGTCACGCGAGACTCCGCCTCTCGAGCAATCAGGCGCAAGCAGGGATACCGCGAAAGTTGACTGCCGGCGCGGTGCTACGCGGAACTCGCTTCTTTTCAATTATATGCACGCAATGGATTTGGATCTTCTCAATGCACTTTATTCAATATTTCGCTTTTATTATAATTGAACAAAACATAATAGCTGTTCATTTTTCTATGAGACGCATTATTTTCTAGGATACTAGACGTGCTAATAATATAAATCCGCATTCATTTTCAAAATCTTATTTTCGTATGATATAATTTCAGGAATCTTTTTTTTTTACAATTTCAATATATTTTTCATGAAAACAAAAAATATCTTCAATCCATGTCTTTTTATCTAAAGCGGGAATTCAATGAATCATTTCCATTTATTCCTTGAATCTATTTCACCATTAAAATCTACTTTTGGGCTCATAAAATACAGAAAATTCACTTCTCACTCTGATATGAAAACATAAATTCATGCAATATGTTAATTTCACTGAATTTGCATTAATTTTAAAAATTGTAGTTGTTATTGAATTTCAATAATCTTTCCTTCATAATTTTGATTTATTTTTATATTTGTGTCTTTATAGTACATTCTCCTGGTCGTTTTTCTTCATCAATGTTTACCTTATTAATTTTTAGTTCATTTTAGTTAAGTTAAATTTATTTTAAAAAATATCATTACAATTTAATAATCATAAAATTTGAAGTTATGAAAGGGAAGGAATTAATTGCTTCAAGATAATTGTGTGCTGGAATTTAATTTTCAGTTTTAGGATGGAATTTTGGAATTAATACGCCCTTTCGGAAATATCATATTGCAGGTTGGACAGTAATGTCAGATATATAAGCTGTATGATTTACTTGATTGATAAGCCAAATAATTTGCAATTCTGATCCTTATCTTAAAAAGAAAAACAATTATTTCATGCTCGCATCCTCGTTATTTGGATTAATTCATTTAAACGGGAAATAGTTAATTTTAAAAGGGATAATAGTTAACTTGAAGGCCTCTACGTTTTATTATTGTATGCATATATGCATTTCAGAGTCATATTTCCAGTGGATCGTTAAAAATCCGTTGTTAAGGGTACTTTAAATTAGATTCATACATTGGATAAACCAAAATGGGGAAAACCCGAAACACACTTTTTAACATACCGTATAATGTCCACTAAAACGATGATGGCGTTGAAATTTGTTGAGAATCTCAAATGTTGTCTAAATTTTTAATTACGAAATATAATAATAATATACTCAGTTTGCTTGAATTATGTAAACAGAATGGTTGTAAGAACAGAAATTGCCAAACTAATTTTGTAGATTAGAAATGAAAGATTAAATATGAAAAAATGAATGCCAAAGTTACTGAAACCATTACGAGAAAAAAACAAAACATTAATAGAGTCTATTTTGTTACAATATAATTAAATTATAATAATATGAAAGCTAGCCAATAATATTATATAACAAACATTTCTATTAAATGGAATAATATTAAACTGTATAAATCTTTGTCCATCAATTCTCTGAAAATTGTCTTTAAACTGATTAACTACGTAATGTAGAAAAACCAACGATTTAATTAGTTTAATTTTTTAGGAGTAAAGTTGTTCCACTTCATAGGTTACGTTGAAAAAAAACCGGATACAAAAGCGTATGTACACTGGAGAAATAAAATAATACATTGCATAGAACAATCACTAATGAGTATTATCTGTTTAATTATAAGACAATAAAAATTTTTATTAAAGCCCATTGACAAACGCTGGAATCCATTTTACCATAGCGCAATATCGAATATAATTTTTGGAATTATACACATCAATCAATTTTGTATACTTTATGGTTTACAAATTCACAAGTAGAATAAATGCAAGAAATAAGTAGCAATTCATTTATTTATTTATTTATTAACGGGCGGAATCGCCCTTTTTACTCAATTGTTTTTACTGTATTATTTACTATGATTTTGTGAGAGCTGCAGATCGTCTTAGAAAGATGGCGCCATACTTCACATTTGTGTATGAAATGTAGGACTGCAGAAACATACACCAAGTACAGCGGCGGTCATGAGTCGATTTCCGCCAGATAAACAATACTTTCGAAACGTAAACACAAACAACGTGGCTCGTCTTACCAACAGCGAGCTGCTGCTTGGAAACGAAATCGAAAAATTGTTCACCAGACGGGGATCGAACTCACGACCTACGACTTCTTAGTCCAGTGCGTTAACCGCCTGAGCCACGAAGCCGGCAATTATTCATAGAATTTTGGATTTAAATAGAAAAGATATTTCTTAAATGTTTCTTTTCCATATTCAAAATCCTCAAAAGAAGAATAGATCAAAATTATAAAGTAACGATTAATGAAATTTGATCACATTATGGAAATACAGTTTATAAAATTAGTGCAAATTAATTAAGTAATTACGTAAATTATCACAGCATGCACACAATACAGTAAAATTAACACATTGCATGAAATTGTATTCTCATATCATAAAAGTGAATTTTGTGTATTTTATTAACCCAAAAGTAGATTTTAATGGTGAAATAGAATCAAGAAATAAATAAAAATTATTCATTGAATTCCTGCTTTAGATAAAAAGATATGTATAGAAGATATTTTTTGTTTTCATGAAAAATATATTGAAATTGTAAAAAATAAGGTTCATGAAATTATATCATACGAAAATACGATTTTGAAAATGAATGCGGGTTTATGTTATTAGCACGTCTAGTATCCTAGAAAATAATGCGTCTCATAGAAAAATGAACAGCTATTATGTTTTGTTCAATTATAATAAAAGCGAAATATTGAATAAAGTGCATTGAGAAGATCCAAGTATCCAAATCCACTGCGTGCATATAATTGAAACGAAGCGAGTTCCGCGTAGCACCGCACCGGCAGTCAACTTTCGCGGTATCCCTGCTCGCGCCTGATTACTCGAGAGGCGGAGTCTCGCGTGACGCGGCGGAAGCGGTGGGAGAAGAATCGCGCCTTGAGTGGGATCGGAAATGTTGGTCAGTTTGGCCGCGCTGGTTTGGGTCGTTGCTGGGCCAACTATCCGCAATATTCTGTGTGAAATAAATTTGCCAGACTTGGACCGATGTTCGGTCCCGAATGTTTCCATCGCTAGGCCGAGATTTGGGACAATCAATTTGCCAGGCATGGTCCGATACTCGGGCCAATTTTGGGCTGACGCTGGGACGACGATCGGAAGAAATGCCTGAGATCAATTTGCAAAGCCTGGCCCGATGCATTGGCCAGTTTTCAGCCGAAGTTTGGCAATTTGTTATAGCCAGTATCGGCTACCAATGCTGCCCCAATCCTGGCACAGTGAAGTTGCCGACGTTGGGCCAGCATCGGTAGCCGAAAATCGGTTGTCAGCGCTGGGCCAATACAGGGCCGTATGTTCAGCATCGGCATTTCGCACATGGGATGCTTGTAAGCTGAAACGAGTTGCTGTACATTTTGAACATGCTCCATGACCGTCACAAGCACATTTGCCATGCGCAGTAACGTTGCAGTGCCATTCAGCATCTATATTGAAATCGAGTTTATGATGCATCAAGAAAATTATTTGAGTCCTGTTCTTAAAATGCCGTTTGGCGTCATCGGATGAATAATAAATTTTCTTTATTTTTGAGCATGACTGGTATGACGTTTTCTTGCATCAAATAAACTGTAGCTGTATCATGTTTTGTAGAATCTGACAGTAATATTACGCTGTGAGTTTTTATTTCATTTTCAGATCGATAATAAACTACGATCGACAACAAACTAACACTGGTCGTTAATAAAAAGAAAAGCCTGTGCTGCATCCTGTACAACGTACGCAAAATTTTCAGCGAAATCATAGTAGACCAGCACGTCATCATCGCGTAAATTTTCTCGTTTATTAAGATAAAATATTACATAAAATTTGCCATAATATAACAATATTTAAAAAAAATAAGAAGGGTGCTCGGTGGTTAAAAATTATTAAAAAAAACAAAAACTGTTTTTTCATGCGTTTATTATTATTATATTTAATTAGAAATATATTTTTCAATAAGTTAAGACTTTTTTACTATAGTGTAGCAAATTTTATTCAATTCCGATAAAATGCCGCCGAGCTATAATTCTTCGGAAAAAAAGTTTGTGAAAATTTCATATGGCCGCCATTTTGAAAATATTCTGAATTTTGCAAAATCACTTTACCACATTTATATGTATGCCAAGTACTAACTTTTCTGCAATTTTTTAACAAAATCGGAGATGTGATGTCGGATCGGGATCGGTTTGACGAAGAATGACACCCGTACATTTTTGGCATATTTTTTATTTCACATGTTGGTTTGGAAAAGCTTCCAATACAGGTTCAGAAATCTGTCTCAAAAGAAAATCATATTCTGAAAAAGGTTCCTGGAATTTCACAATCGTTGAACTACTGTGACACAGAAATGATCTATGATATTTGAATAATATTTTCAATATTTGTAATATTTGGAATATTTTGAACGTAGGGTAGTGTAGGGTACTTACACTCATTGTCAGACTCGTGCCATTCAGTTGTAAATATGTTATCATAAATAAATCATATGTATCGTGATATTAAATATGTTAACAAGTTTATTATGTCCACGCAAATTTCTTCAAAGTATATTTATGATGTCTTAAATACTTACATTTTTTAAAGTGAAATTTTTGCGTACCATTTAGGGTAAATTATTATAAAAATCGACATTTACGCATGTGATGTAGTGACGTACAACACACACGCATACATAGTAGTGACGTACGACACTTACACATGCGCAGTAGAGATGTGCGAAACGTATGCATGCTCAGTAGTGACGCATGCCACTTACACATGCGCAGTAGAGGTGTGCGAAACCTATGCATGCGCAGTAGAGACGTATGACACTTACACATGTGCAGTAGAGATGTGAAAAACTTGAGCATGCGCAGTAGTGACGTAAGGCACTTACGCATGCGCAGCAGAGATGTGCAATACCAATGTATGCGCAGTAGTGACCTATGCCACTTATACATGCGCAGTAGAGATGTGAAAAACCTATGCATGCGCAGTAGTGAGGTATGACCCTTACACATGCGCATCAGAAAATTATAAATGCTTAATACTTTTACTTATTTAATTTCGAGGTTAACTTTCTCTCACTCAAATACAAAATGCTGCAACGAATATTTCTGGTTGTTATTAACATGACCATATGAGTTTGGTTATGAAAACCAAACTGTTTGGTTATGAAAACCAAACTGTTTGGTTGTCACACCTAAACTATGTAAAGAGTGTGCTTCAAACGGTTAAATGACGCGAAATATGTTAAAATTTCACACTTTAGAACAAGCTCACTTTTTAAGGGTTCTACAGCAGCGACCAAACTTGTTTGTTTGTTTGGTAAAATAAACAGTTTTTTTCTTAGTGTTTCCAAATTCAAAATTAGGTAACTTTTTAAAATCTTCAATCAAATGTCGCTGCTGTAGAACCCTTAAAAAGTGAGCTTGTTCTAAAGTGTGAAATTTTAACATATTTCGCGTCATTTAACCGTTTGAAGCACACTCTTTTCGTTCCAAGAAAATCCGCTCAAATTTGTTACTCGGGTATTTTCACATAAAACCGCTGGTTACTCGGGTCATTCCGCTACTGAAAATTGTTATAAACAATAGGCGTAAATGGTTTAAATTGGTTCTGTCAGAAGACTTATACTGAATTCGTTGTTGAAAACATTATAAACAATAGTTAAATATTAGTGTAATTTTTGTTTTACACTACTATATTGGTCACTGATGTTTCTAGACACTGTAAAACATATTCAACCTTATAATCAAATTTTGAAACCGTAGTTGCGAATCCGCCGTTAGTTTCAGCATCATTATATCTGTACCAATTTCAGCAAAAATTTTATCAACCCTGGTGTAATTTTTATCCGATTAAACGCCAGCTCACGGTTCCTGCGAAGAGACTATAAGTTGAAGTAAAATGACGACAAAAACGTGAAGCAGAATTGTATTTGTTGGTGTGTTAAGGTCAAAAATCCGTTGGATTTAAAATCCTAGCTGATCCTATTTTCGAGTTACCTTTAAATTGAGGGTTTAAGGAGATTATTAAATAAAATACATTATTTAATATCTAATAATATGTGCATAATTTTTATTTATAAATCTAACAATATACAGTTAACAATTAAATCTTCTTTCAACATTCATTTTATGTATGCCTTGAAGAAAACTCAACGACAGCCTTTTTTAACTTTGTTACATAAGCAGGATCCTCAAGTGAGTTGATTTTATACCGGTTCCAAAAGTCTAGAAATACTCTATGTACAGACCCTCCAGCTCGTTCCGACCATAGACCTAAACTATCATTGCCTAAGACATCAAGGCATTGTTTCAAGTGTTTCGTAAGCACATGGATTTTTAAAGTTTCGGAAACATCAATACTTTGTAAAGCATTTACAAGTTCTTGCATATTTTTATCCAAATCATTTTACTGATTTTTCACAGAAAAATGATTACTGACAATTTTGTCCATTGCTGTAAATGCCGCTATATAAGGTACAATAGCAAAATACCCAACTGTCTTATGTATCTCGTTATCGTGAAGTTTCGACGCTTCTTTTAAAAGCTTTCTGCAAGCATTCACTTAAAAAATCTCCCCATGATAACTTTTTTTAATTAATTTCAACTTTTTCGGTCACAATAAAGCCTTTTCTCTTCTTAATAAGGGAACCAAGCCGTCCCAGAACAAATGATTCATAAATCCTTGCATTATATGCAATTCCGGGATAATACATTTGTCAATTACATAAGTATCATTCCGTGAAAAGAGGAAGGTTAACAGTACTATGGCACTCTTTAGCAAGTTTGTTTTGCTTCCCTTTCGAAATGTACGCGGCATAATCCCTTTCTCAAATCACCATAAGTTTTCAATGATAAATTACTTTCTTCATTTTCAACTTGTGGGTCAGGTATTTTTTTTTAATTTTTCAGGTCATTTAAAGTCACAAAGCAATATTGACACGGGTAGTACGTAGAAGTAGCAGTTTGCTGACCATTGACTATTAGCAAAAGTTTAAAATCCGCAACAAATTTAAAAGGTATATTATTTAATTTTGTTAGGTCAATCAAAATTTTGACATTTTCATAGGATTCTTTTATACAAGGTACTACACACAATAATATAAGTCTGTGAACACTGGTTAATTTACTTCTCTTTCTGAAACTTCCTCCATTAGAATATGAATTATTCTCTTTATTATCGAACTCATCATAACCGTAATCTTCTGGAAGAACTGTCATGGAAAATTTAAAAAATCCCTGTCCACCATCTGCCATTACCTTTATTTTAAAACTTCCAATTTGATTGCGGTTTTCTAAAACTGCTTCTAGTAACTCTTCAGCATCTGCCCAAACCACCGGTCTGTTTTCATTATTTCCCTTATCTGTCTCGAATTCACGAACACCCTCTTTGTAAACATCATCTAGTGTTTTGGACTTTTCAGATATATGTTTTTCTAACCCAGTAGGAACTGATTTTCTTCCCGCAGTGCTCCTTATGAAATTTGCAAGTTTTACCATTTGATTAGCAGACGCTCCAGTATTTATTTGGTAATTATCTAATCTTTCAGTAGTAAAAACTATATCTTTTTGTACTTTTGGATTTACTATTACCTTGACTTTTGAAACACGAGTGTTTAAAATTAATTCTTCATTTTTGTGCCTACTAGATGTAGATGAGTCTTCGCGATTATTTTGCATAATTATCTTGCGTTTCAAAATTGATGTTACAATTTGACTTTGTTGATTATCTGGTAATTTTTCTACCAATTGCAACACATTATCATGAGCTCTAGACTGAAAAAAAATTAATTGATTTAATGATGAAGTCCAATCATTTGAAAAATATTTACTCGGTTCTATATTCAAATATTTTTTATTTGGTTCTAAAAAATATGTATTTTTATATGTAAATATAAATAAAAATATGTAAATATAAAAAAATATTTCAATTAAATGAATATTTATATACAATTTTTTAGTTTACGTACACTGCTCCAATTATGATGACTTATGCCTTTACCAATTTTCAGTAAATATTTTTTACACATTTTAAATGATTTTGTAGATTCATTTTTGCCCTGATCGGATTTTGGGAGCTGAGTATGTTTTGAAGAAGATCCATAAAGACCGTTTGAAACATCAATTGTTGTTGATGCATCACGGGTACGAATGAAAATGTACACGGGGACAGGAACCGTGAGCTGATTCTCGATAAAGAGTTTGAATAGAAGAATGTTCACTTGTAAAGGAGTCAAATTAGATTTTGGCTTCGGAAAAATTCTCCGATCGATGATCTCTTTTGGCACTTATTAAGGAAAGTGTGTAGAATAACATATCAAAATGCATCCGCGAGATAGTGGGTGCTACTTTGTTTATTTAACAATTTAGATGTGTAAATATGGTTTTTTGCAAATAACTTTTTAAATTCAATTTCTATCAAAAAACTAATTATGCCATTCGAAAGAACGGAAAATTTCACGCAAGAAACGCATATGACTTATGTTTTTCTATTGAAATTGAACGAACAGTAATTTGTTAATTAACGCGCTAAGTCTCGTTGCGCCGAGCACTCGCTGCGCTCGACGGTCGGCCCGTGCGAGCGCGCGCGCCGCACATAAGTGGCTGTAACTTTGTTTAGAACAAAAAAACGACATGAAACCAATTGGATGTTAAAAAGGGTTAATTTTTTAAAATATTACATGTGTTCAAATATTTTTTTGAACGTTTTGAGTATTATATATATCACCTTGAAATAAAGTGTTGTGCGAATTTGTGATTATTTCGTAAAATTCGATGAAATGTGATAAAAAATTGTCAAAAAAATAAACAAATATATGGATATTATATCCAAAGGGGTTATCTAAAATACGTATTTTGCCAAAAAAATTATAAAAATTTATTTTACAAAATCTAAGCTTTCAAAGTTGGTCAATTTTCATAAATTGCTTTTTTCTGCTTTGTGTTTCTCACTTAGATCGTTAATAACAAAGTATTAAAAAATTATATTGACACTTTATAGGTGGTCAATTTAAAGCTTATGATGTGTACTTTAAGATACAATGATTTGTTTTGTGATAATATGTGTATTTTGTATTGTTTTTGAAGATAAATCAAAGAAAAATGATGTTTAGCGTAAAAAGTGTGAAAATTTGAGTATGAATAAAGTAAAGTGTCGTAAATGAAACAAAAAATTTTTTTTAGCCTTTTCACTCACTGAGGTGGTTGTTGAGGCATAAATCTTGAAGAATAAACCTTATTCAGATTTTTTTTCATTTTAATAACAATTGGGTAATAAAAAAATGATAAATCGTCAAAATTACGTGTTTTTCGGCGTTTTTTCGGTAAGAATATCACATTAACCGGGCATTTCACTGAAAACTGGTTTGATATTTGAATGTAGGTTGTGTAGTATTCTTTGGAGGTACTTTCTGAGAAGTGAGATAGCCATCTATAAAGTTTCACTGGTCTATGGTGAAAGGAAGGCAGGATGCTGCCGTCGCCGGTCGAAAATATACGTTAGTCATTCGGCAGTTGAGCACGTGGCTGCGTATATTTCGCTGTGTGTCGGAAATATATTTTATAATTTGACAAATAGTGAGCAAAAGGTATGTAAAAATAATATTTCATTAATATTTTTTTTCTGTTCTTTATTATTTTATTGATTTTGCAAGCTTCGCACTCGTTATGAATATTATATGTATTGTGTATCAATGTATAGTTCGTAATTACAATATCATAAAGTACATTTGAAATTTAGATTATGTACGTATAATAATAGTAATATGACACTGACAAGCAAACGAAAACGTTAACAAATTTTTGATCCGGAACATTCACGGTGAAACAACTTTTTAATGATAATTATTATCGAATTATTATTATTTACTACTAATAATAATAATTATTATTATTATAATTATTGCAATAATAATTATTATTATTATAATTATTATAATTATTATTATTATAATTATTATAATTATTATTATTTAATTAAGTAAATTAATAAATATAGCAATAATTAAATCGCAATATCAATTTCAATACAAGAAAATCGATTAAAAATAAGTAAATTAATTTAAAACTTTTAAAAAATTAATAACATCATTTAAACAATCAATAATCAAGTCAAAAAATAGATAAATCGATTTAGAAATCTACTAAGTAATAAATAATCAATCAAGCGATGTATAAATAAAAAAGTTTCATAAAGATCTGTAAATTTATGTAAAAAACTATGAAATATAAGAAAATTGTACATTAAATATAAGAATACGTACTGATATAGTAACAGTATTAAATATTAAAAAATATAATACATAATAAGATGCATTAATGTATTTTATGCACATTTATTTCAGAATTTGCATAAATGGACAACTTCGACTTCGAAAATACGTGCTTCATTTGCAGCGAGGGCTTACAACTGCATCCAATAACCGAAGTGAAAAAAAGGGGATTAAATAACTTTTGTTCTATATCTGCTCAGCGAAATGACGGCTTTCAAACATTGTTGGAAAATCTGCAATCGGTAAAAATCCACGAAAGTTCGGAATCTTCGACAAGCCCGATAAAAAAAAATTAAGACAAAGCGACGGTTTTCGATGGATTGATTTATGTTTCATATGCGGAGAAGAGGCCGACGAAGAAAATGAATCGAAATGAAATATTTCTAAACGTAGAACAATAAGGCTTGTTTCTTCTTCAGATTTTAAAACCGGTATTATGACAATGATTGAAAATCGAAGAGATGATTATAGTCGTGACATTCACAGACGAATATCACCTGTTCCTGATTTAATTGCAGTTAATGCTAAATACCACAATGACTGTTATGACAAACTGAGGAAACTTTCAGGTAATAAATAAATATTATATGACACGTTTTGTTATTTGCGTACAATGAAGTTATGTATTATTTATAAATTGCGTTACGAACATTTAAAAATCTAAAATATTGATTACACATTGCAGGTGTAACTAAAATAGGACGACCTACCACACAGGTAGACGAAGCAATGAAAGTGATTTACAATTTTATGGAGAACAGTGATGACTGCCAATTCACTGTCAGTGAATTGAAAGCTACTTTACAACAGGGTTGCCAGATGGGCGGGACGTCAAGTCGCACAAAAGATGGCCTGAAGTCGCCCAAAATCGCAATGATAGGCAGTACGTCACGTCACGCAAAGAGTGCGCTAAAGTCGCCCAAGATCGCAAAATGCGGGATGCATTGATTATATATTCCCACCCAACGTCTTTTATCGGACTTTTAAGGTCATTACAGAAGAAAAACGTAAGACTTAAGCGTACGAAATGCTATGTTTAATACAATACATGGAGGGGGGGGGGGGTCGTCTTACATCTTACGCTTACGTCTTTTTTTGTGTCTTAGCTTTTTCCAAAGCCTTTCTTACGCTTACGTCTTACGACTTTTCTTGTGTAATGGCCTTTACATGGGGTACACATTTCTTAAGGTTTTACCTTATCATTTTGACAAAATTGCAAAGATAGGACTCAAACCGAAAAGGTGAAAAAAGAAAACATTTGGGTTAAAAGCATAACTTTAATTAATAAATTATAAAATTTGTTAAGAAACAATTGCTTACAATTCTAATAGCGTCTAATAACATAAAATATAACATTTATCTTTTTTAGCTCAAAATTTCTAAACACTGTATTTACTTATAATGCATGTTAATATTGTGTGATCTTGCAAAAGTTGCGTTTCTTCAATGAAATCTTAAAATGAGTTCACAGTTTATTCACTGAGCCGTTTTTGATAAAATTCGTTCTATTTTTCATCAAAAGTTTTTGAGTTTCAATTCATTTATATAAAGAAAGCTGTGCATTATCACGATTAATCATTGAATTGCAGTTTGTATTCGGGTGATCATATAATTTTCATGTTATCTGATTTCGCGTGCCTTTTATTATTCATTTTCTAAAATTTCCAAAGCCTCTGCAAAATTGTCATCTTCGCGATCATTGTCTAGATCCATTTGCTGCAGCTGACAATACATCTGCGATGTAAATAGTTCATACATCTTATTAGTTGGAATAAAAGTGTTACAGCAGTCCTTTGTCCGGGCAAACCGAATTCTAATCCACATAATAGCCTCGAGTATAGCACTTGATATGCGATTTCTACATTTTGTCTTGATAGCATTCATGAAGCTGAATGCTCTCTCGACAAAAGCGTTAGAAAACGGTAGGCTTAAAATGCGTAAGGCGAATTTTGCTATATCTTGGAAAATAGGACATCCTGACGAATCTTTGAATTCTATGATTGCAGACCAAAATTCTTCGGAATTTCCTGGAATCGTACCTCCGAAATAGCTTCTTAAATCCACCAGTGTCAGCTGTTCCCACTGAATTTTTAATAAATCCATATCTGAATTGGGTTCTGTAAAAGAAAAACTAAATTGCGAAAAGTTCATGTAACTGCCCGTATATCGCTGAAATGAATGCTCTTTAAATTTGAGTAACTAATAGTAGTGTTTGAGTAAAGTAATAGGAAAATATATATTATGTTTTTTGTAGCTTGTATGTTAGAATAGTAAAGTAAGTTTGCATAATTTTCTGCGTAATTTTGTTTCTCGCACAAGTTGAAACTTACCCGCCAAAAACAATGGGAATTTAAAAAAATCCGCTCTTTCATAATGAGGCTTCATGCATTCTGCTGGGGTAAGGTACCGGAGAGCCTCGTATTGCTGGAGATTTGCAGGGAGTCGATCGGTCAGTTCTTTGCAAAGAATCAACAAATAGTGGACACACCTTTGTTACACTTCACGTAGGGCTTCAGGGGAAATGTTTATTTTTCCCAAATGGATTGCAAAAGATGCCCCGTAATCGACGGCATGAAGTGGAAGATATTGATCAGAATTATTCAATGAGCTACGAAGAGACTCAAAATCGCTTTGTAACAGAAACTCGCCTTCTTTGCTAACTTTGATACTTCCTGCTTTTAGAATTCTTCGTGCAAATGTTATCAATAATATTCGAAGTTCGACAAACAACTTCATAACCTGAAATGAAAATAAAATGCATATCATCACATCAATAAAGTTGAAATGAATAAACGGTTCAGATGATGTCGGAGCGTTTAAAATAAAAATCATAACGACTTTCCAGTACCTCAGTAGAATTCTGTTGAAATTTCAAATTCATTTTATTTATTTCGTTGGTTATTGGACGGAGGAACAATAGGTATAGCAAATTTGTTTCATCAAAGTACAGGTCCCTTAATTTTCTGCCGATCGTGCATTTCTCGCTTGGTTTTAAACTGCGCACATGCATATCGAAATGCGTTTTCAGTTCCAAAAACTGGTTGATCACTGCATCAATAGCTTTCGACCAAGCCAGCCACCGAGTATTTGACAACTGTACGAGTTTTTTAGGCATATCGCCATTGTTAATCGCAGCAAACAATGATTCATATTGTAGTCGTTGTAAAGGGCTGTTGGCAAACCAATTTCTGGATTCCCGAATCATAAACTCCAGATCTGCTGGAAGAGCACATGCCGCTTTTGATGCACATAAGTGAAGCGAGTGGCAGCAACACTTAATTAGCTGAACATTTGGTACCTGCAAAAAAGATTAAAGTAAAACACACGTATAAAATCGGTAATCTATATTTGTGTTTAAAAGTGAAATCATTATCTAGCTTCAGAGAAATTTAGATATCATTTGAAACGTATTTTGAGTAGAACTGGTCATACTCGATTATTCGCGAATAATTGCGAAATACAATGAACAGATTTGGACTGAATTTCGAAACGTATTAATTTCATTAACCATTCTTACCTTTTCTTTAAACAGACGATAAAATCCATTATCAACACCGGTCATATTGGCTGCCCCATCACTTGCGATGCCAATCACATTTTTGTAGTTCAGCCCTATAGATGTCAGGTACTCAATAGTCGAGTCACAGAGAATTTTACCTGTCGCTTTTTCCACTTGCAGAATCCCCAAAAAATCAGTAACTGTATGTTTCCGTTTAAAACTATAGTACCGAACGCACAGCGCCATGTACTTGATGACTGAAATATCAGTGGATTCATCAGCTATTATTGAAAAGCCCTCATTTCCAATGTCTCTGACTAATTCAGTTAGCATCGCCGGTGAAATTACATTTTGAATTAATTTCGAGCATTTAGTTCGATGAATTTTTAGATTTTCTGATGGGGAACCCTTCCCCATTATTGACAGTAGTTCTACTAAGTGATCTATAGATCGAATAGAGGCGTGTGCCGCGATATGAACTGCCAAACACAGATCAATTCGTTTCGCCTCTTGCCCAACAACTGATATACCTAAATAAATATATAAAACCGAATTTAAAATTATAAATTCTATTCTTTCTTGTACATAATAATAATGTACACAAAAATATATCTCATACATATTTTTCTAATGTATTAAAATTACTATTATTTGTCAAGACATTTAAAAATACATTTAATACACAATTTAACGAAGTTGTAAACAATCCTTAAATAGAAATATATACTCTTGTCCTATAAAAGGATGCTCACTAAAATAATAGTAATATCGTCCCCAGAATATACGAAATTTCGCGGAATGTATAAAAAGTAATCTCTAGTAGGAAATCGAACTCATCTTTTAGAGTTTTAGACAATAAATTATTAGATTGTTCAATGTAGAATAAATTTATTTAGTATTTGATTTTCAAAACTATTTTTATGAACACAAACTGTAAGTAAGGAAATTACACACATTAAATGATATAGTTATAGATAAATAAAGAATTGTGGACATTTTTTAAGAATTAGATAAATTTTTAATTTATTACTGATTCTTTTATTGAATTCTTATATTCATAAATGTGAAAAAACGTTCGAGTCAGATTTACCATTTAACAAAGGAAAAAAAATATATTTTAACATGAGGTATTTAATGACCTTTTTCAGAAAGAACTGTCTGCGCCTTTTTGTTTAAATTATATTTTGAACAGTTTGCAAGGTGTCGAGCAGTATCTGCGTGTTTCAATAAATCTCCATGGTGTGCTCGTAAATTTAATTCACACAACACAAATTTTGGGTTTTTAGAAAGCCAACCTTGATAATTGCAAAAGAAACACTTGTACTTTGTAATTTATCATAATATGATAAATAGTTACTAATATATAATATCATATATTATACAAGTATTAAGTATACAGAATATTTCATATCCAATTAGTAACGATTTATTCTGAATACAGATTTTTCCAATTTTTTTGGCTATTATTGAAATTTACTTGATTTTTTATCAAAACTTTATCAGCTAATTTATAAAATATGATTGGAATTTTAGTAAATCTTATACATTTAAAAAATTTGATATTTTCAATATTAATGGAGATGAGAATTCAAAATATGAACTACAAAATTCGTCCTCTATGGATGGCAAATTCGCGTGGAAAATGTATTCAGCGGAACGTGAATAAATAACAGTCAAAAGGGTTCTAAAATCATAGGCCGATAAGATAGTCATCTAAGCTAAAAAAAAAGTAAAATAAAAATGATTGAATCGATCTTTCAAAACCCCTCTACCTTAATGGCGCATTCAGACTAGAGCGACGTATTGTCGCACATCGCGCGCGATGAATTCCTAATCCCGGAGTTTTTGAGATTCGTTATAAGTTTAACGGAATAATCACAGATCATAATTAGTCTATTATTTAATTTTACTCATATTCCACATTATTTTATTAAATTCTTAATTAACCATAGAATAATATACGCCTGCGAGGAATCCGTATTGCTTAACTGTCACATCATGCGACAAATTCGAAATGTCGCGGGCGATTTCAAACTTAACCCTCTTCACAGGCTTATATTTCTCTACGGTTGATTAGTAATACCATGAAAAGGTGTGGAATATGAACAAAATTAAATAATAAACCTATTACTACCTGAGATTATTCAATTAATGATATTACGAGTCGCAATAACTCCGCGATTAGGAAACTATCGCGCGCGATATTGGACGTACGTCGCTCTCGTCTAAATGCGCCATAAGGGTTCTAAAGTACTCAGTCGATAAGGTAGTATTCTATGCTAAGAAATCTAAATAAAAAATAGGGCTTTTCATTTCAATTCGCAAGCATACCATCTCTTTCTTTCACATGCATTCCGAACAGAAAAAGACCGACTGTCATGGCGTTCGGAATTGAAATGAAAAGCCCTGTTACAATCTTACAAGGTCACCACTTCAAAATTCTCTTAAGGGTCTGTTAAATAGCGACTCGCTATTTTAATCAAAATTCGCTGTTACCGATGCCGTATTTTGTCAATGTATAGGCCTCTAAATTAATCACAGAGATAATAACAATCTATAACCTCAAAAGTTAAAATTAAATATTATCACTAGAATAATGTAAATATGATACTTTCGCGATCATCTCTGAATAAATGTCAACGATATGGGTTGAAAATTCAACGAAAATTCCACGAAATTACCAAGAAGATACCATTGTGCCTTTATAGCCTTTATTGCAAAAGGAAAAAATTGAAAACAAAAAATGCCACGAGAAATATGTAAACGATGTGAAAACATTTGATTGCAAGTATTTTACTATTTTCCCCGATTTATCGACTTTTCATTATAATATTAAAGTTACTCGTGAACAAATTATCATAGTGAACGAAAACGAAGAAAAATTACCGGGAAATTGCATCGCTGATATTATCAACAAAGAATAAAAATAAACTTACCTTTGAATTGTGGTTCGGTTTCCCATGTCGTTTTATATTTTTTTTTTTATATTTCGCCCACTTCCCCATTCTTTAATAGAATATCTCAAATATGTAGGCACTAAGGTACTACAAAATTATAAAACGCTACAACAAAAATCTCAATCTCGAACTTGAAAACCGCCTGCGCCAAAATTGAAACACGAAACCAAGAGTATGTATGATGGAGGATTCGTATTCGTAATGTCTATTGTACTCAGTGCACCCTGAGTGCATCTGGGTATTACTTATAGCATATTCGGGAGGTTACACCGTTTCTGCACGGTCCCATAAGAGCTCATGTTAAAATGTGCACCTGCGCGGTGCACATTTGCACGGCGCAGATGCAGATTTTACATGGGCCGAATACGTGCACTACACGAGTGCAAATTTCAGCCGAATACGCTAATAGATGGCGGACGCGCGTTGCCAAATCAACGAATATTAGATACAGATTGTATGTATGTATGTAGCTCAAATTAGGTTGGTGGCGCTACGGTCGATCGTCAGAGATTTGTAGGTCCCTACTCCCTGGCAGTTCAGGCACCAGTATAGTCAGTGTTCAAATCGCAAAATTGGACCGAGTCGCCCAAAATCTCGAAGTCGCCCAAAAGTCGCAATATTTTTTCAGCAAATCGCCCAAATTGGGATGGTCGCAAAAGTCATAAATTTTGTCGCAATTTTCGCCGACAAGTCGCCCAAATTGCGATAAATCGCCCAATCTGACAGCCCTGCTTTACAAGAATATATTCCAGACGATAAAACAATAAAGTATAGATTAGAAGAACATTATGGAAATGATGTTATCATATCAACAAAGTCAACATCTCAGACATTAGTTTGTCTTTGTCGTTCCCATTATGACATTTTATCAGAGATGTACAAGCAAAGTGCAGTTGCAGGGAACCAAGAAGAACAAAAATTGAATGCATTGAAAGTTGCAGCCGATATTATAAGGTCTGATATACGCTCCATGAGAAATTATTCCGAGCAATATCCAGCATCTGATAAAATGTTTGATAACTTGGACGCTTACATTCCTGAATCGTTAAAAATATTTTTAGATGAACTAATTTTAAAATACAAAAAAACTAATTCCAGGTCGCATAAAATAAAATGTACATCAATAGGTCATGCAATTGTATGTGCAGTGCGTCCAAGATCAGTTTTATCACTGTTACATGTTGGACTTGCTGTAACGTTTCATCGGAAATTTGGATCCAAACGAATAATAGATATTTGCAGTAATTTAGGGTTTTGTTCGTCGTATAAGGAAGCTCAATTGTACGAAGCATCTGCAGCATTAATAACCGAAATTCAAATAAACCCTGGAACATTTGTTCAATTTGTTTGCGACAATGCAGATTTTAATGTTGACACTCTTGATGAAAAAGGTACTTTTCACTACATGGGTTCCATTGAAATTATTACACCAGCGAGTGGAGTGAAAGCCCAAGAACCAATAGAACGATTGAAATCTTTACCAACTGAAGCAGAAATAAATGAAATTGCAAGCATTCCGTTGCAAATTTATGAGAATTTCAATAGTAGTGGCTTAAAAAAAATTCAGGTAAAAATTGAAAAAGATACAAAGTTGGAGAGTAATTACATAACAAAAACCAATTTGTTGTGGATATTTGGTAAATATAATTTTAAAGATAAATTTACTGGATGGAATAGTGTTATGGAATTATTAACAATACACGAAGAATTTAACACTTCTAAAAAGGTATTCTTACCGTTCATAAACGCAGCTCCCAGTGATTACAATACAATATATACGGCACTTCTTAATACAGTCCAAGAAGCGGAAAAATTTAATTTAAGAACAGCTGTAGTTACTATGGATCAACGTCTGTACATCAAATCTCGTGACATCGTTGCTGCAACTAACTTATCGGATACAGTTGAAGTTGTTGTAAGACTCGGTGGTTTTCACACGATTCTATCTTTCCTGGGATGCATCGGGTTTATTATGGCTGGTAGTGGAATCAAAGAGGCTCTAAGCACGATATATGCTGAAAAAACTGTCGACACTATACTCTCCGGACATGCATATGCTAGAGCAGTACGAGCACATACTTTGCTCCAAGTTGCTTTGTATACATTAATTTTTAAACAACTTGAAGAAGAGGAACCTGAATTCAAACAGTTACAGGAAGATGTTGATTTTATGTCAATGTTATCCAATTTATCACTAGAAAATGTAAACGTGCATCATTTGCAAACGAATGACAAATGTCAGAAGTTGATTATAATTATTGAAAACAAATTACACGAATTAGAAAATAAAAACAAAACAGCAAAATTGTGGATAAATTACCTAAGAATGGTATCGATTTTAAAAGCGTTTATTGCTGCTGAAAGAATGGGTGACTGGATGTTACATTTAAATACGATAAAAATGATGATTCCGTACTTCCATGCAGCTGGTCACTTTCCATATGCAAAATCCGCACAATTATACTTGCAAGATATGCTAAATTTACCCAACATAATGGACCAGGCAGAGTTTATACAGTTTACTTCAGAAGGTTTTTTTTACGGCAAGAAGGTCAAATAAATATTTTGCAGGTATTCACTCCGATCAAACGATTGAACAGACCTTGATGAAATCGATGAGTGTCGAAAGCGGCCCATTCAAGAGAGGAGTTACTGACAGCGTCGTTTTCAAGTGGATTAAGGGAGTTCCGGGTACCAAAAATGTTCTTGAGGGCATCGAAAATTTTTGCAATGTCAGTTTCAATAAAAGTCACCAACACGATGATGCCAGTGACGCAAGAATGACAAGAGATCATGCCGATACCGAAAAGTTAGTGTTATGGCTTGAGTCTCATAATCCATTCACTACTTCTGATGTGTTTATATCAATTGCCACAGGTGTTTCCGGAGATGAAGGAATAAATTGCGATGCCTTCCAAGTTGGTTTGAATGCAATGCAGAAGATAGATGGGGATAATTTTAAAGACATAAAATTAAAAAGAAGTGACAAATGTGTCCCATTATTAGCCGTCAACTCAAAATTAGTAATTAACAAAGAAATTGTTCCCGTTGATCCACTCTTACTCTTTCAAAGGATTTCTATTATAAAAAATTCTGATAAAGAACTTCAAGAGTTTTTGCAATTCGAATTAGCACCTTATCCTTTATTATTATTCGATGAGTCAGGTATGCGAAAAAATGTAAAATCTCAGTTGTATAGTATATTTACACCATCGACTATTGATTTGAATACACTGAATGATGTAACATATGTGATTGACGGAGGAATGTTACTGCATCGAGTACCATGGAAGATAAATGAAAAGTTTAACAGTATTTGCAAAAGCTACATCCTATATGTACGAAGAAATTATGGAAATAATACAATTGTAGTTTTTGATGGTTATAGTCCGAACAGCATCAAATCGGCTGAAAGAATTCGTCGAAGTCGCAGACAAAAATGCTCTGATATTTTTTTCAATGAAGATATGCCGCTCACAGTTACACAAGACAAATTTCTCTCCAACGAAAAGAACAAAATGTCGTTAATAACATTATTAACAAATACGTTGAAAGAAAATAACATCTCTGTAACTCAAGTACCTGACGATGCAGATACTTTAATTGTCCAGACTGCGCTTAGTTTAACAAATTCAATGCTGGTTATTGTGTCAGAAGATATTGACGTACTTGTTATCTTGTCTTCACTGTGTCCTCACAACAGAGAAGTTTATTTTTTAAAACCAGGAAGAGGAAAAATCGAAAGAAATATTTACCTTTCAACTGTTGCTTTAAAATCATATCCAAATCCCAAAAACTTCATGCTTTTTTTACACGCATTCAGCGGATGCGATACGACTTCAGCCTTCTTCAACCACGGAAAAAATAAATTTATTAAAAAATTTGAAACTAACAAAGAATTACAAGTGATGGCGGAAAAATTTTATAATAAAAATACCATCATCGAGGAAATTTTTGAAGCTGGTGTAAAATGCACATTGACATTATACGGCGCTTCGAAATCAGAAACATCTTTAAACGAATATCGATACAAATGTTTCGTCAGAGGTGTTTCGAAGCGAAGAAAAATGACCCTTGCATTTTTACCTCCAACTAACAACGCAGCACTGCAACATTTTAAAAGAGTATTCCTGCAAGTACAACATTGGTTAGGCCATCATTTAGAACCGCAAAAATGGGGATGGATGAAAAAAGATTTCCTGCTTCCTGTAACCATCGACGAACCTCCAGCTCCCGAAAAATTGTTACAAACGTTATTTTGCAGCTAAAGTGGCTGCGAAAACAATTGTGGCTGCAGAAAAACCGGGTTGTACTGCAGCACTGCCTGTTTAAATTGCAGTGGAGTTGACTGCTCCAATACTCCTCAAATTTCTGACCTGGCTGAAGATGCAGAAGTTTTGGAGACGCTATCGGAAATTACGGACGTATCAGAAAGCCCAGAACACCATGAAGAACACCAATAACTAATTTATATGATATTGTAATTTATACTATTTTAATAAATACGTCAAAAATGTTATACCGCATTTTATTTTGTCTCAAGCGAACGAAAAAAAAACCTTTATTCTGTTAATTTCGCAATATTTTACATTTTCATCGGCCATTTTGGATCCGCCATTACAAAATTTTCAATTACGATATCAAATTTGTAATTACCGTACCTAAAAAATCTAAAAAAAAAAACAATTTATTCGGTTAACTTTGCAATATTTGACATTTTCATCGGCCATTTTGTATCCGCCATTTTGGATTTTTAAATTACGATATCAAATTTGTAATTACCGCACCCAGAAAACCTAAAAACATCAATTTATTCGGTTAATTTTGCAATATTTCACATTTTCGTCGGCCATTTTGAATCCGCCATTTTGAATTTGTAAAATCTGACATCGATTTCGTATTCTGTATACTCGAAAACCCCTAGGAAATTATTTTCAAAATTTTTCAACGGTTCATACTCGATATATTTAATTTTACAGTCGGCCTGATGGTCGTGCGGGCTAAGGCGTCAGTCTTAGTCCGCCCGAACTGAACGTCGCGAAGGTCCCGAGTTCGAATCCCCGTCCGTGCAATTTTCTCTGCTTATGTCCAGTGTGGAATAACCGGGGAACTTTGCTGGGCGAAGGTACGAATTTGGGACCGCTGCCGACCTCCGTCGGCAGTTATCGGTACCGTCAGCGTCTTATCCGCGGTCGGTACGTCGTGGGTCTTATCTCGGATAAAGATGGGATAAGCCCCGCGTCGTACTCGCTAAGGCACAGACCGCCGAATCTGCTGGTGGTACCGATATTGGGGAGGGGGGACTGGCTCTGGGTGGGTGTTGTGTTGTCCTGTTCCGTCATGTATAATGTCTATGTGTTGTCCATCCTATACCACTCCACCCGAGAGCCGACCCGCGAATAGGCATCTAAGTCATTAAAGCGGGGGAAAATTCCAAATCCTTTATCCCTTATCCTCCTATTTAATTTTACAACTAATTTTACACTTATTTGTTGTTATTAAATAAATAAACAATTAGCACCCAATTTCCAGAGGATGCATTTTTTCTTGACACTATTTAGAAGCGATTCCAAAAGGTTGCATGAAAAAATATGGATCGGAGACTTTTTCCGAAGTTTAAGCCTTATTTGATCTAATTTGACTCCACTATTGAAGTTTTATTTCCTGTTACAAAAAGAAAATTGTCAGGTTCTGGCATAATTGTTACTTAGTTAGAGGCCACAATTAACAAAAATAAAATTCTACATTAATGTAAAATTTTACAATAATTTAAGCAATAATTGGTTGACTCTCCCAACTCTTAATTAATTTGTATAAATATTTCAACAAATTTTAAATATATTTGATATTAGACGTTCTCTTTAGTTTTTTATGTTACGCAGTACGATTTCCGCGTTGTATCGTGCGTGATTTTCATACACTAAGTAGCGCTTTATGATATATGACTGATAAGAGTACAATAAAGTGCCCTAAAATGTACTAGGAGAATAAAATGCTCGTATACGTACTCTATTCAAGCTGCAGCGTACACTAAACATATGCTAATGAACGTATAAGTCTATATTTCGCATGCGTCGCGAATACGTCTTATGACCGTTCGTCGTATAGAGAGTCGAACATGATAGTCTTATACGAATGCATATGCGAGGCGCATAGAGCGCATATCACGAATCATATAGTGCCAACGGCTACAAAAAATAACACTTGTTGAGAATTGAAGTTCAAATAGTTGTCAACTAATTTCATAATATATCGGTTGTCTCATAGTTCGAGCTCTATACCTGTGCATATACTCAACGACGAAAATATTGCCAAAACATATACAATTAACTATTGATACGATTTCGAAGGTGTGTGTTATCTGCTTAGAAGCATTTAATAGTGAAGACATTGGATCGATATTTATTTAGCGTCCAGAGCTTACCGCCATTCGGGCGCCTCTTCCTACGAGGTTGGGCCATATTGGAGTGATGCACCTACCGCTCGCTGTTTGTGCCGTTGAAAAACGACAACAATTCAGCTACCACATTTTTAATAACAAGCTGCCTGCCTTGATATTTCTGTTGGTTCAGAGAACCCATTATAGCGTTACCACGACCCGTCAGAGTCCAACTATTATTGCAGATTACTACCGGACGGACACGGCACGCTGTAGCGCTCCCCTGTGTGGAACCCGCCTGTAGGGACTTGATACCGGTCCCTGACATCCTCAGTACGGTGAGTATCTGGCATTCGATGTTAACAGACCAACCCAACGATCGGGTCCGTGAGATCGTCAATTCTCAAAACTTGCTAAGAGAAGCGGATCTTTCAAAAGCATCGCTCCTCTTCGAGTTCGAACGCTTCAACCCCTCCCTCTTCCTCGCGGACGGAGATACCCGCTCCGCTCTCTTTCATAAGTCCCCTGCGGGGAATAGTCAAGACAGTATGGTATGTGACACATGTGGCAATGCCGCATAGATTGGTTGCATTACTGAGAATAAAAGTAATGAAGTTGGTCTTTATCTATGCTGCGAATTGATGGAAACAGAGTCGAACGTCAAAAACGACGAGGAAGACAACCAACTGCTATCCCACCGAAGCGCTTTCGTTCCCAATAGGGTAATGAAGATAGTGAAATTTTTCTTGCTACCATCTAAAAAAAAATTTTAAATTTGAACTCCAGACTTAAAACCTGTTCCAGTTCAATTCAGTGCCAGTTAAATGCCCATAAAGCAGCAACTGAAGCGTCCAGTGCTGCCCTTCTTACCAAACCTACACGCAACTATCAAAGAGCAAAATGTGAAAATTTATTCAGTTCAACAAGAAATCAATATCCTTCGCGAAGAAAATAAGCACCTACGAAATGCCGACAAGGTCATGAAATGTTAGATATCGAGCTGGGCCGTCATGAATGCGACCTTGTCATATCTGACATTCCATGGTCCAGGAGTGAAAATTTGTCAAACAGTATTATAGATATTTGTATAATTTATTAATTTGGATACAAATTGGGCCTAACGATTTAACACGTGCGAACAGAATGCCGTCCGGTCTCTCTTCCATCGGTGCCTCTAATATTGCCCGCCAGGATGAGGCTTCTGCTACGTCAATTTCAACGGCAACATCATACAATAATTTTCCGAATCCGAACATTTTCGTTCGCCTAGCCCGGCCTGTTTTCCGTGATACGCTTATTTAAGCTCGTCGCGTAAATGGCACACTAAAAGGTAACGAGGTTTGCTCCAGCTGGCCTAATAACGAAATTTACTTCAACGAATATTTGCCGCCTGCACTCTTTAAATTATGGGTAAAAGCTAAAATATAAGCTAAGAATCACAGTATGAGAGTTCATCGTGAAGGATCACGTATCTTCTTAAAATCTTTAAATGGAGAGAAAATCTTACAAATTGAAAACGAAAATGATTTTCCGGACGATTGACAAATTATTGATGCCAGACGGTCCATTTATCGCACAGTAAAAGAATCCGCATCATCTGTTACTATATGTTTTTATCAGAATACTCGTAATCTACGCACGAAATTAGTAGATCTTCAAATTGCTCTGAACGCATACCACCTCTCCAGACATCATTGCTTTTTGTGAAACATGGTTGAATAACTCAAACAGTGATGGCGAGCTGGGTCTCAACCTGTACAATATTTATAGAAGTGACCACACGTTTAATATATCTACATCCACTCAAGGAGGTGACATGCTGCTTGCTGTTAAAAACACCATAGCAGTAAAAATCACTGTGTGAATTTCCTATGTCTTGTTATACAGCAGAACATGTATTTTTTACGGCTACGCTGAATCGATACCATTATATGATTGGCACATCTTATTTTTCGCCATCGTCTCAAACGTTCGCATACCAAGAGTATTTGCAATCCCTGCTTATGCGCGTTGGTAAATTCTCAATGTGCGATTGGCTTCTTCTCAGAGATTTCAACCTGCCAAAAATACTTTGGAACTGTTCAGAAGACACGGTCAACATTAACACCAATGGTTACGTTTTACCAAATATGATAGAAAGTGCATAGACTTTTTGCAATGCTTTCGCTGCTTTGAATTTAAAACAAGACCTGCAGCCGCTGAGTACTAAAGGCTATTCTCTAGATCTTATATTTACATCATGTACATCTGTTAAGTACGTCATGGATCCTTTGCTGTCAACAGACTCACACCGTGTACCAAGCGTTATTCCGTTAGATACTTCAATTGCATCATTGTTGAACCACAAAAATGTACATTTAGATTTTCTTAGGGCAGACGATATGATAAAAATCGATTTGTATCGTATAGATTGGAGTGAGCTTACGTCGTTATCTAATATAAATGCTATGTCCGAAACATTTAAATGAATATTTAATATTTAATATTAATGATGTTGTCTTGAAGAATAGGCCCAAAGAGACAGTAGCTACTCATAATCGCCCGAGATGATTTACACTAGCTCTAATCCAACTTATCAACGATAAAAAAATAGTACATAAACGGTAGAAGGAATTCAGCCTCCTTGAGGATTTCGGTAAGTTTAAACGCCTCCGCACAAAGTGCTTTCACACCTCACGAAGTCTTAATAAAGACTGCATCAGGAAGGTTGAATTTTATTCTGTAACAAACCTCAAGTCCTTATGGTCATACTTGCAATTAAACAACTTGCGAAAATCAAATGAATTACCGAATAACATGTATCTTGATTGGTGAAAACGGCGATGAAATAGCAAAGCTCTTTGCGACATATTTCAAGTCAGTCTATACAACTAGCAGTGCCCCTCATCATAATTATAGTCGTGGCGCCGAGTTTATTAATTTGTTTATAAATAAAGAAGATATTATTTCCGCATCTAAACAATTAAAAGATGACTTAAGCTGCGGCCCAGATATACTGCCTCCAGTGATTATAAAGAAGTGCATTCCATCTCTGATTAAACCCTTACTGCTGATTTTCAATTTTTTTTATCCTCTGGCATATTTCCATCTACGTGGAAGAGATCCTTTGTTACACCTATTTTTAAATCCGGCAACAACCAAAATATATTTAATTATCTCCCGATCTCCATATTAAATGTAATTTCAAAATTATTCGAATATATAGTCGCTTCAAAACTTTCAAACTATATTTTTAATAAAATTGCAAATCAGCAGCATGGATTTGTGAGGGTAGATCCGTAGTTTCCAACCTTCTATCTTTTTAAGCGCTTGTTAACGATGCTCTCGAATCTACAAAACAAGTAGATGCAGCATATCTAGGACCGATTTGATAAAAATAATGGCCGCTGAAAATAATTCAGAAAATTCGGACGTTTGGACGTTAATGGGTTAAGTACTAATTGAAAATCAATTTCTCTAACCAACGCGAAATAAAGGGCAGTGATGATCGCGCCTGTGGCTACCGATCGCATGAGTAACTTCACGGAGAGAATATGGGTAATTCTCAAATAACTGGGATATTTTGCAACTGATTTTGCAAAGAACAAACACACATGATTTACTAATATTATGTATACATTTGATAAATGTAACATTTAAAATGTAAAATTCTTGACTGCTTGTATTTAAACATATCGTGCGTATACTCGGTGTGACGGTCCGTATATTATATGTAGGAAAAAGTAAACAAGTAGAAAAAACCGTAAACAGACGAATTGCGATGGCAATATGCACACATGATTTATTTATTAAATGTATAATTAATATAGCTTAAATGGTTATTATTTACTTGACGAATATTGAGTGATCTTCCTAACACCTACGAACTTTATTCTGGTTGAGTTATTCCCGAAGTTGAACGGTTAATTCATTAACAGCAATAATAAGATGATAAATACCGTTACAAATTGGCGATCCTGCCAGGAATTCGCTTAATATTCGTATTTGTGACTTAAAAATTAAAAAGTGTGGATATGATTTTAAGTGTTCTTGATGTGACATTTTGATTCAGAACTGAATATTGGGAAATAGAAGATACTACGATAAGAAAGGGATATCTGAAAGTTATGTTGAAAAGGAAAAAAGTTTAATTTACCGTTAATAGTACCGGGTAATGAGAAAATTTTTCTTGAAAAATTGATAAATAGTAATACCGGGTAACGAAACATTTTGAAAGCTGACAGTTTAAAATACCGGGTGTGAAAAAAGTAAACAGTTCTAACCCAGAGAGCAACGCGAGTCTCATATCCTCATACTATGTGCACTCATACGTAAGTGTAGCTTTTAGCAGAAATACGCGCATGCGTAATAGCGGCCTTTTCATTGGTTTCCCTTAAAAACGCCTTTTAAAACTATATATTAGAAAAAAACATAGGATAAACAGGAAGCTTTCACTGAATCGGGATTGGATACCACGCAATAATAATTGTGAGTCCGAAGAATTATGTAGACTAGGAAATGATAAGGGACCCAGTACACCGCGAAATTGGACCGGATTCCAAAATAATATAGAACGATGAAATAATAATAACTTAGAAAATCGTCCGAATAGATCATCTCATAATTTTAATTATCGTAGACCGAGTCAGTACATGGCAACTAGTCGTTTTAACGGGCCTCCCGTTAATCAGACCTGGTCGAATCAATGTAGACGCAATTACCAGGGTAACGGTCCACCTAGATTTCCCGCGAGTAATTACAGTACTCATGGCACCGACCAGTAGCACAGGAGTATCGGAATCCGTACGCCAGTAGTAAAGGCAAGATGATCCACCAAGAAATATACGAATGCCGGTACCCAATCCAATTCAATCCAGTACCGAACCAGTACCCATTAACAATCTGGGTAATACCGGTATTCCGATCCAAGTCAGCAGGACAAATCCCCCAACAGGCGAGGGATTGGTCACTAAGCCACCGGAAAATTGTTTTTGGAATCTACTCCGATAGCCATCGATGGAAGCAGTACCAGTACCAGTTGACAAGATTCTATCCAACTTGTGATACTCCTGAACAGATGCCTGTCGTACCTATCAGGGAAACTAATAAGGCTCACCAGTCACCACCGGTCCGAGTGAAATGGGAAAAGCAATCGCCAGCACCGTATTGCGGTCCAATCGGGAGTGACAATACCGACTGCCGATTACATTTAATATTTTATGTCAACGACCAACAGATTTTGGCTTTAGTGGATACTGGTTCCACAAAAACGTATTTAGAACAAAGTGGAGCGGACCTAATTACCGAATTAGGGTCAAACAATATTACAAAATTAGGGTCAGAGTATAAGGCGATTTTACAAGCCAATGGGGCCGTCGACGTAATAGCTGGCGAGATTACCGCGCCAGTATTATGTAACCTTTAATATAGTATCAATGTAGTAACCAACTTTAATATAGCGTCAATGTGTATTTTAGGTTTAGATTTTTTAAAGACTTTTAATATGGCAGTAAAATTTTTATTAGTCAAATGGTTTTTTATTAATACGCCTCATGATAAATATAACTTTAATAAGACTACCGATATCGGAGTAGAAATCTGTATAGAAGAAACTGAAAGCGAAAAATCTGGAAATAATGAAGAAATAATACCTACAGAAATTAATAACAAACGAGAGAATTCGGCAAATACTAAATTTAACAAACAAAAGAATCAGTCACGAAAATGAACAAACGGCATAAAAAGTAATAATATTAATACGAATAAAAGTAAAATAATAGATCCGGAAATCGAAGCTCGGCCAATAATTTGAAAATATTTGGAAATGGAAATCAAGTACACGCCATGAAAAATACTGGAAGTCGAAACCCGGAAGTAAATGAAGTGTCCACCAGAAGTCGAATACCGAGTGCCACAGGAAGGCAGGAATTGGTGGCCGCGATTCTACCTACCAATGAATGCCCCGTAATGAATAATAATAATAACATTTTTGAAAATAATAAATCCCGAAAAATCGTGCCGAATTCTACCTGCGTCGGGTCGCGACATTTTCTAAAGAAGAGAATGAAATATTAGAAAAGCTGAAACGCCAATACATCGAGAAGCTTAACGGAAAACTAGGCATGGCAGGTTTAGCCCAACACAAAATCGATGTGCAAGATGACATTAAATAACGTCACTATCCCGTCTCGCCCAAAGTATTGGAAGCGACGCATAAGGAAGTACAGGATATGTTGCGAGCGGGTGTGATCGCACCATCGGCGAGTGCATGGTCAAGCCTGATTGTAATGTTGAAAAAGCCAAATGGGAAATACCGCTTCTGCCTGGACTTCCGAAAAGTCAATGAAGTTACAGCTAAGGACGCTTATCCATTGCCATTTATGATGACAATGATCGATAACATAACAGTAGCGCGATATATTACAACTATCGACCTTAGCCAGGCATACTAGCAAATTAAATTGGAGGCCTGCTACGTTCCAACGATTAATGGCCAGTTTATTTGGTCCCGAATGCGAACCTTATGTTATGAAATATCTCGACAATATTATCATAGCCACTGAGACATTCGACTAATACATTCATTGGCTAGAACTGGTGTTAAAGCGATTGAATGAAGCATGATTCGAAATTAATGAAGAAAAAGGTAAATTTTACCGTACCGAAGTCGAATTTTTAGGTAATATCGTCAATGAACGGGGATTGCACGTAAACCCAGAAAAGGTGAAATCAATTCTCGAGTATCCAACACCGCAAACATTTAAACCGTAACTGGTAGATTGATAATTTTGCCGCAGTTACCGCCCCATTGGCACAATTATTACGTAAAAATGTTATGGGGTACCGAATAGGCGAACGCGTTAACAACGATTAAATCTATTTTATCGTCACCACCTGATTTAATCAGACCAGATTTCTCTTTACCGTTCACTCTACAAACCGATGCGAGTGATTTTGGGTTAGAAGTTGTTCTCACCCAGATACAACAGAGACAAGAATATGTCATCGCTTATGCCAGCCGCACTTTATCGGAAGCTGAAAGAAAGTATTCGACTACCGAAAAAGAATGCTTAACGGTCGTGTGGGGCATTAAAAAATTTCGATGTTACCTCGAAGGATACCATTTTACCGTGATAACTGATCATAGTTGTCTACGATGGTTCCAAAATCTTAACAATCAAACGGGACGTTTAGCTAGATGGGTCCTATACAGTTGGCTGTATAGGACTATGAGATTCAACATAGAAAGGGCGCACTTCATCATGCACCAGATACTTATATTACCAACGCCGTAATTAAATTACCGCAAACGTTATGGAAGACTACGACGCCTGGAAACTAATGATACCGGAAGTTACTAGAAAGCGGATCATCGAAGAAGTTCACTCAAGCGGGTCACCTGGGTAATGAGAAAACTTTTAACAAATTAATTCGATTGTACTACTGGCCTATAGCACATCGAGATGTCGCAAAGTTTATAAAAAGCTGCGAAAGATGTCAGCGCAGTAAGCCAGAACAAGCAGCTCAAGTAGGCTTAATGGGTCAGCGGTTTATTCAAAAACCTTGCATGGTAGTAGCAACCGATATAATGGGTCCGTTACCGGCGAGCTATAAACGAAACGTCTATATAGTACTACTCCAAGATCTTTTTACAAAGCGGGCAGAGTGACGAGCATTGCAGAAAGCTAGTGCTCAAAATATCGAGGGTTCCTAAATTTCGGACGCGAATTAGATTCGGTGAACCGAAAAGGTCGATTAAGATTGCAGGCGATTTTCTTGAAGATGTTACCTACGATTTCACGAGGAACGAACTATGTAATTCTCCATTACTAGTGGAAGCATTACACAGCCGATGACACTAATTTTGAAAGTGTCGAGTGTGAGGCTGCCGAAGTAAAGTCAATAATTGACAAAATATCACTGTCAAAATAGATATTATATTGAAGATCAATTTACCGAAGAATCGATACTGAGCTACAGTAATCGAACACATACATATAAATATTTACATGTAAATATGTATATGTGCACATAAATATATACAGAGGTTGCTTTGGGGACATTTTTTGTGAAATAATGGCAGTTTCGGGAAAATTTGGCAATTTTGAGGACTGTCTTCAAAGTAACCTTTTAAATAGTGGCAGTTTCGATGACAGCAGCCCGAGGGTCCCCCACTTTGGGTAAAAAAAATTAGGTAAGACGTAACCTAAGCCTGGTTAGGTTAGGTTAGGGTAGTTTCAGGGGGGTCTGGGTAGCGCAGCCCCCCCCCCCCCCCCCCCAGGCACGGATGTATGGGGCAGTGTTTCCGAAACTGCGACTGTATATACATATATGGGCAAATCCACAGAACATTTGACTTTTATCATATTGTAAGATTCACTTAAATAAGCTGTACAGATCTATTTAAAAGGGATATTCTTTTCAAGGTACAATTATTTATTTTGCATGATAGTTGATTAACATAGGAAACACGAAAGCTCATAAAATTTGAATAAACTGCTGCGTGCAAATTGTATTTTCTTTAATATTTTGTTCTGTAACTTCTTTTCTTTTGAAAATCATGTGGTTGATTAAGCGCACTGCATAAAAGCCAAAGATACTTGAAAAATAGGTGTTCCCATCTCTTAATAAGAATAACATGCGTTCAAAGTCGCGTGCAGTGAATTTATGAAAAATGGAATTTTCGTTAATTTCTAACTATACTTTTGGAGCAGACAATATTATGGCTCCGTACAAACTCGTTCTGCCGTATTGAATTCGTCATCTTGAATTCAGAATATCTGTTGAAGGATTTGTGATCAGTAACTTAAAATAACTCGAGTAACAAATTTCAACTATTTTCCGCATAAAGAAATATGTTTGGTTCGGGATTGATGATTTTGGTTAACCCTTCATATGTCGGACTTCTTGCCCTTGATGTTGAGGGCAAGGTTTACCGACTAAAACCCTAACCTTCCTTGTCCCTGCATAATCCACTTGCGCAGTCTGCAGCAGAAAAGTAGCTCCGATATCCATCTCTTCCGCTGCTGACTACACCGAGCCATGTTGATGCTAACTGCAAACACCCCCTGTACCATCGGGCTAGTGGTTGCAGGATCTCGTGTGGAATGAGTAATTCCAGTATATTCGGCACGACTCATTCCCGACTACGGATTCAATATCAGTGGGGACGTACGGCAAAACTGGGGTTGCATCAATACAATAAGTAAATACCGTAGGTGCCGCGGAGATGATAATACAGCACTCGTAAAGCCGCATTGTGACGTTCGATGTACGCTGAAACTGCATATCTTGGGCATGCTGCCAAAAGATGCATTAGTATCTCAGCATGACATGTACACGATCTACAAAGCGTACTGTGTACCGCCTGGTGTAAGGCGGTCTAGCGATACGCTAAGGTATTGATGACCCCATCCTGGCATGCGAAGATAAAACCCTCGGTCTCGGATTTCAAGCCGGCTGATCTTAAAAACGAGAAGGTCATCTCTGCCGACAAGCCAAGTTTTTGCACATTTTGAAAGAATTCTCCATGCAATGGCTTGTCGATATGCCTTCCCTCTAACATACGGAATTTTTCCTTCCGTATGTTAGCCCTGAGACGCACTGGACGCAGATTGATGATTGATTCAGCTTTCTGTGCCCCACTACGTCCCACGTTGAAAAACAGACCGAAGTTTCGCGCCGCTCGTTCCACCGCGTTGTACAAAAAGGCCTCCTTCCCCTGAATATCATGCTGATGAACTAGCATCATCAGAGGATCCTCCGTTCGATTAATCACGTCGCAAGCCGTTTCGAGGATCTATCGGTCATGTATACACTATAGGCTCAAAAGTCCACGACCTCCCATATTTCGGGGTAAATACAGTCGTTGCACGGAAGATGTTGGATGCAAACTGCGTTGCATACAAGTCATCTTCCGTGTGCATCGGTCAAGAACCCTTAGCTCCTCAACGTTCCACTTAAGTGATCCAAATGAATAGAGCACTAGTGAAACGGCCAACATATTCGTGGCTGTCACCTTATTTTTCCCCGTCAATTGTGATGACCAGATCTGACGGAGAAGGCGCCGGTATTTCTTAACGATGTTTATTTTGGTAGCCTGCACAATGCACATCCTGGACTTGGATTTGAGGTACGCCCGGGTATGTGTAGGCCTCCTTTGGTGCTAAGGTGGCAGATGACATTTTGGTTGACGAGCTCTATATCGTTGTTCATGAAGTCTATCCTTCCTCCGTGAAAAGAACGACTGCACACTTGACTATCCGAATTCCATGTCTATACCTCTGGAGTATGTGAGGGCGATGTTCAGAGATCGATGTAATTAATTCTCGCCTGATACGTATAATTTAAGATCATCCATATTAATATTATTATATATTTATTTACGGGCGTAATCGCCCTCAAAATACACATGAAAGTACACAGATCATAAAAACAAATTATAGAAATAAAGCAATTAAAATAATGAGAAATTAAAATTAGACGCACACATTTAGTATATTAGTTAAAATCGATAAAAGAGCAGGAAGAAACTTTGCGGTAATAATAATGTTCATAAATAAAAATGACACGCCACATGTTAACTATGAAACATAATAAAACTTAGTATAACACAGATTTAAGGAGAGTACGCGACAAGGAATTTACGACTGTTGGCGTTGATAAACAAAGATATGGTACCAATTATGAAGAATTACTGTGAGAACGCATTCCATGTCCTCTTAAGACGATTAATTGTGGAAAAGTACATATTGTAATATATATTATTGGACCTACAGTTAGACTCATTTAACGTGCGATAAAATCGAAGAGAGTGCGTAGACCTACGTGATGTAAAATAATTATACACCTCAAGCGATAGGAGTGTACCCGACAATATTCTTTTGTGGCAGAACTAGAGATTTGTATAAGTGAATGATGGCTGAGGTGTCAGTAACGTTCTTGATCGGTCGCACGCTTAAGAAAACCGAGTTGTTTGAAGGCTTTATTTACTACCAACCGTAGGTGCCCTGAAAACGATCCCACACAGTCAAATCTCACGCCAACCGTTCTGTCAAATAGGAATAAATCTATGCAAGCCGTGATCCCCCGAAGCCGGACAAACGCAGTTTGTCCACCATAATGCCGTGATCAACGGAATCCAACGCCTTTTAAAAGTCCCGATATACTGCGTTAACTTGATGAGAGGTATCAAGTGCTTCGGTGCCGCATGAAGGAAACACTAAAAGGTTCGATGAAAGGCATAACGGCATAACAGTTTTTTTAAAAAACGACAAACACACAAACACTATAGACAATACACCTAACTACAACAAAATAATACAAAAGTTTTCTAAAACCAACAAAGACGTATTCTTTACAAGAGCAGACAAAGGAAACGTGACGGTAGTAATGTCCAAAAAAGAATATATTAACAAAATGAACTAACTACTAATAGACACTAATACATATGAAACAAGCAGTTACGAATATACAGCAACAACAGAAAAGAAAGTTAATGATTTCGTCTAAGAGCTCCAAACCAAAAAATATATAACCGAAAATTTAGCCAAAAAACTAAAAACATATAGCTCAACCATATCCAAAGCTTACGGATTACCTAAAACACAAACAAAACAACCCATTACGTATCATTATCTCAACAATAAATTCACCTACTTACAAATTATCTGCTTTTTATACTGAAATTATTTCTACTCTTACAAAAACGATATCAAAAAGAGTTAAAGACAGCTGGGATTTACATAATAAAATAAATAACTTCAAAATTCCTGAAAATCACACATTAATTTCATTAGATGTAGTCTCATTATTTACCAACGTCTCAACAGACATAGTAAAATTAATTCTAAAAAACAAATGGAACGAAATTAAAGAACACACAAATATATCACAAACTGAATTTTTTGAAGGACTAGACATCATTTTTACATCTCTATATTTTCAATTTCAAGGGAAAAACTATAAACAAAAATACGGATTACCAATGGGATCACCATTATCACCAATAGCAGCTGATTTGCTAATGGATTTCATAGAAAACATTCTTATACAAAAATTACCGTGCAAACTTCCTTTCTACCACAGATACGTTGATGACATTTTAACAATTGTTCCAAACGAATTTTTAAATGTAATTTTACCCATTTTCAATAGCTTACACAAAATCAAAGGTTTTCAAAATAAAATTACTTTTACCATAGAAAAAGAAGAAAACAAAAGAATTAGTTTTTTAGATTTACTCATTATAAACGATAGAAATACCTTAATTACAGACTGGTACCATAAAAATACATTTTCTGGCAGATATTTAAATTTCCATTCAAACCACCCATTACATTACAAAATAGGTGTAGCTTTCGGATTAATCGACAGAGCATTAAGATTATCACATATTAAATTTATAGAAAAACATCTAAAACTAGTTCAACAAATATTAACAGAAAACGGATACCCCATATACATAATTAATGAATGTTTTAGAAAAAGAGTCTACAAAATATACAACACCTTTGATACAAAATCAAACGACAAAAAATATATCAAAAACAAAATTAGCATTCCATATTTCAAAAATATCTCGGAGAATATAAGAAGTAATTTCAGAAATAACGATATTAGAGTAGTATTCAAACCAACGAACACAAATATTGGTGGTATAAAACCGTTCAAAGATAAAACAGATAAATTACATCAAAAAGACGTAGTATACGAAATTAAATGCAATAACTGCGATGGAGTCTATGAAGGTGAAACAGGCAGACTTTTAAAAAACAGAATAACCGAACATAAACACAATATCTACTTAAACGAAGACAAATTTACAGGACTTACAACACATAGAATTAATACAGGACATAATTTTGATTTTTCAAACGTCAAAATTCTAGCAATAGAAAGAAATATATACAAAAGAAAACATATGGAAAACTTTTTTATCAAAAATAACAACAAATCAGTAAACATCCGCTTTGAAAAGTCAAACTTACCGGACACATATATTTTTATATATAAATATACCTCTAGTTCAAGTTCAAAAATCAAAACAATAAATGTAAATAGAACGAAACTAAATGTACACAGAATATTATGTAATCTGAAAAACTTTTCAGTCTCCTTTCATACAATAGAAGTACAAGTACGTGAATATTCACACAAAATTCTTTTTTTTTTCTCTAAAAACCACAGTGATATTTTTTACTTCACTTTTTTTTTGTCTTTTTTCAACTTTCTGCTTACTGAGCGAAAACTCAATAAAATAATTTTTTTACAGTTCCTAAATTCAAAACCGGCTCACAACAATAACAACACAACAATTTACTACAGGTAAGCAGAAACAAAATTAATCAAATTCAAAATCCCAATAAAACCATAAACAAAAGATACTGACAAGTTTTTCAGAAATATCAAAAAAGTTTTTTATTATTGTAATTTTGTCACTATAATATATATTATTTTGTAATTTTTTTATATATAGAAATATATTCTGAAGAGGGTCAAAACAAATGACCGAAACGTCAACTGTTTTTTTTTTTTTTTTTTTTTTTGATTTATTTAACACCAATTAAATCTGACATACAATACAAGAACAATCAAAGAACATTTCACTTACGAAAGAGTCAGAAAAGAAAGAAAGATTTATTTAAAATGTTCGATATCGCAGATCTGCCCTTAACGAAGCCATGCTGCTGCGCAAACTATTTTGCTGAGAATAAAGTCAGAAATTTTAGATGCGACTATTAAGTCGAATAATTTTGATAAAAACATTAAGGATAGAGATAGGACGGCAGTTTTTTTAATTTTGTTTATTATCAGATTTGAAAATTGGGGTAATGATTTTTTCCAGAGAGCTGGAAAAATTCCCGAGGACACTGAATTATTAAAAATAAGCAGCTGTGGCTCAATCAGGGAAGATATGCATTTTTTTTTGGGACAGGAGGCATCATATCTGATGCGGACCACCGCCAAGGTCATCTTTCACTTATAGAGACGCCTTCAAAATATCTTCGCGAGTTATGACTAAAGACTGATAAGGTTCAGTGTTTATGTTATCAGAGCTATAGGCACTAGAGCTCTTGGCGTACATTGACTTGAAATTCGCAGCAAACGAGTTTGCGATATCGCGGCTATTATCAACGAACGAATTATCTAAATACATTGTATTAGGTAAAACGTTACTGCTCCTGAGGTCGTTAAAGTATGCACAGAAAGACATTATATTAGTCCTAGATGTTACCGACAAGGTACATTACTATGTTACCGGTGTCGTCTCTGACGCGTATGATTATATGTACATTGCGTACGCGGCGTACGTCGATCACGTGATTGGCGAATCAACGCGCTACAGCAAGACCCCCCTCGAGTCAGTCTCGCTCTTGCTTCTGAATGAATCGGTGCTCCGTTTTTCGTCGCTGCGCTGTACGAAAAGAATTATATTTGCGAGATTTTTAATACGCGTATCGCGCATTCAAGTTTATGTACGCGATATCCCACAAAGAATTAATAAAATACCTGACAAGCATTTAGTTGTACTTGAGAAGTGTTTATTGCACCCGGCCAATGCCTTATTCGCGAAACTCGCAGCCAACGTTCGTTTTTAGTCACCTTGCGTGACATTAGAGTGAAATTCAACCTTTCTGATGTAATCAGTATATAATTTCCTAGATAGTCTGTGCTCGAAGGCGCTTGAAAGCGTTAAAGTCATCCGAACGGTTGGATTCTTTCCAGATTTTATGTGCCAACTTCTTAGCATTAATTAATTGTACTAAACTAGTCGTTTAGCATCGCGGGCGATTAAAATTATATAAAGTCTTTTTAAGTATATAGCTCTGCAAAATTACATTTAAATTTCAGTAAAAAATATCGGTCATAGAGTTTACATTTGAAGAAGATAAAAGCGCGCACCAATTTATATTTAATAGCTCACTATTTATGCTGTCGAAATCAGCATTAAAATAATTAAGAAATTCATTCTTAAAGTTCAAAACTGCTGGTGTGACTGGTGTTAACAGTTGAGGGGTGCTTGCGACATGGTAACAGTCGGTTGGCAATAAAGGGCCCACATCTAAGAAGCATCTAGCGGTTGGTGACGACGTAAAAATGCGGTCGAGCGTACAGCCTTTTGAATCGAGCGGTTGCAGAAGCTGCGTTCCTAGCTGATTGTACCTCCAGCCGAGTTCCAAAGAATATTTGGTAAATTGAAATGGCCAAATAACACCCATTCGCATTCTGTATATTTATCAGCGAGTAAGCTTACGGATTATGAGAACTCATGGTAAGCGGAGGAATTAGTTGAGGGTGAAATGTAAAATTCTCCTAAAATATACTGGCGATCTTTGATCGACATTTTGACGAAGACGTGCTACGCCATTGGGCAGACAGTGGAAATGTCACATAGCGCTGCGGTGAACATCTTTTTGACAGTTAGTAATACTCCACCTCCTCTGCTGGAGCCAGACATTTCATAGCCTCGGTCACATCGGAAGATGTTATATGTAAAATTTATAATAAAGAATTTTGTCGACCGTAGTATTTAATTATTATATAATATTCGTGAACAAACGGTCACTGTAGCCAAACGTATAGACAATAAGACGTCAACACGTAAACAAGGTAAACATAAACAAAAATAAATAAATACATAATATTTCGGCCATTGATCCTGGCCCTCATCAGAAAAATTGAAAAAATGAAATTAAAAAATTAAAAATTACAGACGGAGGTAAATCCCCTGATCTTGAAGTGGGGAAAAAAGTTTCTAACGCACCCGCCCAACCAACCAAAATGCTGTTTTGTGCGCTTTATAGGTGGAACTGTAGAAATTCATCGTTCTTTATGAATATCTTAGAAACTATTATTATAATGAGAAGTTATATGCTACAAGGCCAAGTTCGGAATCGACAATTGAGTCATTTAACCATGTTGCGGTAATAACAATGATGTCTGGTGAGGTATTATGTGTGTTGATTGACATCTACAGTTCGCTAAATTTACACCGAAGGCCGCGAGCATTTTGATAGCTGCAACTTAAAAAAGTGGTTTTAGGTGTCTCGATAACAGGAGTATGAATTATGCGTCCCGCGTGATTGGATAGTCAGTTGAGAGATGGAAGGTTTGTCATATCATCTTCGGAGCAGATATCCATAATTGTATCCCCATTATGGGATTTTATGTGAATTTTTGCACCTCGATGTTGTACCTTTAGTCTGTGCTCTTTGGCGTATCATTTAGCTCTCCCAACTCATTGAAAATAACTTCATTAGTATGCCAGTTGGTTCGAATTTGATTGGCTTTCATCGTACCTCTCACGCGTCGTGAGCGAATTAGAACTCCTCGGGTCGGAGGTCGCGCAAAACCGACCTTTATTTTATTTCTTAAATAATTAATTACATTATTGCTTCAATGGAAGCATTAAAGTACAAATATACCACAAGTGCTTATTCAATAAGTCAAAGTCATCTTTAAAAAAAAAATAGGCCATCGAGTAAACTTACCCTATATGACATTTTGTTCGGATGATCACTTGGTAATTCGATTTCTTGAACATCGTTTTGTGTGCGCCACAAGCTGCGGCGAGATTGCAAGATTATTCAAATAAAAATGAAAGAAAATAAATCAGAGATCGACCATCCAAAAATAGTTCCTGATCTTGACAAAATTAGTGTATACATTAAAATGATATAAAATCATCTATGCAACATTTTAATCCTCATGAAATTATTCCAGAAATTGTAGTAGAAAATTAAGTCATTTTCCATAATCATCTAGAAGTAATTATAGATTAACACCAAATTATCCTCTAGTACCCGGATATCAAATTACAGTTGGAGTTCATCTAGATGCCATTTACATTTTTAGGTAATACCCCATGTTTTTAAATGTATTTGTTGCGGAAACCGGGGTTATTTCATTAATCCTTTTATCTCGTTTTCTTTCAGTCTTTTTTCTTTTTCTTTCTATGGGGATTCGTCCCGGGGAGGGGGGCCTTCTCGCGGACTGCGGTAGGATTCTCTCACACTTTTCCTTTTTCTATTGTTCGCGTTCGTCTGATTGGTTATCGCGGGATTGGTTGTACTCGGACGGGAGGGGTACTCCACTGAAGCCGCATCTTCCCTTCCCTATATATATATATATATATGCCTTGACGCGTCGCGGTCACGATCAGTGTGAAAGTGAATGTGTCGAAGAGTCGTCACAAGAGCAACTCATCCCGGGGTTCTCACCGAGTCCGGTCTGTGGAGGCGACCGAAGAGGCTGTGCCTGGTAAGTACTGCACATCAACTACGTCTCAACTCTTTCGAGTCATGGACGATTTCACTCATCCTAACAAATGTCTGACGATCTTTACCGTCGCCAACTCACCGCCACAATCACAGAGACCGCCGAGCGTGTTATACCGTGGTACTCTGCCATACGAGCCTGACCGAGCAGCAGGATTCGTATCACATCATGCATGCCTTCACTCGCCTCATCAATACTTAGGGACCTCACCTCCCCCTCTCACGTCACATCTCACTCACCGCCACAATCACAGAGACGCCGAGCGTGTTATACCGTGGTACTCTGCCATACGAGCCTGACCGAGCAGCAGGATTCGTATCACATCATGCATGCCTTCACTTACCATCATCAATTGTTATGGAACAATCTCCCCTACTCCTCTAGCTTCTCTTTTTTCATCCATGTGTCAGGACGCGTACTAATACCTTACTTTTCAGTATCTCACGAGCCGTCGAAGGGTCAAGTGGCGTTATCCCTCCACCAAGGAATTCCCTCACCCTTGTGCCGGCTTAGTGGTGGGCCGCCCCATTCGAGGAGGTGAATTGCGCCATCGCGCGCCGACGTTTTCAATCAAGTTCCGTTTCATTCTGAAATAAAATTAGATTCATTCCACTCAGACGCCTTATTTATTTTGCTCCCCTTCCCCGGATTGTTCGAGCGGGATGTCTAGTTGTACTGGCTGACGGGGCTGAAAGCGCCCGCAACATTGGTCCTTCGAGCCGGATATCTCGCTCCCACGGCTGGGGAGGGTCCCTCATCCCCGTCGCAGTTACTCACTAACCAGACGCGTAATTCCGGTTTCCTTTATTCTCACCTCATTTGCCTGCAAGCTCTTACCCACTGTTAACTTTGTTTGCTGTTTTCCCGCCCACGGTCTTCTTTTTCTTTTCCCCTTTTTTGTTGTTTTCCTCCAGACCATCCAACCTCCATACGATCCCTAAAGCACGGACCCGCAATGGCGCCAAACGTCGCGCGGCGACTTATCGCGCAACAAGAGGGGAGAGTCAGAGCAATGGCTTCCGTAGTCGCTCGAATGAAGGCGCGAAATCCGGAACGTCGGTCCAGGGAGCTTGTGACAGCCTGGATTAAGGAAATTCGGTCGTATTGGCAAGACTGTCAAAGCGCTCATTTCGAGATCGTGTCGCGTGACGACGCCGCGGAGGAGCCTTACGTTACGGAGGACCAGTATGCTGACATAGGAGCGCTACACGACGACGGACATCAGCAACTCATTGAGGCTCTGGCCCCCTTTCAAAGTGAAGCCACGGCAACTACAACCCCGAGTTCGTCCGTTGCGCCGGGTTTCATCCAGAGACACGCTATCCGTTTGCCGAAGTTAGAACTAGTCAAGTTCTCCGGAAATTATGGCGAGTGGCCCAATTTCCAATCCTTTTTTTCGTCAGCTATCCACTCGAACCCCGCTCTCAGTAAGACCGAAAAATTCGGCTATCTCCAGAGTTCGCTGATCGGCGAAGCCGCTACGTTTATAAAGGGAATTAAGGTGACCGAGGAGGAATACGACAGCACCTGGCGCGCCCTTGAGGAACGATACGCGGACCAGCGCGCCGTGATCGATCATCTCTTGACCTCCCTACATCAGCTTCGACGGCGACGAGACCCGACGTATCGTCCGTACACTTAAAGTAATGGGCCGCCCCCCCCCCCCCCCCCCTTGGGACGACGAACTCGTATGGCGCACCGTGCATCGCTTGGACCCTGATACCAGGAGGCTCTGGGAACAGCACCTTACAGTGCAAGATGCGATCAATCTGGCCCATCGGCCCCAAAATGCGCCCCCCGATCAAAAGCCCAGAAGGATGCCTACCTTCGAGGAGCTCTGCTCCTTCCTGGACGGCCAGGTTCGCGCGCGACGTCTTTCCCCAGTTGAGGTACCCGCGGGCCGGAGCGCCACCCCACGCGAACGACCCGGTGCTCGTTATCCGCCAGCCTCAAAACCCAACTGGCCCGCCAAAGTCCTTCATGTTGAATGTTGGGGCGAGCCCGTCCGACCCTCGACACGACCCCGTTGTTGGCCACTGCTCTGGTCTGGCTGGTTAGCCCCAACGGTCAGCAGATTTGCGCAAGGGCTCTCCTGGTTTCGGGAGCCGAAACTTCCCTTGTCACGGACGCCATAGTCGCCCTTGTCGAATGTCCGCGTCGACGGACCCACGTCCCCCTGACTGGAATAGGAGCAGCACCGGTATGCGTATCGCGGTCGGTGGTTACGCTCCAGCTTCGGTCCTCGGTGGCCCCAAATTATCAATTGCAATTCGACGCACTGGTCTTACCACGGCTAACCCAGCGTCTTCCAACCCGTTCGTCAATCAGGCCCGTTCCGGACTTTCTAACCGGACTAGCGCTGGCAGACCCTTTCTATCATCGAGCTGGTCCAATCGACCTCATCCTCGGCGTCGACATATATGGCCGAGTCCTGAAGAACGGGCTTCGACATTCACCTGACTCGGCTATGATAACTCAGGAGACGGCTTGGGATGGGTGGTATTCGGTAGCACCAACGGGAGCGGCCCATGGCGGGCGGGGAAAGGGTCTGCTCAGTTTCACGGGCGAGCTTCGGTTGCCCATCATGATGACCTATTGCTCCAGATGCAGAAGTTCTGGGAGCTTGAGGAAATTCCTGCGAATCAGCATCGACTCAGTCCCGAGAATCAAGAGTGCGAGGAACAATTTCAGCGCACCCACACGCAGACCGATGAGGGACGATACATGGTTCGCTTACCATTAAGGACGCGCCCACCAGCCGTAGGCGTTGAGACTAGGCGCATGGCTCTTGGGTCACTGAAATCCATGGAGCGACGACTCGAACAGAACCTCGCCCTGAGATCCGCTTACCGCGAGTTCATGACAGAGTATGAAGCATTGGGTCACATGGAGAGGGTACCGGTTGACGAAACTCGCCAAACTGAAGCGTGGTACATTCCACACCACGCCGTCTTGCAGGGATCGTCCGAGGCTTTCAAACTGCGAGTGGTCTTTGACGCATCCCGGAGTACGGCTGAACATGGAAGCCTGAATGATTATTTGATGCCGGGACCCAAATTGCAGAGCGATCTCTCGCTCGTCATAACCAGCTGGAGATTCCATCGATTCGCCTTCACCGCCGATGTGGTGAAGATGTTTCGACAAATATTAATCAACCCCATCGACCGCGATCTTCAACGCATCCTGTGGAGAACGAACCCGAACGATCAGCCCACCGAGTATCGCCTCAATACGGTGACGTACGGGACAGCTTGCGCATCTTACCTCGCGATCCGAAGCCTAGGTCAAATTGCTGTTACTGGAAGAGTCGAAGAGTCGTCACAAGAGCAACTCATCCCGGGGTTCTCACCGAGTCCGGACTGTGGAGGCGACCGAAGAGGCTGTGCCTGGTAAGTACTGCACATCAACTACGTCTCAACTCTTTCGAGTCATGGACGATTTCACTCATCCTAACAAATGTCTGACGATCTTTACCGTCGCCAACTCACCGCCACAATCACAGAGACCGCCGAGCGTGTTATACCGTGGTACTCTGCCATACGAGCCTGACCGAGCAGCAGGATTCGTATCACATCATGCATGCCTTCACTCGCCTCATCAATACTTAGGGACCTCACCTCCCCCTCTCACGTCACATCTCACTCACCGCCACAATCACAGAGACCGCCGAGCGTGTTATACCGTGCTACTCTGCCATACGAGCCTGACCGAGCAGCAGGATTCGTATCACATCATGCATGCCTTCGCTCGCCTCATCAATGCTTAGGGACCTCACCTCCCCCTCTAACGTCACATCTCACTCACCGCCACAATCACAGAGACGCCGAGCGTGTTATACCGTGGTACTCTGCCATACGAGCCTGACCGAGCAGCAGGATTCGTATCACATCATGCATGCCTTCACTTACCATCATCAATTGTTATGGAACAATCTCCCCTACTCCTCTAGCTTCTCTTTTTTCATCCATGTGTCGGGACGCGTACTAATACCTTACTTTTCAGTATCTCACGAGCCGACGAAGGGTCAAGTGGCGTTATCCCTCCACCAAGGAATTCCCTCACCCTTGTGCCGGCTTAGTGGTGGGCTTCCCCATTCGAGGAGGTGAATTGCGCCATCGCGCACCGACGTTTTCAATCGAGTTCCGTTTCATTCTGAAATAAAATTAGATTCATTCCACTCAGACGCCTTATTTATTTTGCTCCCCTTCCCCGGATTGTTCGAGCGGGATGTCTAGTTGTACTGGCTGACGGGGCTGAAAGCGCCCGCAACAGTATTACAATTATTTAATGTAACAAAAATCAATTGACATATATAAATTATGTAATTAAAATAAATGTAATTTATTATATAATTGAATCATGTCCGTAATCAATACGTGAAAGCCCTCGTTTTAAAGAAATATTTAAATCTTTCTAAGACCTCATCGACTCTAAAGAACGTTGAATTTCAACATTATTTTTAAATGAAAAAAAAAATGTCTAATTCTTCTGTAGCAAATTTAAAGCAAAAAAATGGTTTAAAGCTTACACGAGATTTCTTGTTTATATCTATTCCAGAAATAACAATATAAACATTTTACAATTGAAGAAAAAAGAACATTCTGGATGAATTTTGCGTCTTTGTTAAGCATCATTTTGTACATAAATAGAACCATTTAAATAATTTGAGAGATAGCAACCTTTTAAGTCTGTTATTTATTTCAAATTTGATAAAAATATGTTATTATCTTTATCATTTTTCGAAACATTTAATGTTTTACAAATTTGTGAACAGTATTGCTGCTGAAATTCAAAATTATCAAAGGAAAATAATAAAATACTAAAATCATTTAATTTTAATTATTATGCAAATATAGTGAAACCAAATATACTACACATCTTGCTTTTAATTTACAAAAAGTGTCATAAACATATTGAATACATCATGTGTGAGGCCCTTGCTAGTTTGGGGCCTGCTATCGAACATAAAGCAGCGGTTGACGTGAACGACGAACAAATTACGGTACTGACTAATTTAATTTTTTATTAACACATTCAATTTAATTTAATTAACATTCAATGAACACAATGAACTATTTGAAATGAGAGGTTTTATAAACTTGGTATTCTGCACGCAGATGATAAATTAGGACGTAAATACTTTCATTAAATCAGTCTTTAACAGACGCGGAGGTGCTTCTCATTACAGTTCTGTTCTTATCGTGAACATGGCAGTGATGCATACCAGGACTAAATTTTAACTACAAAGAACACTGCAATGATAAGTAGCCTTCGTAGCCTTCGAGGCGAGGAAATGTCAATTTCTCGTCTATTGAACGTCCTTCGGAAACCAGTAATCAGTTCACGTCTATGGTCCACTTACGATCTAGTTCCATCTTGTTCTGTCGCTGACCGATAAAACTATATTTGGTCATTCAATTAAAATATATTTGAAATTTATAAATAATTAAACTCGTTATAAAAACAATTATTTACACACATATACCATCGTACTCGGAGTCAAAATCGCGGATAAAAATAATAAGAGTCCTAACCATAAAAAATAAAGTCACCGAGTCGTTGGTAAGTCGTGTGAGTCAATATAAAAAATTAGTCATATCGTCAACGACGGAATAAATTACACGGAATAAATATAGACATTCACGCGGACACACATTCGAATTACACTCTCACAAACATACACAAATTAACATATATAATATAAATATTTTATGACATTACACGCTAATAATTTAATCCCAAATAACATTTTATGACGAACGGAAGAGAAAGAGGCTTACTTAACATCCTTCTTACGATGTCTTTCTGCCTTCTGGTTCCGTTCTGGTTCTCCATCCGTCTCGATTGATTTTGATGAATGCGGCTGCTGTCAACTTCTGAACCTCTTTAGGTGTCGCACTCCCTCGCGAACACGAGGGAGAGGACCAGCAGCCTCGTTTAGTACCGGGACGAACGGAGTTCCGTCGTCAGTTCGTGGGGTTTTCTGCGTCAATTTGGTATCCTCGCCGCCTGCATGAATGATTGATTGTCGCTGGCTGTAGAATTGCGTGGGCCCACTTTATTATCCGGAGCAGCCAGAGTCTCCGGATAGTCGTCGAGGCAGCGAGTCGTCACCAGGAGTCCAAACGAAAGAAAGAGTAAGGGATACTAACACAGGTCTTATAATACCTCGGTAAGTATCTCTATGTCCAGTAATGTCGCCGAGTTCCTTTTTTCCTGAGAATCGGGACGGGAACTGTCAAACATTCAAATGTCATTCGATAGACTTTAATTTGACAGCCCGACCCTCATTTGAATTTGGAGCGCATGCGCCCCATTGCGGCGACACATGCGCTCCGAGCTTGGAACTCTGATTCTGCGCGGCCAGGGCGCCGTTGCCCATCTTCTGCGCATGTAAAGGCGCAACAGCGCCAGCGCCTCGTCGTTGCGCGCAGGTCTCTGGATGCGCGCGCTGATCCCACGTGGGCATGGGACCAAAATGGCCGACCAGCCGGCAAAAGCGCGCATCGCGTCCGCGGTATTTCCTTCTTTTTTCACGTTCCCGTTGTTATTTAGATTGCCAGCGCATAATCCGCGAATTCTTCAGAAGCTAACAAGCACGTCCATATTAATTTTATAACGGCCCTCTTTCTCTCCGTCGCTCTTTCTATTCCGCGCGCGGTCGAATTAAACGGCTCGTTACACCGAATCGGGCTCAACTCAAGAGAAATCAATAATTAAATAAAAATAGAATTCGAGAAATTAGTACATGTAGGTCCGAAGAACATATCAGGTATTATTTTTTCTTCATTAGAATAACTTTAATTAATGAATTTCTATGCAACCCAATATTATGTCAAGGAGTTATTACGTTAGTTTATTATGTGAATTTTTAGAAATGATAAGTATACAAATTAAATTATCAGAAAAAATGATAATTGAATACTTATATCATTACTCATAATTAAACTTATATTATGTGTATGTTTGTCAATATATTTTATACTGTACCTATGACTCTTTATTTGAAACATCTGCAACTTGTCATTCAATTTTGTTGAATTTATTAACGTTGAATTTGGTATAACTAACAGATTTTAAAATATGAATAGTATAGCGACTCACCGAATAGTTTAGTGTCCCAATTAATATAATAAAATGATATAATGTCCGTGGAACGTAGTGCGATATGTCGTGCCATCCTTGATCGTTTAGAATTTCAGCGTATGTTTAAAATATCCATGATCCCAAAAAACTCATCCAGCAACCAGCGCGACGAGACGTGTCCTTTTTAGTCTTGATTTTCTTGGTAAACAAAATTACACATCCCGTATCAGTCGATGGTAACTGTAGAGGGTCAAATACTTTTCTGTGTGTTACAAATAACATTTCGTCCCTTCAGAGGAACGCGCGACGGTGTGCGTGTGTGTACGTGCGTGCGTGCGTGTGTGTGTGCGGGCGTGTGTGTGTGTGTGCGGGCGTGTGTGTGTGTGTGTGTGTGTGTGTGTGTGTGTGTGTGTGTGTGGATGTGTGCGCGTGTGTGCGTGCGTGCGTGCGTGTGTGTGTGTGTGTGTGTCAGCCGGTACCAGAAGGAGTGCAGGGGTTGCACCCGCTAAAACTAGAGTAGCAATGCTTTTGAAAGATCCGCTTCTTTTGCAAGTTTTGAGAATTGACGACCTCACGGACCCGATCGTTCGGTTGGTCTGTTACCGTCGAATGCCTGATCGTAAACGACTCGAGATACTCACCGTACTGAGGAGCTAGGGTGTGGTGTCAAGCCCCTGCCATCGGGTTCCACACGGGGGAGCTCTACGGCGCGTGCCGTGTCCGTCCGGTAGTAACCGCAAAAGACGGTTGGGCTGTAGCGGGTCATGGCAATGTTAGAAAGGTCCTCTGATCCAACAGAAGTATCAAGGCAGGCAGCTTGTTACTAATAATTTGGTAGCTGAATTGTTGTCTATTTTTCAATAGGAACAACCGGCGGTGTGGTGCATCACTCCAATATGGCCCCATCCCCCAAGGGGGGGGGGGGGTCTTAAACCCGCAAGGGAGGGAAGGCACCTAAAATACTCTACTTTTCAATGTCGGAACTGTTCCCGTTCCGCTGCGAATCGCTGGCAGTGGAACAGGACATGGCCCACGTCTTCGTCGACACCAGGGCAAGCTGGAAACATCGCACTTTGTTAGATGCGGAAACAATGTCAATAGCTGTGAAAACAGTCATGCCCGGTTAGCATCTCGGTCAGATGGAAGGTGACGTGTCCGTGTCATCTGCCCGTCCACTTTGCTATATCTGGGATGACGCAGTGGGTTCATCGCCCCGAGTCTGCTGAATCTCATCTTTGTTGCCACTGATCTATGATCCTGCTGGACCATTTGTTGTGGTTTTGCTCCTGGAAGGCGATGTTCTTCCTTGTACCCATGCCTTCACTGTGTACTGCGGACCTCTCAGTTGCAAGGAGGTTTACAGGAGGAAGCCCCGTGACTCCGAGGGAGAGATGTCCGTTACAGTACGGTAGGCACGGGCAACTCTTAGGGCGGCTTTTCTGTAGGCCCGCCGGAAGCGGCTCCGTAGCTCTTATGAGTATTCATGGCATCAATCCAGATCGGAGCTTGCTACTGATGACAAGAGGGGCCGTCACGGTTGCTTCCCCCCCTACCCCCCCCCCCCTACCCCCCTCCATGTTGGGCTTCCTTCGTTCATCAGGTGTTGTTTCAATGACAACCGCACATCTAGAGAGAGTGACCCCAAGATATTGAAAAGCGTCCACCGTCCTGATCTGAGTATCTTCCACCGGAAAGGTGGCGTATAACCTTTTCTTTGCTGCAGAGATGAGCACCGCCTCTGTCTTCTCTTCCGCCAAACGTGACCCGTGGTTGCTAAACCACCTATCTACTACCTCTATTGCTTCATCTCTGCTAAATTGCACCTCCTAGATGGTCTTCACGACGACGGTTAGTGCAAAGATCATCTGCGAAATCTTCCATGGACACCCCGTCTGGAAATGATTGCCTGAGCAGTCCGTCATACAAGATGTTCCAGAGCAAGGGTCCCAGAACCGAGCCCTGCGGCACGCGTCCCGTGATGTTGTTGGAGTGCCTGCCGTCATCGGTGTCATAATATAGGGTCCGATCTGTTAGGTAGCTTGAGATGGCTTCTCCTAGGTAGAGCGGCACATTCAGATCTTCGAGTGCCTGCATGATGAAAACCCACCTGGCCATGTTGAATGCGTTCCGAATATCCAGTGTGTAACGCGACGTTCGTATTGATAACGGAGAGAAGGTATCGGGGAGAAGTTGCCAACGATAAAACGGAAGATTAAAAAACCGGCACGAAAAAAATCGTCCATCTTGCACGTGCGATGGACGATTATTATGAGTGACTGCCATTGACTAGAGTAGTGTGGACGAAACCTGCCTGTACGTGATTGGGTGAGAAGACTCGCGGAAACGACGATCAACGAAGAGATCCGAGAACAGACGAAGCGCGCTTCGATAGGTGACGGAGTGCGCCGAAGAGATCCGAATGACGAGGCTAGTGGGATTACTGGGCACGCGTCGGTTCGCCTATCAGCCGCGCGTGCCACCAAAATTCAAAAGAAGTGGGCGGCCTGTCAAATTCAAGTGTGCGAATACCCTTTGAAAGGATGACAGTTCGCCCCAAATTACGACTAAAAAGCCGATAGTTCAAAAGCTATTATACTTGTCAATATAATTGACCCGTCATATACAAAGAGCTACGACGGAACGGTTTTTCTTCTTCTTCAAACCTCCGGTGGCCGTTCCTGGACGACGAGACCCGGTACGTCGACGAAAGGATCTCCAACTTCCAGAAATAATCCGGCGGACTTCACTATCATCAAATAGGACAGGAAATTCAAGGAGATCCAGTGTCTGGGCTTAGTCGTCAAATAAGAGACTGAAGAACTATCATGACTTCGATCCACTGGTCGAAGGTGACCGCTGTCCTGAGGTAAGCGCTGTCCTCCCTTAGAAATATATATTCCATCAAATCTCTGCCGTAATGTTTCTCCCTTCGTGCCAAGTGAAGGCCCATCAAGCAGACGAACGGAATCAACATTGAGGATTATCGACCCGTAGTGAGATTGAAGACCATCGAGGACGGACCACAAAAATACTGCACGATAGAAGAGGAGGAAGAAAGAAGACTAGTGAATCGAAATGCGCCTTCTCTCCGTCGTCCGGTAAAATTGAATGTATGTATGTATAGGTTTTTTGTTCATGTATGTATTTAATTTCGCCGTAAAATGTACAATGTAAATTATGTATAGCTCATATGTTTCAATGTTAGTCGCGTAATTTATCTTCGTCGATTCTTCTAATATATTTTAACTTGCCTGATCTATATCCAGTTTTTATCTCGCGTAAATTATTTCCGTCAAATGACTTGTCCGACATCTAATTTTAATAATGTTGTGAAATCCAATTTTGACTTGTCGGACATATACAATTTTATTTCGCGTAATTTATAGCGTTTTTGTGTTGTGAATATAAAAAGTAGTGATATTGATTGTGCAGACGATTATGTTATGTATTTTTTAAAGTGTAATAAATGTCAAAATATAACAATCCATGTAATGATTGACGATCTGAGTTGATTAGTAAAAATACATCTTTGAGATTAATAGCGGCCACAAATGAAGCTGATAAAACGTAACTCTTTCCTAAATGTAATAAATTAGATGTAGCCGAAGACGTCATTTCACGCAGTGAGCCTTCGAGTTTCGTCTTGTGTGCTGCATACTATTTTTCTTGATCCCTCGGTAGAAATTAGGTAATTTCATTATTGATTTCAATAGCGTCAGTTGCACTTTTAGGGATGGAAAAGATCGCAGTCAAAGGCCCGCTACTGCATGATGTTGGCGCCCGATGCGAGTCCTCGGACGCCTAATCGGTACTCAACCTGTCCGCCTTTATGGCCGAAGATTGAACATCAGTTCTTGTCACACATGTAATTTTATTTAAATTTATTTTATCGTGCACTTTTTGTCACGTGTAACCAACAATTTTTTTTACCGTGCCTTCGTGGAGGGTTTTCACGAAGCATTTGAAATAAGCAGGGATCTAAGATTTTGTAATAACTGAAAAATATGTTTTTCCCATTTAAAAACCATGTAAAATTTCAAGTGCGCAGTGACACGGGTTCAACAAATAACAAATTTTTCCTTTTGGGAAATGATTAAAATTAAATTATTAAAAGAATTAAATACTTACTAGCTATTTGCAGCATGTGTGCCTTTTTTATTGTTTTATTTTTGCCAACATTGATTTTATATATTTTTGCTTTCAAAATCTACGTTTGTTGTTGGCTGATATTGCGTAAGGAGGAATTTCGGTGTAGCAAAACTATTATAGCCGGATCTCCGATCAGGAACCGACTGGACTATTAAAATGGAAAGTCTGATTAAGAATAGTAACTTTATTATATATCTCTTTATAATGACGTAGACGCCCAGCACTCGAAGGGCGCGCTAAAGCAAACGAAGGTGTGCGCACTTAGTTTTACCAACGAAGTTTTATCACAAGTTGTCCGTTGCATCATCGTTCCCCAACCTTACGAGTCGAAAAGTTTCGTGTGAAACTTCCTACCCGATCGATGAACCCAGATCCACGATCTCTGTCATCGGAGGAGTCTGGAAAACACACAATTTGGTAGGTCCGAACTAGGAAGGTTGCTCTCGTCATTAGACTATTGTCTGATGTGAAAATCATCATGGTCGGGTACTACACCACCCGGATCAGGAGATCCCTGTGCTCACAAATTCTCTCCAGGAGGTAACAGTGCCCTATACGGTGTGAACTGCAATCCCTGCAGTTGTAAAATGTACTACCTGGCGGACTCGGATGTCCGAAAATGAAAACACCTCGTAGTTATTGCATCGTCGTCATACTGGACACATACATTGACGTTGTAGAGCAGTCCGAATAAGCGAATGTGATTGTCATCCCCGTACTCGTGTGAGGCAAGCAATATCTCTCGCGCTCTTTCAGGGCCGGCGATTTCATTGAGACGCCCTTGTGTGACCAGGGTTTTCGGTAATTCCTCTAGTGTCATATTCAATTTATGTACCTTAATAAACGAGTCGAATAGACAATTGCCATCTTTTATAATTTCCTCATCCCTAACCAACAGGGCAAACGATCCAGCGCATTGTGGATTGAAACCGTGATTGAATAACGTAGATTTACTCGAATTCGCGGGCTGCGATGTATCCATTTGAATAGAGTGGGAGGTCGAACTACCATACCTATGTGCCTCTCTCTCTCCTCTGGGCGATATCATCTCGTCATTGCGTTTTCGACTCAACGAAAAGACGGAAGTAATGAGCTTGGATCGTTCCGAACGTCCAGAGTCATCGTTATGTGAGCAATCTTTGCCACGTGCTACGCTAGATCCCCTCTCTCCTCGACGATTGGAGCGGGGTTACGTCGAACCTCAGTCCTTCTCGGTCGATCAGGAGATGCACTTGTATCAATCTTATTATGAAATTCCTTCTCACTACTCAGGCTGTACGTAGCTGCAGTTGCGTCATCTTCTTTATCAGCGCTTCCCTTTTTTCTCTCGTTGCGGCGGGGCGAGGAGGTAGCCAAAATACACATCTGACAAGAGTAATCCGGCAAAGCGTTTCTAGCGAACTGATCGTCTTTGTTACCCGTTGCGAAACTGCAAATCCCGTCCAGCTGCCTGCGTCTTGGCTCCCATGTTTCGTTCGGCATGGACTTTTCGGCCTCCCTTCGCCTTGCCTCGGGCTCGTGCGACTTTTTTTCTTGATGACTACTGTCACTCATGCTCTCCATATGGAAGGACCCGCGATATCTTCGGTGCTTCTTGATTTTGTTTCCCTGTCCATCACGGTTTCCGGGATTTCTCGTCGTGGAGGTTTTATCTGTTGATGCCCCATGTCACTGACATGGCTAACCACGGATGCAGTTTCATCCGTTTCAGGTATGATGTTTTTGTGAGGCTAGATATCTATTCTTTCTTTCCAACGAATTTTAAAATCTTGTCGCGTGTTCCTACTTGGAAGATCTCTTCTTCGAAGTTTATTTTTACCGAGTGTTCGCGTAAAAATGGGTTGCCCAGTATTCCATCTTCCGATATTGGAAAATCGTCGAGAAAAATTTGCGCTTCAATTATTAGACCGCAAAAATCAATGCGCTCAACCGTAGGTGCGTATAATGCCTTCGCCCAGACCAGTAATCTCGTATTTTACACTCTCGTCAGGGTACATATACCGATGGAGTTTCGAGATTTTTACGAGATTTATTTCTGCGCCTGAATCTATTAGAAACGTACCATAAGTATAAATCCGAACTAGAAACGTTTATTACAGGGCATGAGACGAAGCCAGTATTTCCGAAATGAATCGCTGCTCGTCGTTCCTTAATATTCGCACTTGGCGACTTTGTATTTCGGACTGGTTGTGGGGGTCGCTCGGAGCACCAGTCCCTGTCCGAGTGCCTTTTGAGCTTAAAGAACTCGTGAGCTGCGATTGCACTCGTCGGCCTTGTTCCCACCCCCTTATTGTCGATTTTGATTTATTGAAAAAAATTATTGAAAATTGCGGGAATTTCGCAATTTTCTTCGACGTGACCGAAATTTCCGCATTACTTGCATCGATCGTTCGTGAAGTTCGCGTAAGTAGGGGCGTTGTCCACTTTCATTACAAAAGTTGACGCTAGTTTCCCCGAGGTTGCTCGATAGTCTCGACCGAACCCTAAGGTTCTCTCCTTCATACGATGTGCAGTGATTAGTGAAAGTGATTAGCACACTCGGTAGCCTCTTTGAGCGTCTTCAGGCGCTCGAGTAATACCCGAAATTCTAATCGGTCCTAATATTTTTTTTCCATGACCGCGGTAAAGCTAACGCAGAACTCTCCCGTGATGCTAGTCGATGCCCTAGCGGCGGCAAAACCAAGTGTACAGATAATTGTTGCTCAATTGTTGTTAAACATTAAGTAATGAAGATTTAATTGCATCAACCCCGTACACCTTAAAATAACATATTAAATATTTTAGAATATTTTTTAGAATATAGTTCTTGAACAGAGTGCAGTAATAAACAAAATAAAAGATAGAGACTACTATCCACCAATTGTTCATCGATTCCTACTGTTTTTAGGGGCGTAAATAAACAATTTTGTCAAGATCCCATCCGGTTTGACTGGTAAAATAAAAAGTTATACTAATTTCAAAAACGTAAAATTGATAAAATATGGTCTCAATAGGGGGCGGACTGATGGCTCGTTTAGAAGTTGGCAACAATTATCCAGCAATTTTTGCTAGATTCCTACTGTTTTAGGGACATTAATAAATAGGAATTTATAATACAGTTAACGAATAGCACGTTTTTGAAAATTATGACACGTCAGGGTCCATGGAGAGCGCATTGCGCCAATTATAGACGTCATAGACGGAACTGGCGACCCCGCATTCCACCGAGCTGGGCGACCAATCCCGTGTAAGCAAGTACTCAACTAGTAGAGGGCTGGTGTTTGAATTATGGCGAGTCCTCCCAATGTCTCACCAGCTCATATTAAATTGTACTCGCGGGGGCTGTTCCAAGCGGGGAACCCTTCGGGGGTCCCTTTCAGCCATTGGTGTTGGATTCACGCGGTAGTGGTTACAAAGCCTGCAAGCTGGACTAGGAGGATTCTGTTAGGACTGGAAGGACACTCCCCGGGTCTGAAAGGTCTCGCTTGCTCCGATGTGTGAGTTGCAATGCAACTCGGGTGCGACCCTGCAAAGTGTCGTAGGGATTAGAAAGATCCTCTCCGCACCGAGGAGCTCAAGAAGTCTTGCCGCTTTGAGATACACGGTGGGTCTCGACCAAGTTTAAATCAAAATGTCTGGCAGCTCGCCGTTTTTTTCAGATATCATTTATGTGATGTCTAAGAAGTATTTTAAGACCAAAATCAAAATTATCTTAGGGAGGAAACAGAAATAAACTCAATATATTTGAAATTTTTCGACGTTCATTGATATATTTGAATAAAAATACGTATGTAACTGCAGTTTCTGCATACAATTGTTGTATTTTTATTCTCTTTACATATTTACAAACATTTTACATTTTATACTCGTCGAAAAAAAAAAAAAAAATTGAAAAAAATCGAGAAAAATGGTGATTTATGAAGTTTATATTTAATTGCTTAATTCACGGTAGTGATGATAAATGATTTTCTTTTATTTTAACGTTTCTTTTTTTTTTTTTAACATCTATGTGCCGCTAAATTCAGATTGTATAAAGTCAAATGCCGAAAGCAAGGACGCACGAAGAAAATCGGTTGCATATTTGCCTCCTTTGCTTCGGTAAGACGAAAGTAATGGTGAAAATTACTGATTCATTAAAGTTACTTATAGAACGTCATATTTTATATGATCCGAGTGACACGCGATTACCTCTCGTTCTATGTACAACTTGTAAACGGGATTTATATAAAATTAAAAATGACCCAACAGCCACAGTTAAACTCCCTGAATTCGATACTCTTCCGCGGGTTTACACTCGATTAAGGTCTCATAAATTGTGCAACTGTGAAATTTGTAAATTAAGTAGACAAACAACCGCAGCTGCATCGAACTGTTCAAAATTTGGCACTTTACCAAACCGAAAAAGCATAATTATGAACTTATCAAATGAAAATGATGAAGGTAAGTTAATGTTTTATCAAAATATTTGTTCTATGTTCTTAAGTTAATTTTATGAAAATGTGTTTTATGTAATGAGTAAAATTAACATTTTCAGGTATGGCAAGTATACCTAGTACAATTGAAAAACGATGTAGTACCTGCTTTTCGCTAATCTCAAAAGGGACTTCACATAAATGTTGCATGAGTACTCGAATTAGTAATCTTACTAAAGCTATTGATCAATTGGGCGCAAAAGGTTCTGAACAAATAGTTTCGTCTGTATTAAAAAGAAAACTACAAGAAGAAGAAAAAGAAAATGGCAAACAAAGAAAAATATCAATCTCCCAACATCGTGGTAAGCCGCTAAAAATTACTATTGGTGAACAAGTTTCTGTAAAAAAAGATAAGTTACTGATATCAGCCGATGATCTTCTAAAAATTCAAACTAAATTCCATTTGAGTCAGAAAAACACTGTCGGGATCGCTGCTGCATTACGCGTTGCTACAAAAAATGCAAAAATAATCGAGCCGAATTTGAAAAAGAAATTATCTGAAAAAAGCCATTGTGTCGACAGATTTTTTGGAGCTAAGACTTTCGATTTTGTAAATATAAACGGTAATAAAGCAATTGTCACTACGATTAGAAATGTTGCCTATTGTACGGATCTTGAAGGATTAATCGAGTATGTTAAAGAAAAACTTTTCTCGGAAGTCGTTCACTTAAAACTTGGTATTGATGGAGGTGGCTGTTTTTCAAAAGTATGCTTGTCGATTCAATCTTGTACAGTAATTACAAGTGAACGAAAATCCCGTCAAAAGTATAATGATGGTATTTCTGCTACGTGCTTCAAAGATTCCGGCGTCAATAAACTTTTTATATTAGCATTGGCTCCATCTTGTCAAGAAAATTATGACAATGTTTCAAAATTGTGGTCGATACTTAATATCAACCACTTCAAAGGAACAATTTCAACTGATTTGAAGCTTGCGAACATTATCGTTGGGATTATGTCGCACAGCAGCATGTACCCCTGCACTTGGTGTTACGCATCAAAAAATGAATTGGACAAATGTGGAGATATCGCCTATACAAAACATGTTGCACATCTATCAAGCTTGGAAATACGCCGGATCTAAGAAAGATGATCCGAAAAACTATAAAAATTGCATTAATCCTACACTTTTCTCTACTTCAATACACAGAAAATTTCTTCAGATTATACACCCGCCAGAACTGCACTTGCTGCTTGGTGTAGTAAATACATTATATAACAGTTTATTGAAAGAATTCGAATCTACAGCTACAACGTGGGCTAAGGAATGCAATGTATTTCGCCCAAGTACGCCATGGAGGCTCCGCATTCAATGGGAATTCCTGTAAAATTTTACTGCAGAAAATTGACTTACTTCATTCCAGGAATCGTAGTTTGAGATGTGTGAAGTATGTACATTGCTTTGAAAAATTTAGAGACATGAAAGCGTGTTTTAGTCACAATCTTGACCCTACCTTTAAAAACAAGATTCAGGATTTCAAAAAATGCTACCTTGACTTAAACATCTCTGTAACTCCGAAAGTACATGCAGTATTCTTTCATGTACCCGATTTTTGTGAAGAAACAGGGATAGGCCTCGGATTTTACAGCGAACAGGCTATGGAGTCAGTTCACGCAGACTTCAAGCCAGTTTGGGCAAAGTATAAGGTACACCACACTCATCCAGATTACCTGGAAAGATTAAAAAGAGCGATGTGCGAATATAACAGTCTTCTTGTTTAAACGTTAATAAACGTTATTAAAATATTTATATTGTAAATTCTTATTTGTTCATGTATAGATACTGCGATTTAATATGTATGTACCTATTTACTTATATCATTGAATGTACCAAAACTATCAAATAAATTGAATCGTTTACCAAAAGATAATCATTTATCGATATAGTTCAGTCAGCTTTTAGATGACTTCCAAAAACCTAAAATTTTCATGACCTAGATAACGAAAAACTTCTAATTATGCTATTGTCATACATGAATGTTAAATACTAAAATATATTTCGTAATAACTTATAATACATGCTAATTAATATGGCTACGACTGCCTGCGAATAACCGGTCCTAACACCTCCATCCCCCGAAAAAGCGGCGCGCGGTCCTCCGCCGTACTTACACACCCTAATCCTAGTTGGCAGCCGAATGATTATTTCAGAAAACATAAATGACATCGTATTGTAATCGTTTCGCATCAACTGTAGAGGTGACTGTATCTACTAATATACGAACGTGGGTTAGTATTCCCTATTATTCGCGTGGGTGCTGGCGTAAAATGGTTAGTGTTTTACATACTTTTGACGATATTACATTTCCGCTTCTACTATTACCAAAATCATAATTCTAAGGACGCATGACATCCAGGTCCACCTTCTGTTGTTCCGCACTCGCACACTGTTCGGACGAGAAGTCTCCCGCCACATTAACGTTTTCGATATTCACTTCAGTGTCTTATACGTTGAATTTCACTTTACGCCCTCTGGTGCGTCTTGATGATGTAGCAATGACTTGTTTGTTTCGTACTCCGATGTTGAATCTGCGTCGACTGCACGTATAGATGAGGACTAGTGTCACGATGATTATCAGGAACGTCAGCGATGAGCCACCGTATATTGTGGCGTTTTCCATCAGGCGAACTCGTTCGTTTATGCCTCTTGTTCGACTTAGTTCGCGTGCCCGGTTTATAAGTTTACCGAACTTGATATTGCTATCCAGTGTTCCCAGTGCGATGCAAGGGTCCCTAAGTTTTGACTCCTCGCGGCGGATAATCTCTTTTAATCCACCCATTTCTATTGTATCTTTTAGAATTAAGTCCGTGATATATAACATGACCGATCAATAATGTTCCAAGGTGAATATGGAGTGGATGGTCTGGGATGCTGTCAGCGTTGTTTTAGTCGTTTGGACCTTGCATCCTGGCGTAAGCCCAATTTCTCCTGTACCATTCAATGTTATGGTTTGTACGACTGTATTTCCGCATATTATTCTCATTGGTTCCGGCATTGCAGCTGAGTACAGCCACATGGTTTCGGTGCGTAATTTCATCCAAAAAGTTGCTCCTTGAATCATAATACGGACGTCGGACTTTCTAACTCACTGCTGTTGCAATCATATATAAAAAATATGTGTTTTATTTTATGAAGAAAAGGAAAGCCAACAAATTATTTATGTTTAGTCTTACTCTTGTTATTTATGTTCTTTCTTTACTCATCGATCCCTTCAGGACGCCTTGACTATACTTCTATTTCTGACGCGTCACTTTCTGGTTGTGACCCGATCTCCTCATTGATAATGAGAGGGTCATGACTTTTCCTTAGTTTGTCAATGTGGACGACCTTTGTTTTTGTCTGATCCAGTTGGATCTTGACGTTTCTGGGCCCAAATATTTCAATTATTTCGTATGGCCCGATGCATGTGTCGTCGAATTTCCCGTGTCGGGGTTCTTTCTCCAACATGACACATTCGCCCACTCTGAAGTACGTCGAGTGAAGTACTTCTGTTCTGTTTGCGGTCATAGTATGCTTTTGACCGATGTTTGGCCTGATTCAGGTTTAGTCCTGCTAACGTCTGTAATTCGAGGATGTTCTTAAGATGCTCCTCTGCGTAATCCGGATATGTAATTATTTTTCTCTCGGTTCGTCGCTAGAGGGTACTCGGGCTGGTTGTCCGAATACTAGTTCGTGTGGAGAGTATTTCGTGCCCTCGTGCGCGCTAGAATTGTACCCGAGCATGGCGTACGGAATCCACTTGTTCCAGTCTTTGTGGTTTTTAACAAAACATCCAAGATATTCTATTAGGACACAATGGCTCCTCTCTATGCTCCCGTGTGATTGGTGATGATAGGCGGTCGTATTGTATTTGGCTACATTGAATAGCTTGGCCAATTCTTTTATAGTGTCTGACATAAAGTTTTGGCCTTGGTCTGTTAGTATCCCTCGTGGTGCTCCGAATTCGCAAATGAATTCGGTAGCCAACGCTTTTGCTACCGATGGCGCTGTTCCATCGGGGAGAGGTACTGCCAACGAGAACTTTGTTAGCAAGTCCTGTATTGTGAGTACGAATTTATTTCCGTCTCGGGACATGGTAGTCGGACCCCATAGGTCCATGGCTACCTTATCGAACGCTGTCGTTGGTGTGTCGGTAATCATCATTGGTAGTCGTGTTTTGTTTCTATTTACCTTTTTGTGCTGACACTCATAGCACCGATTTATTACTTCCGTCACGTCGGTACGCATGTTTTTCCAGTAGTGATTTCGAGATAGGCGGCGGAATGTTTTATTTATACCCTTGTGGCCGCCTATTGCAGAACAATGGAGTTCTCTTATTGACAAATATCGTTCTATATCTCGAGGTACTGCTAGTGAATCTTTGAATATGGTAATGGAAATGTTCACCTTTATATTTTCCCTAATGTTTTCTGAAATACTCAGGCACTGTTGTTTTGTCATTATGTCGAGATCGTATCCCATGTGCAATATTTTTATAACGGTTTCTTTAATTGTTCTATTTAGTTTCCTCAGACATGAATTTATGGCGCAGTTCGATGCTCTCTCGCTGATAGTCGGTTTTACTATCAGGGCGAACATGAAATACCTCCCGCTCTTGGTTACTGCGACTTCGCCAATTGTAGGAGTGCCATCCTTTAATTTTTGTGATGTCGTGAGTGATTTCTCTTGCAGGAGCCTTCCCACCTCACTGTCAAGGAGACAATAAGCGGTCATAAAAAATGCTACTTGGCCTTTTCACTTGTCAGATGTTTACTTGACATAGTAATGGCGGGTTCGCCAGATTCAAGGGAATCCGGTGTCTGTGTTTGGAGCTGGTGTTCGTCTGTTTCTTCAAGAGTGTCAGTTGTTGAGCTTGGCAGAGGCTGATTTTCTGGCCTATTTTCAGTAAGTTCAGTGTCACATTTGTTTTCTGACATATTAGTATTATTATTATCTTTTCTCTTTTTGTCGGGTGATCCATTTCTCGGATCGGGCGAACCGTTTCCCGGATCGGAGGATCCCCCTCCCGGATCAGGTGATCCGTTTCCTGGATCGGAGGGTCCGCCTCCCGGATCGGGTGATCCGCTTCCTGGATCGGAGTGTCCGCCTCCCAGATCAGGTGAAAACCTTCCTTCTGATGGTTCTTCGCCAACTAATTTCAGAAATAGCGTGTAATGTTCATTTTCTAAGTGCTGATGGTACCAATTCGTTGTGTTGGATACTTTAAAATGAAAGTATCGCGCTTTGATAGGATCATCATTATAATGTACGCAGATATTTATGCCGAAGTGCATGGCTAATAATCGAATGTGGTTGTCATCACCTTATTCGTTAAATGACAGAAGTATCTTTTATGTGTTTTTCGGTTCTGCGCAATCGTTCAATTTTCCGAATTTTAACAGAGTTTTTCACAATTCCACCGGAGTCATATTGACCTGATGTAATTTGATGATTGAGTCGAATAGACAATTTCCATCCATTGCGATCTTCATTTCGTATTAGTATCGCGTAGGGTTCAGCGCAATGTTTGTTTATCATGTAATTATACAGCGGAGAATTTTTATGTTCGTTTGTGCCGAGTGACATTTCCTCCGGTTTTCGTAATTTCTTCTTTCGACATTTCTTTAAATTATTCTCAGTTTCGGAGCTTTCACTGTCACCTTCGTTATCAACTAGTCGTTGTACCTTATTGTCCATTCGGTAGCATTGTTTCCAAGGTCTATTTACTTTTTCTCTTTCATTCCGCACGGAGGGGGGTTCCACTGCTGTCGATTGTTGCGGGAGACTATATGTTTTTCTCTCGCTGTCATCCTCTGGTTGTCCTCTTTGACACTTTCGTATTTTTCCGGGACAATATATCCGGTCGGCCAATGGCCCATTCGGTCTTCCCATCTGACCTGATCGCGTCTTCCCGGCATCTGTAAGTTTCATCGGGGTTTTCTGCGTGTCAGCTTCAATTATTTCCCAATTCCAGTATTTACTTACCGAGGAACCCTTTGGTTTCCTTGGCAATTTTACAGTTCCTTTCGACGTTTCTTTTCCATTATCTGGTATTGTTGTGGCCTCGGTATTATCGTCCAGCCGTCTCATCGTGCGGTCAGCTCGGTTTCCCGAACTCGTCTCCGATCGTCGGCGAGTGTTATACTGGTGGATTTCCTTCCGTCGCTTCGACCCTCGGTCGATTGGTTTTTGTTTTCTGAGTGGTAACAAGTTTACTGCTACTGGCAGGCTTTCTTTTTCGTCACTACCATCTTCTGGACGTTCGATTCCGTCGGGCGGGTTTCGTGATAATGCATCGGCATTCACATTATATTTACCCGGTTTATATTCTATGTCGTATTCGTAGTCTTCCAGTTTTGTTCGAAATCTGTGAATACGTAATTTTAAATCTTTCATATTTTTTAGGTATTCCAATGGTTCGTGGTCTGTGACTATTGTAATTTTTTTGCCGTATATGTAAGGGCGAGATTGTTGAACCGCGAAAACTACGCCTAGCATCTCCTATCTCCCGTGGGATATCGAGTTTCAGCGTCCTTCAAATTTCTGGACGCGTATGCCACTGGGGTGTCCTTTCCTATTTCTCCCTGAAAATAAAATCGGTCCCAGGCCATATCCTGATGCGTCAGTTGTTACTATAAAAGGTCTTGTAAAATCCGGCACGTTTAGTATGGGGGCGGAGCATAACTTTGTTTTTAACACTTCAAATGCTTCCTCTTGTTCTTTCTTCCATACAAAGGGTGTTGTTTTTCGTAGGAGAAATGTGAGTGGATATGCGATTTTTGCGAAGTCTGCCACAAATCTACGATAGTATCCTGCCAGGCCAAGAAATTGTTTGACCTGCTTCTGGTTCTTGGGTCGCGGTAATTTTTCTACCGCTTCTAAATTTCGGGGATCTGGTTTCACTTGGTTCTCGCTAATTATGTGGCCTAAATACCTGCCTCTCAGCACAGGAAATTGCATTTCTGGGGCTCTAGAATTAAATTCGCCCTTGCCAATAGGTCCATGAGTCTGGTAAATTTCTTACCGTGTTCTTCCAAGCTCTTCGCGTAGATGACGATGTCATCCAAGTATACGAGCATTTCGATCCCTTGTAAACCTGATAAAGCTAGGTCCATCAATCTTATCTATTATTTCATTAATTAATTGCAATAAAATCAACAAGTAATATTTATTATGCGTTTGCTTTCAGAACTTCAGTGTTACGAAGCCGATGAATTTGAGTCAGGATGAGTGGAGGACATTCCATACAGCGAAAATGTGTAAATCTGCGGGGGATCCTTCTCAAATGAGGACCTCAATGCCCGTGACCACGATCATCTCACTGATCAATTCCGATGTGCTGCACATAATAATTGTAATATTAATTATAAATTTAGTTTTAACATACCGATAATATTCCACAATTTAAGTGGCTACGACGCTCATTTCTTAATTCGCGAAGTCACCAATTGTTTCGAGGGAGACGTGAAAGTCATTCGTGAAACGTTACGAAAATCTCATGGTTTAGATCCCGCGCATTATTATACTCTACCCGGATATACTTTGGATTGTGCTCTGAAACATACTCAAGTAGAGTTAAAATTACTCACTGATATCGATATGGTGATGTTTATTGAACGTGGGATAAGGAGAGGTCTTTCGCAGTGCTCGAACAGGTACGCGAAAGCGAATAACAAATATATGCCTGAATATGACCCATCAAAAGAGTTTGAATGGGTCAACAATGTCGATTTCAAAAATATATCCGACAACTCTGAAGTAGGTTATATTTTCGAAGTCGACATGACGTACCCCGAAAAAATACATATGACACACAGAAAGATCTCCCGCTGTGCCCCGAGCGAGCAGTTCCACCCGGTTCCAAACAACCGAAATTACTTAGAAATTAAAAAATAAGTTAATTAAAATTAGAAAATAAATTAGAAACTTATTTGATAACATTTTTGTTCAATATGATATGTAGGTGTTTTAATATCACTGCTAAATATCTGCTCTAAAGGGGTATTATATCCATCAAGCATATCATCATCATCATCATCATCATCAAAATCGTTAACATTATTGATTTCTATGCTATTTGTTACTTTATCCCGTACGTTTATATCATCAATCGCATTTTTGTTGATTGACATTGTTGTAGCGTCTGCTATTTTTTCCAATGGACTTGTCAGAGGTTTGAACGTTTCATTTATCGCAAGGTTATGCGTTTCTTTACCCATTTTTAATAATCGATGTTTTCGGCGAATAGATTCGCTAGCTTTGACAATTTGACGTAAAACGTCTTGCTGCTGTTTAAGTGGAGAAGACGTGTTAATGCATGCAAGTCGCACTCTACCCTGACTTTTTATATCAATTTTTTATGTTCTTAAAATTGTTTATGCTTATAAAACAATCAAAACCTGATCGATACCTTCCCTCTTCTAATTCACTATGTTTATTGATTACAATAAATACATGCTTTTCTGTCCAACATTGCGTACACATATCTTTAAAAGTGTTGTGCGGCATATCTGTATTTACATGATCATTATACACGTGCTTAAGATTCATTTCACTCTGTCTAAAGAGAATCAAAAAGTTTACGTTATCTGGAATAAGATGCTTGGGAACACGAGCGTACGTTTGACTGAGATAAAAGTAATTAACGTAATTATGTCTACCCATGGAAATGAAGGATCTAATGTTATCTTGCTTCTCGCATGCAACATCATCAAATATAATAATAGAGTTTGGCCTGGCCTCGGCGGGTGGCACTACTTGTTCATTATCGTGAAAAGGAAAGTATCCTATACCCTCCACCGAGTCGAGTAAGTTTTGTAAAAATTGATATTTCGGTTGATTTAACGATTTCCAATATATATATATATATTTTTAAACTTTAATCCATTCTGATCGATGATTAGACTGAGTAGTGTATTTGTATTTCCGCAATTAGACGGGCCACGAAAAAGTGCACGTATACTGTTTGGCAGCAACTCCCCATGTCGTTTATCATTAGTTGTATCATAAATTTACACGATGCAAGCGGTCAACAGACACATTGGGTAGCATATTGAAAACGTGGTTCTGAAGTCGTTTATTTTGACGGCTTTGAAAACCTCACCCCACCTGCTGAGTTGGGAAAATATCTCGGCGTAGGTAGCATTATGTATAACCGTGAAAAATGTCAAGACTATACCACTTTTGATTGGAGGACATTTATATCTCAAATTTTTATGCAATCAGCTGTTTTATCCAAAAAAGTATCAGTTGTATAATTTGATTGCATAAAATGTTATGATAATCAGTGTAATTTGAACATTCAGTATGAATGATAATAATTTACGTTGACGCTCTCGGGACAGTCTTAAGTATTGGAAGCGCAATACATTCCACCTATTGAACTTTCGTTTTTTTTTATTCTGATTTTTCTGATTTATTTTTTTTGATTCACCGCAGAAGAATTATGCGTTGGGTTTAATTTAACTTTTAAAATTTAATTCAATCCCAAATGTTGACGTTAATAATGAATTTCATATTGGTAACCATCAAATTACTGTGCCGATCGGAAGCTATGAAATTGAGGATATAGCAGAATATATTGGAAACAAGCTGTCGGAGTATTGTGATATTACGTTAGATATAAAGTATAATAATAATTAACTACGCAGTGAAATCAGATCTAATCGGGACATTGATTTTACACCAATCAATTCGATTGGGCGAACATTGAGCTTCAATAGACGAATTTTGGAAGCTAACAAGTTGCACATTTCAGACTTTCCAGTAACCATAATTGAAGTTAATGCACTTCGCGTGGAATGCAATATAATGACAGTGGCGCCCGGATGTAAGATTGTGGAAGTGCCGAATCACATAATTTACCTACCTGTTGCCGTCAGATTAATAGATCATATTCAATTGCGTATTGTTGATCAGAGCGGTGAATTGGTGAATTTTGTGGTGAAACAATTACAATACGACTCCATATTAAATCTACGTAATAACGAGTATTATGTACAATGGTCAGAACCTTAATTTTTACTATAACAATAAACCATTATGGATAAGACATATCAGTCATCATCAAATTCGCAAGACCTTAACTCGTCGGAACGCTCTATTTCTAAAAGGCTGGGACTCAAGTTACATTATTATCACAATAACAAACAATGAATAATAAAAATTGTTATTGCCGTTGTTGTATTTGCATACTTATCGCACGTTACCATAATAATAATAACAATGGAGGTTCCAATACTCAGCATTCAAAACCTAGTCGTTTTCGACGAATCTGTCGCTCATTACGAGCTGCATGCACATCAATCTTAAAATGCAAGTTCGTATTGCTGTGTAAAATCAAGATTTATGTATTTTACCGTGTAAAAGTTTCATACATGTTAGTGGAAGGTTGACGAAAATCGATGGAACTAAAGCATATAATACGATTAATGGAACTTGCGCTAAAGAAAATGTACAAAAATACGTAAAAATTGGATACTAGAAAATCTACATGAACAGCCTGCATCTCTTCAACGTTCATTAAGGATTTATTACGAAGTGAAACGTCTCGCATTGATGAAAACAAAAGATATAGAATGTCTACCGATCGATGTCATCTGCATGTTTGCTGAACGACAAATTGAAGAAGCATGGACTTGCTTGCCACCTACTATGCAAATGCATCCTGAAATACGTGAATGTCGACGATGTTATAAACATTTCGAATCAAACTATGATACGATAGATGGTGAACCGCCTATGATTAAAGATTGCATCAGTTGTCAAATTAAAAGCGATGCATTAGTTGACGATATTTAAAATATAAATTTTATGTGATAGCTATTTTAAATTCTAATGTGTAACAATATTATAAACAAACAAAAAAATTAATGTAATATATGAATATGAACGTGAAAAATAAAATTTATTAAATACATCTTCTGTATTTTCTTCATCTTCCGTCCTGCGTGATATTGTACAAAAAAATAAATATTTATGAAAGGGTCGATGATCGACATAATGATTAATGGGTTTTACAGTCGAGGTGTTGCGATGGTAATAATGGTAACGGTTTTCAATAGGAGGAGAGTCGAAAACGAGACTTTCCACCTTATGAATGAAAATCTGTGTTTAAAATATGTAGGTCAAGAAGGATTCAAAACGTTATGTCACGAAACGAGAAAATGGAAATAAAGATGCTAGATGGAATAAATTTTGTAGAATAAACGGACCTGTCCTAGCCGCCAGGTCCCGCGCATCAGGGGGTAGACGCCAGGTCTTTTGAACGCGTTGAGACTTGCTTAGAGGCTTTTCTAAATTAATTTCAAAATGGTCTTAGCAGTTTTGTGTGAAGTGACTCAGCGGTTTCGTCACTATTGGAGATCATTGAGTTACGCTAATGGCTTGTCAAGACGACTGTCATATTGATGGATAGCTTTCCCCGACGAGAGAAAATTCTGAAAGGTGAATTCGAATTTACAACATGACAAGGGAGAGGTAGAAGCTCTGATTGCATCAATAACGAGTAACAGGTTTCAAAATTTGTGTGAGATTGAAAAAGGAGGTCGTGTGGCGACACCTGGTGGCGGCGGCGGGAACGAATCGGGCCCTATCCCGGTTGCACTACTCATGTGCATTTTTTTAAAATAAATCAGAGGTGGAAGTCATAGCATTATTGTATAGACATATATACGACTATTGTTTGGTAACGGAATATCGTTATCCAGTACGTATATATATTTGATATCCAATGATAAAAATTCAGTAATCGTTGAAAATTATAATAACGAAAATATTTTCTCTTCCGTTTCAATTTTACATTAAATAATAATTAATAATTCTCGGTGTTACAGGTCAATAAACTAAAGATAATAATATAAAAATTTTAATTAACATATTTTTTGGTTTTTGATTGCATACACGAAGATGGTATAAATATGAACATGGGCGGATTTTGTATGATAATCACGACAAAACCTTCAATTTTGAACATTCATATCTGTATTTAAAGTGATTTATTCATAAATGGGTTTTGTTCCTTCTAGCGACTATCTTTACAACTAGCGGCTATTGTAAATAATATGCATTTCGTCCCATGATCCCGTGTAGACTCTTCAATAGAGCAATCACGGGAATCGCTGCTCTATATGTATATATGGTTTCTTCATTACATGTGCATTTTTTTAAAATAAAACTAGCAGAGGAAGAAGTCATAGAATTTCTTGCTCGATGCCGTCCTGTGTGTCGGCCCAACATCCAAAATCAACACCGTCGTGCCATCTCGGTGCGAGTTTTAGCAGCGCGAATCGAACGACGCCGCGCTTATCGACCCGACATAGGGAGATCTGCGCGATTTCGAAATTCGCGGACTTTTCCAGGAATCTGGTTGCGCTTAAGACCACCTGCGGCGCAACTCTTTCGCTTCCTGGAAAGGTCCGAGAAGATTTCCGTTTTTACTTTTCGGAAAAACCACAGACACGTGCGCCTCGGGTGTGGTTCCGTTTTTTCCTTTTATGCGCCTTGTGTAACGCGACGCCTGATCCTTTTCTGCGGAGGATCACGGGACGTAGTCAAATCACGCCGTGATTCACGTCATCTCGCCGTAATTCAAATTCACATTAGCCGAAAGGCCGGACTTATTTTCGCGAAACACGCGGTTCGCCATTTTTTGTATATAAAGTGCTCTTCACCTTTGGAATAAACAGTTCTCGACCAGATGAAGTGTTGTTTGTTTCTTCAGCTTCACCTGGTTACAGGACCTGGCCACGCAGCCTCGCATGCGCTTGCACAATATAATTGAGTGCCATGCATCGAGAAACATTTGGCGATCCTGCCAGGATGCTGTAAGTTCAGTGAATCGCGAGTGGACATGTTTATACTAACAGACAATTTTTATTGAAAAAGACATTTTGGACATTAAACGTAATTTGGACAGAAGTGCATCGGGAGTAATTCCGGCGTAGAAAATATTTAAATTTAAAAATTAAAATATTATTGCGCGTAATTAGTGCGCGATTCGCATATAATTAGCACACTAGTGCGATTCGGGCGAGTTGGACAGTCGTCAACTGTACCCGAACATACATTTCGGAGCACGAGTCGGACGTGACGTCATCGGGCATATCGCAAGTCTCGGTGTGCGTTTCGGTAATCATCGGTCACATTCGGGATCGTAAGATTCCTGTCTCTTTGTGTACCAGGAGTACCTAGGGGTTCGCTACGTCACCGGCGGTGACGTCAGCAGGAGGGAAGCAAGATCGATTGCTCTCCTTTATCGTTCGAAATCGGCTACACTCGGGTTCCACACGGGCTCCAGACGTGTACCATCGATCAGTGCTCCACATTAACACACCGCTTCGCCACGCCTTCGGTGTCGATAGCGAGAGGGATCGCACCTCGCACTCCCTTCTCCACGCGCGTCGTAGTTAGATATCTAGCGGAGTAGTGCCACGCCTTCGCGCCTATCTATTGGCCGCTTACAGTGCGCCCCGCTTGGAGTACCTACAAGCTGCCAGTCTCGAAGCTACCCATGCAACGAAAGCACCAAGCTCGAGCCTAGCCACTTATCCACTTCTACGGATTCGAGTTAACCATTAATAAGCTCGCACAATTCGCGTTGCATCCACGGCTCAATTATGCCCAAGAATCGGAACCAGTCAGACGCGACAGACGCGTACCATGAATTGACGCAATTAGTCGCCCAACAAACGAAAACCTTCTCCTCGATAAAACGAGCGGCTGCATTTTAACAAGGCCCGAGTTTGACAGCCGAAGAAGCCAGCACGCGAATGGCTTTTATTCAACCCAAATGGGTTCAACTTTCAACCCGGGATGAAGATATGGCCTTGTGCGAATCGTTGCCAGAATGCGCAACGCATGAATATTTTGTGGACGACTTTATGGGCATGGCTGAGGAGTTATACCTGCAGACCGTCGCCGGCTTCACAGCAGTGGTCAACCGCACTACGCCAAGGACTTCATCTCCAAATCAACTGCACTGAACGCCGAGTGTCAGCGCCGCACGCAAGTACCGTGGATAAAATTACCCAAATTCTCGGGAAAATATTTAGATTGGGTGGCGTTCCGCGACCACTTTCAGGCGCTCATAATCAATGACGGTTCATTTGACGCGTTTAAGAGGTTGTACTACCTCAAGTCCTGCCTGGAAGGTGAGGCAGCATCCGCACTCAAAAATATCGCTATTACCGCTGATAATTGTGATGTCGCCTGGAAGATGCTCGTCAACCGTTATGAGAGTAAACGTCGTTTGTTGTCAATGTTGTTATGTAAGTTGTTCGCTTTAAAATCAATTGCTCGCGACGGATCTATTTCGGAATTACGTAATTTATTGGATTCGGCGCAAGAATCCATAGATGCGCTCAATAAACTCGGTCGCCCGGTAAGCGACGATATTCTTGTTCATTTAATTACGCAGGATCGTTCATTTAATTACGTCTGGATCGGGGAATGCGCGAAGCGTCGGAGTTTTCGCTCGATGGCGATGATTACGCTACGTATGAGCAACTAAATAAATTTTTAAAATCCAAAGTACGCGCTCTTGAAGCTTCAACGTCTAGCACCAAAGTGCCGCGGCCTCCAGTGTCGCAGTCGCAAGCGAAAACAATCACCGCATCGCATTCAGCCATTCACCACGCGAGTACTAAAACTCCATGTAAGTGCATCCTATGTGAGGATGTGCATCCGTTGTATAAATGCGCGAAGTTCAATAGCAGCACAGTGCCACAACGGTGGGATATTGTCAACCGTCATGCACTGTGTTCGAATTGTTTATCACCGTTTCATAAGATAGATGCGTGCCGAAGTGAACGCGCATGCATGCATTGCAAAAAACGGCATCATTCGCGTTTGCACTCGTTTCCGTGTAATCCGGTCACCTCATCCGCAGAAGCAAGCACATCAACTGGCAACCAGCCTGATATTGGCGCGAATTTGAGTTAGTCGCATTTAGGCACTCCTAAAGTACCCTCCCACATTATACTTGCTACTGCGTGGGTGTTAGTCGTCGGTGCGTCTCAGAGGATAGTAAAACTCCGCGCTTTGTTCGATCAAGGATCGACGCATACCTTCATATCGCGAACAGCCGCGAACGAATTACGCTTGAAGACCTATGCCACGTCAATGAGAGTAGACGGAATCGGTGCGAACGAGACCGCGAAAGTTGATCAAGTCGTCCCGCTTTCGGTCAGTTCGGCGAAAAATACGGAAGTCGCAGTGACTACCGACGCGTTAATTCTGGATAAGCTGACGTCATATGTTCCCAAATTCCGATTCCCCTTAACGCATTGGCCGCACCTTAAGGATCTTGAATTCGCAGACGGAAACCCGACGGATGATACGCCGATCCACGCGATAATTGGTGCCGACCTGTACGCGTACGTGATTCACGACGGGATTATTCGGGGTCGACGCGACGAGCCGGTCGCACTAAACACCATCTTTGGGTGGGTCCTCACGGGTGCGAGTAACACGGCCGCGGACCCACCAGAAACGCCTTCGGTTCATGTGCATCACATGCATCTCCCCGACGATGATTTTAGGTCATCTCTCACGCGGTTTTGGGAGGTTGAGTAGGTTTGTTCAGCTCGTCCGGCCTCTGAAGAAGATACGAAGTGTGAACAGCACTTTCGGGAAACGCACTCTCGCGCCCGCGGTGGTCGCTATGTGGTACGAATAGCGTTACGTAACCCCTCCTCGCGTACCCTCGGCGATACGTATCAACGCGCAGCCCACTGTTTGCGGTCCATAGAGCGACGACTGGGTGCTCGCCCCGACGAGAGCGCCGCCTATGGTAATTTTCTGCGCGAGTACGAGTCGCTCGGACACATGCAGATAGCACCGAATCGGCCAACCACTTCGGTAGTCTACCTTTCCCATCATCCGGACATTAAAACTACAAGCGCGACCACCAAAACACGAGTCGTTTTCAACGCCTCCGCAGTGTCCACATCCGGACAGTCGCTGAACGAGCTGCAATTGATCGGCCAAAAATTGCAAGCCGAATTGCCTCTCCTTCACTTACAATGGCGCACGTTCAGATACGTCTACACGGCGGATGTGGAGAAGATGTACCGGCAGATCTTGGTCGATCGACGGGACATCGATCTGCAACGCATCTTCTGGCGCCAACAACCCTCCGACGCAATCTCCGAGTATCAGTTGCTGACTGTGACTTACGGGACAGAAAGCGCCCCATTTTTGGCGCTACGTGTTTTGCGTCAGCTTGCGGATGATGAAGGTGACACGTTTTCTACTCGGGCGAGATGTCATCCTCTCCCACATGTACATCGACGTGCTGTTTGGAGCGGATACAATTGAAGCAGCGATCGGTATCCGTAACCAAACCAACGCTTTGCTGAGTAAAGGCCACTTCATCCTTCGAAAGTGGTCCAGCAACTCAGCCGCCTTACTCGCGGACATCGATCCGGCTAATCATGGTCTGTCCTGCGACAAAATGCTTCAGGACGATGACAGTGTGAAAATCCTCGTATAGCGTGGCGACCAGCCACCGATTCTTACCGCTTTACACTGCATCTCCCTCCGCCATCGCTTATCACGAAGCAAACAATCTTGTCCTAAATTGGTTGCATATTTGACCCGCTTGGGTGGCTTGCACCGGTTGTGCTAGCTGCTAAGCATTTGATGCAACAACTCTGGGCTTGCAAGGCACCCCGGGATTCCCCCCTCCCTGCGGATCTACAATCCGCTTAGGGAGTCTTCTATCACTCCTTACCCTCTCTTGCGGATATCGCAATCCCACGCTGGCTTGGCATGTCACCGTCCAGTAAGATCGAGCTTCATGGGTTCTCCGACGCCTCCATGAAGGCATACGCCTCAGTAGTGTATGTTCGCGCAGAATCGTCCTCAGGACATATTACGGTCCACTTATTGACTGCCAAGACGAAAGTGGCTCCGTTGAAACACTTAACCATTCCCCGCCTGGAGTTGCACGGTGCCTTGATCTTGGCACGGTTGATGTCCCAAATACGCTCCTTACCCGTATTCGCACACTGTCCCGTCCAATGTTGGACCGATTCGACCATCGTGCTCGAATGGCTTGCAGGACAGTCAACCGAATGGAAGACATTCACCGCGAATCGTGTAGCCGAAGTGCACACCGCACTCTCTTCTATAGCATGGCGTTATGTGCCTGGTGCAGACAATCCTGCCGACATCGCCTCTCGTGGCATGTCCGCTTCCGACATAGCCGCTTCAAACCTTTGGTGGTACGGACCTACCTGATTCTCTTCCACCCCACATAACTGGCTGTCCTTAGAGCTCTCCGTAGATGATGATGCTCCTCTGGAGAGACGGTCGACCATACTTTCCGCGAGCGTCACCTCAGCTGTCGATCTCAAGCTACTTGAACGATTTTCAAGCTGGCCGCGGCTGTGCCGAGTATTGGCCCTTTGTCTGCGCGTGTCCCGAAAGTAGACTGCCACCCTCGCAGGTCAATCACGCATCGTAGAGCTCAACTCAGTTGCCACTCGAGTTTTCGCCCTTACCCAAGCAGTCGCATTCGGTAGCGAAATGGCGCTACTTAAACGCAATAAGCCAGGTCAAGACGGATCCAGGCATCTACGGACTGACCAAGCCTTACCGAAAGGTAGCCCGTATCGCGTCTCCTCGCTCGCCACGCGCATGAACGATGTCTTCACAGTGTCATCACCCTGACCCTCAGTACTTTGCGAACACATGTGTGGGTACTGCTAGGGCGTAAAATCGCAAAGTCGGTAGTGTGCCTTGTGCCCGACAACTAGCGGAGGTTCCCGCTCAAATGATGGGGTCATTGCCTCCGGCTCGCACACGTCGCACGAATCGTTATGCGCCTTTATTGATTGTGGCGTCGATTACGCTGGGCCTCTCCGACTACGGCTCGCCAGCGGCACGGTTTAAAGTCGCACCCGCGTATGTCGCCGTATTTATATGTATGTCGTGTCACGCCATTCATCTCGAAGTGGTCAGCGATTATTCTGCGAAGGCATTTCTTGCCGCTTTCGAGCGATTTTCATCTCGTCGCGGTCATCCGAGCGTCGTCCATAGTGACCACGGAAGGAACTTCGAGGGAGCCGACAGGGAGTTGCGCGCCGCGTATCGGTCAGCCGTCAGCTCGGAGCTCCTTCGGGATCACGTGGTGGATAATGGAGTCGAATGGAGCTTCATTCCGCCTGCCGCACCCCACTTTGGCGGGTTGTAGGAGGCTGGAGTGCGCTCCATGAAACGCCATCTCAAGCGAGTGCTTGATCCACATATCCCAACCTACGAGGAGCTCGCAACGGTGCTTTGTCGCGTAGAAGCGTGTTTAAATTCACGCCCGCTCGCGCCCTTGTATGAGGATATCGAGAGTCTCGACACGCTCACTCCCGCTCATTTTCTTGTCGGCGGTCCCCTCGTAGCCGCACCCGCGCCGTTAACCGCTGACTTTTCCACCAGCTGTATCTCGCGCTGGAAATTATATCGCCAGCTCCTGGACCAGTTTTGGACGTGTTGGAGTCGCGACTATATAACGTCCTGCCAACACCGATCGAAATGGTGCCACTCAAAGACCTCAATCGTGGTAAGTCGAATCGTCCTCTTGCGTGATGCCGATTTGCCTCCTGCCAAGTGAGCGTTGGCGCGTGTCATCGCTTGCCATCCAGGGCAAGATGGTCTAGTTCGCGTCGTGAGTGTACGTACCGCGAAATCAAGTTATAAACGCCCAATCACCAAGTTGGCGTTGCTTCCAATCGCGATCGAAGGTGACACGACGCCAGAGCTCACGTGTTAAGTTAATTTAAGTACACTATATATAGATAATAGTTATTAGGTTTAAGTCTATTGCGATATCGATATCGCAAGGCGGGCAGTATGTTGCGCGATGCCGTCCTGTGTGTCGGCCCAACACCCAAATCGACACCGACGTGTCATCTCGGCGCGAGTTTTAGCAGCGCGAATCGAACGACGGCGCGCTTATCGACCTGACATGGGGAGATCTGCGAGATTTCGAAATTCGAACTTTTCCAGGAATCTGGTTGCGCTTAAGACCACCTGCGGCGCAACTCTTTCGCTTCCTGGAAAGGTCCGAGAAGATTTCCGTTTTTACTTTTCGGAAAAACCACAGACACGTGTGCCTCGCATGTGGTTCCGTTTTTACCTTTTACGCGCCTTGTGTAACGCGACGCCTGATCCTTTCCTGCGGAGGATCACGGGACGTAGTCAAATCACGCGGTGATTCAGGTCATCTCGCCGTGATTCAAATTCAAATTAGCCGAAAGGCCGGACTTATTTTCGCGAAACACGCGGTTCGGCATTTTTTTTGTATAAAGTGTTCTTCACGTTTGGAATAAACAGTTCTCGACCAGATGAAGTGTTGTTTGTTTCTTGAGCTTCACCTACTTACAGGACCTGGACCACGCAGCCTCGCATGCGCTTGCACAATATAATTGCGTGCCACGCATGGAGAAACAGAATTATTGTGTATATATATATACGAGTATTGTTTGTTAACGGAATATCGTTATCCAGTACGTATATATATTTGATATGCAATGATAAAAATTCATCAATTTGTATTATAATCGCTACAAAACTTTCAATGTAGATCATTCATATCTGTATTTAAAGTGATTTAATCATAATGTGACAAGTGGCACACTTGTTTATTCAAATTGGTGAAAATTCGATAGATGGCGTTGGGTACCGACTTCTCTCTTTACCGACTGTCGGAATGTGTTGATAAATATTAGATTTAAATAAACTTAATAATGATTGATTATAACAAGCCAGAATATGATCAATGTTACTTTCTTATATGTGTTACGTTTTTTGTCGTATCACTTGCTGGGTTGATTCTCGATAGCTGAGAATCGGAATGATGGGGATCTAACGCATTAAGGGGATCGACACCCCAAGTGACGGTACAAGAAAATTAGTTTAACTGTTTTATTGAAACTGGTGCCAACTGTCGGTCGTACAAAGTGTCCTGGACGGTGTCGGTTCGCGGAGAGTCGCTAATTTTGCGGTTCGCGTTTTTACGGGGATTCAGTACCAAGAGGTACTTACTGTACGAAGTTCGGACGACTCTGACTGCTCATTTAATTGTCCTTTGCAAGTCAGGTCGGTTTCGTATACATTTCGGTAGGGGGGGGGGGGGTGGTTACCCGAAACCACCAAGTCGTTGTGATTTTGTTGTTATCACTACGCGTTTTCGTCTCTTTCGTGATTCACCCATACCGAGTACGAATGTCGCTGGGAGGTATAGTGATTCACGGATCCTATCCTATTTCTTAAATATCTTATTACGAATTCGCCGATTCGGCATCGACGCTCGAGTAACACGAGTTACCGCCGGGTGATAGCGTCCTTAGATGATTGCCGATTGTGTACACTTATTCGAGACCAGTTGAAACAGGCCTGAAATCGTTGAGGTGCCGGTGCTGAGATCGCTCGTATTTCACGATACCTGGTTGGCATATTTTGGAATATGCGAACTCCGTTTTCTCGGCGCCTTGTATCGAATGGCGGTTGTTTCTATTTAACTAAAATTATTTATTATTGTCAACAAGTAGAGTTAAATGATCTGCGGATGTGCAGCGTCTGATTACGAAGGGACGGTGCACATAGGAGATATAAGGACAAAAACATTTAACTGATGACATTCTTTTCGTCGATGAATGTCACGTAGGCACTATCGCGGTGGTCGATTCGTCGATACACCCGATATCTATTGCGCGTTAACTCTATTTTTAATTATCATTTATCATACGAATGCACGATCTATGCAGAACCCAGCATACGTAACACGCCTGGGGTAAGAAAAAATTGGCATTCCACCGTCAATTAATGATCCTGCAAAACTAAATGCTAAACGCGTTGTTCGATTCTGTACGCGTGACCTTCAGTTGGCTGATGTTAGTAAGATTTTACATCATTTTTACAGCATCTTATACACTTAAAAGATCTTATTCTATGGTTAGTATTACAGTGATAATCGCTAGTCTTAATCTTAATCCTTAATGAAGTATCGCTTTCGCCACTTGTTTTAATTCGCAAATATCAATACGTTGAAGGTGTTTCGCACACTATCAATGTTCATTCTGAAGTGTGTTGACCCGCACTGTGACTTATACTAACCGTGAATAGGAAAATACTTATTTCTAGTATCCGTAAGTACTGAAGGTAAGTATTTTAAATGCTCGGAAAAAGAAATGTAAAAAAAAACAATTGTTTCTTATTACTCTAATTACCTTAAGAGGACAAAGTTATTATCCCGTTATGAAAGTGTGTGTGGTGGCTTTACAGGCATTAGAGGCGCCAGACTTTAGATCTACTGGTGCCTGTTCATTTCGTCTACCAAACGGGCCGCCCAGTGCGTCCATGACTTTTAAATCCACACTTTCGCGCCCTTTCTTATAAACACAATCGCTATCGTCACTTCTATATCTCTTACTAGGTATCGATGTTTGTGGAATGCATTCCTGTGGAATAATTATTCTACGGAGGTTTTTCCAACGGAACCACCTCCACAGAACAATTAGTACGATGATTGTTACGATTATTCCTAAACCTATATATATATTGACATATTTCGCGGTCTAACGGTTTTCTCCTTTTCTATATTTTCATTCGCGATTTCATGGGTTTTTTTTATTATCTCCTGAAACGCTATACCGCGTTTTTAAGATATCATGAGTTGTGTTATTGAAATGTGCGGAAAATAATTCTGAAATCTTAAAATTGTGAATGTGTTGCTCGAATACGGCGTTTTTCATTGCGGATATTTAATACCTATATTAGGCTATTATCAACATACAATATGTTGACCTCCGAAACTTTCAATAATTCAACCGTTGTCAGTGGGCGAGTTTGTACAGAGAACTCACATGTAGGCTCCGCTCACAATATTTCTTTTGTTCCGCTGGATATGTCTATGGGGGGCTAATAATTTAGGATGTATTTGGCTCTGTCTGGCGAACAACACTGCTACAGTGTTGTCTACACATCTATTAAGACGTTCGTGTCCATTTCATATTTTTGTACTTCACTTATGAGGACTTCGATCATAAGGTCTAGTTTCTCTTTTAACTTAAAATCGTGTAATCCTTCGTATATTTTCTGAACGCTAGAGTTTAGTATTGACATCTCAAAGCGTATCCCTACCCCTTACAAACTTTTTTAGATAATCCACCAAGACTTGGTGGCTTCTCTCTAAACTCCCGTTGCTCTGCGGATGATAAGCGGAAGTTACAAGTGTTTTAATTTTAAAAATCTTTGCAAACTCCTTGAGGGTTTTTTGCAATGAAGCCTTTACCCTGATCAGTGAGTATGGATGCTGGCGTCCATAATTACCGATGAAGTATTTCGCGAAAACTTCGGCAACGGTCTGTGCCATAGCCACTTTTAACGGGATTGCAAGGGAATATTTCGTTAATAGGTCTTGAACAGTCAGAACATAACGGTTTCCATTTAGGGTAACGTCGGTAGGTCACCAGATATGTAGGGCTATCTTGTCAAAAGCTACTGGTGGCGTATCGGTGCTGACCATCGGTAGTCGGGTCTTTACGCGCTCGAGTTTCTTTTTCTGGCATAGTGGACACCTTTTTATGTGTTCCATTACGTTCTCTTTCATATTGCGCCAATAGAATTTATCACAAATTCGGAGATAATTTTTTGTGGGACCCTTGTGTCCACCGGCTACGGAATCGTGATATACCTTAATTATACTTAATCACTCGGTTGTCGGCCCTATTGTTTGTTTGTTTTTACAAATGACAATAATTACATTTTGATTAAGCAACACGGATTAAATAATTTCGCCTATCTCGTACCACTTGGGTTTTTAGAATATGTCGTAATCGTGTCCAACCAAAATCTTGGTTATTTGAAATTTTTGTAATAGCGCTCCTAAGCGTTTTTATGCATTTCATAATATCGTTTTTTAGCGCTCGATCATCGATAAATCTTTTTACTACAAGTCCGACAAAATATTTCTTTCCTTTCTTGTGTACGACCACCTCTCTGATTTTCAATTGCTTTAGCTGTGGATCATCTTGATCTATTAGAGATCTTTCCGCAAGTGCGATTGCGATTTCGCTATCTAACTGACCATCGGCGGTCGTGAAATATGCGACATGATCCTGACGGTTGAAAATATAGTCGTTGGTAACTTCTGTTTTTAATTGTGCATTTCTTATATTTTCATCTTCCACACTGATATTTGTGTCTAGCTGTCTGTTATACAAAACTTCTTTCTTCCATTTTGCTTACCCTCACAAATGTTTTGCTGTCGGATTTCGGTTACGTCAAACTATGTTAGTGATGGGACCTTCCTCAATGTCTGTTACCCGACTTGATGTGTAACAATTATATGCCATACTCTGTTCTTTATTACTTCCACTGATAGGCAGAAGCGGAATATAATGCTCTCGTTCGAGATGCAGGTGGTAAACCTTGCGTGAGCTCTATGACCTCACGTGATAATATTCTACACTTGCATCGCATTTGTGAATACAAATGTTTGTATTGTAATGTTGAGCAAAGATTTTGAAGATATCATCGTCACCGTACGCGGACGATGAATTTAATATGTCTAGTGCGCGTGTTTCTTCTGCACAACCTCTAACGTGGTCGCTATCCCGTAGGGTTTTACGTAACTGTCCGAGTTTATTCCCAGATTTAGCAATACGATCAGAGAATTGAAAAGACAATTCCCGTCCTTTGATATGTTGTTATTTTCCTGTACGAGTTCATAAGGTTCCATGCAGACAGTACTAACTTCATAATTGAGATGTAGTGTCAAATCATTATCCGGCTCAGCATTCATTGTCTGTAATGCGCTTTTTACCATACTCTGATTCGCGCATCGTTTCTTGAGTCTCCATTTCTTGTCCTTCGTTTCGCTCGTTCGTCACTGCGTCGGATTCACGATTTTCGTCGTGGTGGACGCAGTCCTCATCAAGCTCCATTTCTTCGTCAAGAATTCTCGTTTCCTCGCGATCGCGTCGGTCATCGGGCGAATCATCTATGCGTCTCGCGCGTTCTCTTTCTCCGTCTTCTCGATCACTTTCTCTCTCGACACCGCCTGTGTAGAAGGGGAAAGGCCCATCGCAGTCTTCCCGAATCCGTTCGACGTCTTGCTTCGACCCGTGACTCTATTTTTGGACGAGCGCTTCTCCTTGGGCTTCGAATGGGAAAGTAAACGTATGGTATGATTTGGCGACTTGAGGGCAAAATCCGATGACCACGAGTCATCCAAGACTTCGATATCCGGTGTATAATTTTTTTGAATTTTCATTTTTGTCTTTTTTTTCTACCCTCCCCAACTCTTATGTTTTCTACCCCCGAACAAGTTGAACTGGTTTCGGGTTCAGATGTCAAGTCGTCCTCCGTTACATATTCTGCACGCTCTTTCCATCGACTTCGTGTCTACCCCAAACGCTTTGAATAAATATGTTCCATGTCAATTTTCTCATTCCCTGGAAACCTTCGATTTTCCACAATCGTAGGTCGTCCTTTCCTTTTGCTGAATGGGTCGATTTTGAAGTATTATGGTATCTGCAGTTTTTCTGTCTCCGTTGCATAGGGTTTTCCTCCTTTTTTCTTCACCACCGTAGGAGGCGTTTTGCTGCTTCGACTGAGTTTTTCCTATATAATTTCCTACTTTTATGTAGGCTGGTAACTTTAGTTTTTCGACCTCGGTTATGTATTTTTTTCCGAGATGTCTTTTCAACTTCAAGCGTTTCTATATTTCTCCTGGACGCAGTCCATAACGTTATCTTCAATGTCTCCGTACGTGTCGGTATCTTCGCCGAAATCCTTTTCCTTTTTCCTAGGAGCAGGATTTCCTGACCCATCGGCGTCGGACACGCGTGTTCTTTTGGAGTAATGCTGACGTTGGTCATTCGTTGGCTTAATTTTGCATCCTTTCAAGGGTAGGCAGTTTTTTTCTTCTTCGTTGTTCCTGTTATTTTTTTCTCCTTATTTTCTTTGGCGACCCTTTTAATTATTTCCATTTCGGCGCAATGCTTATTGTCATCCTTATCTCCCATAATAATGCGTATTCTTACTGCTACGTCTTCTGTTCTCCGGTTTGTATGTAATTCTTCTGTATCCGACCCGGTATTTTCCAATTCCGATCTATCAATTGGATTTCGTGACAACGCATCTGCGTTAACATTTCTCTTCCCTTCCTTATAGATTACATCATAATCGTAATCCTCGAGTTTCATACGGAACCGATGTAATCGAAGGGTCATATATCTCATGGTTTTGAACAATTTCACAGGTTGGTGATCAGTAACAAGTGTAAATTTTCTGCCGTATAAATAAGACCGATATTGTTCTACACCGAATACTGCTGCTAATGCTTCCTTATCCAAAGTACTATACCGAATTTCCATGCCCTTTAAACTTCGCGAAGCGTAGGCGACGGGCAGGTCTTCCCCGATGTTCTCTTGAGATAAGATTGCTCACAGGGCAACGCCCGATGCATCTGTCGTAAGGATAAATGGTTCAGAAAAATTCAGCGGAATCAAAAACGATTTACCCGGTTTCGGATACATATTGTTCATGTTGATAAGTAATTTGAGGGGATCCGTGGATTCGCCGTAGTTTTTGCGCAAGTCGGCAAGGAACGCTTCGACCGTCGCGTACTCGGATATTTTTTCATCAAATATTCGCGCTTTCCCCGTTAACCTTTTGCATAACATGTATAGATAGAGTCGTGTATCGTTGGGAGTGAGTAAAGCAAAGCCCTCGCGGCATGCCCTTTCAAACTCGGCGAACTTACCGGTGGACCCGTCAAACTCGGGAATGCTGCTAACTGCCTCCGCTATAGGCGGAGCCTTAACTACGATATATTGTACTGCTGGCGCCACCGGTGCAGCGGCCTGTTGTACAATATTTCCTTTATTGTCCCCCATGTTTAATAAAAATGTATTTTTACGGCGGAAAATTAATTCGGTAATGCAAGTAAATTCAGAATATTATCGCAACAATCATCAACTTGTATAGTAACAAATGTTCTCACTTCACTTTCTTAAACATAGGAGATAGTATTTACCAAAAATTAATCTTTAAATAAATATGCAATGAGAAGACTTGTGTAAGTTTTTTTTTTTAATGCAAATTTCACTTACATTATTTCCGTTGTCACGAACACCAGTGTCCGGAATATCTTGTCTAATCTTCCGTGGATGATTGAAGCCAACTCTTATTTGTGTTTTTTTTTTTTTTGTTTGAAGTCCCATGAAGTGCAAAGCTCTCTTACTGATTCTTTGTATTTTTTTTGACTAGTCCAAATTCTTAAGGAATTCTTGACGCTTTATAGTTTTTTTTGTTATTACTTCTTCTTGGAAGCAAAAAAAAACTGTCACTGAATTTCACAATTGCAAAATGAGAGTCACTTAATTACTCCTTTAAATTCTCCAAGTTGTTCATTTCTCAAGTTGATTGTCACTGGGAAATTGATTTTCAATAATATTTAAAAAAATGAACTTCATTGTCACTAGGATTGTGTTAGTATTTAATTTTCAAAGTCACTGGTTTTATTTTACATAGAGTCGCATATTTAACAAGTTTACGCGATTCCATTCTCATGACAGTTGACGGTTTTAATTTCTAAAATTTCACCTTTGTGTCACTTGCGTATCCCACCGCTGCCACCAAATTTTTATATGTTACGTTTTTTGTCGTATCACTTGTTGGGTTGATTCTCGGTAGCTGAGAATCGGAATTATGAGGATCTAATGCATTAAGGGGATCGACACCCCAAGTGACCGTACAAGAAAATTAGTTTAAATATTTTATTGAAACTGATGCAAACTGTCGATCGTACAAAATGTCCTGGACGATTTCGGTTCGCGGAGAGTCGCTAATTTTGCGGTTCGCGTTTTTACGGGGATTCAGTACCAAGGGGTACTTACTGTACGAAGTTCGGACGACTCTGACTGCTCATTCAATTGTCCTTTGCAAGTCAGGTCGGTTTCATATACATTTCGGTAGCGGGGGTGGTTACCCGAAACCACCAAGCCGTTGAAATTTTGTTCTTATCACTACGCGTTTTCGTCTCTTTCGTGATTCACCCATACCGAGTGCGAATGTCGCTGGGAGGTATGGTGATTCACGGATCCTATCCTATTTCTTAAATGTCTTATTACGAATTCGCCGATTCGGCATCGACGCTCGAGTAACACGAGTTGCCGCCGGGTGATAGCGTCCTTAGATGATTACCGGTTGTTTACACTTATTCGAGACCAGTTGAAACAGGGCTGAAATCGATGAGGTGCCGGTGCTGAGATCGCTCGTATTTCACGAAACCTGGTTGGCATATTTTGGAATATGTGAACACCGTTTTCTCGGCGCCTTGTATCGAATGGCGGTTGTTTCTATTTAACTAAAATTATTTATTATTATTAACAAGTGGAGTTAAATGATCTCCGGATGTACAGCGTCTGATTACGAAGGGACGGTGCACATCGGAGATCTTAAGAACAAAAACATTTAAATGATGATATTCTTTTCGTCGATGAATGTCACGTAGGCACTATCGCGGTGGTCGATTCGTCGATATACCCGATATCTATTGCGCGTTAACTCTATTTTTAATTATCATTTATCATATGAATGCGGGATCTAAGCAGAACCCTGCATACGTAACATATGTGTATATATCGGTCGTTTCACGTCAAAGTGCACACCGGGCTGCCCAAAATTCACGTTGACCAAAAATTTTGTATAAGTGCTTAAAATGTTGCTGAAGATGTCTGTCTACTTTCAATTGCCGTGTGGTAAAAAGTTCGAAACAAAATGGCGGCACCATGCCGCTCCTGTAGACAGGACAACAATTTCATTATACGTATATACAAGCATAAAAAGGATGTCATTGATGAATAAAAAATTTTGTTCGGGGTAAAAGACGTTAGTTCGCTTATGCAGTTTATTTCGGTGTAATATGCTTTCAAACATTCAAAATGGCGGATCCAAGATGGCCGACCGAAAGGTCAAAATATACTTTAGCGAGCGGAAACCGGCTACTCGGGGGTTTTCGGGGTTACTGATTACGAATCTGAACTCACATTTTGAAAATTCAAAATGGCGGATCCAAGATGGACGACCACAAATGTAACAATTTACTTTAGCGAGACGAAACCGGGTACTCACCATTTTCATTTTCAAATTTGATAAGATCTGAGTTCATATTCGTAATGAGCGATTCCGAACACCCCCCGAGTACCCGGGTAGTAAGTCAACTTTGACATTTGTGGTCGGCCATGTTGGATCCGCCATTTTGAATTTTCAAACTATGAGTTCAGATAGATTGTTTATATCAGATATAATATATATATATATATATATATATATATATATATATATATATATATATATATATATATATATATATATATATATATATATATATATATATATATTATATATATATACTATATATATATATATATTTTCACATCTTTACAATAAATATTTCATATACAGGGTGCGCGCGTACGATCCGAACATAGGGCATGCCATGTTAAAGGTAGAGCGTTCCTGATTGGCCAGTTCCAGCCCGTACGGCTGAAACTGGACATTCGAGTACTGCCTTCAGTGTTCAGTACTTTTGTCAGCCGCATTCAGTAATTCAGCCTGAAGTACACAATGCGTGCACGATAAAAAATCGTGGATGTAATTTTCCTACACTATAAAAACAAAAGAGATGTAAATAACCTATTAATTCTGGTCATTTTACAACCCGTTGTAATTTCCTTTACTTAATGTTAATTCACTACACCACGTTGTAACTTTCTTACAGGCTTAAGTGTGAATTTACAACATTAAACGTAAAAAAATTACATCTACGATCTTTGACTCAATGTTTACTTCAGGCTGAATTACTGAATGTGGCTGACTGAAGTACTGAACAGTGAAGGCAGTAATCGCATCTCCAGTTTGTCATTCCCTGCTCTCGCGCGGCCAATGGGGAGAACTGTATGGGCTGGAACTGGCCAATCAGGAACGCTCTATCTTTAACATGGTATGCCCTACGTTCGGATCGTACGCACGCACCCTGTATGTTATTTTTAATAAATATTGCAAGCGTGGGAAAACATTCCCCATCCGGATATTCGGGAGTTAGATTACATTTCTTGATTTATCTTAAATATCAATTACTTTATTCAATTATCGACCTATAAATATGTAAACGTGTTTTATTTATCTTTCCAATGTAGAATTTCAGTTAAGCATTAATTATCTTCAGGGATTATTTCATTTTTCTATTCGAACAATCACGCCGTTAGTTTCTACCGCGAATCATGTTTTACGCCGACCAACCAGACCATTGTCACGTGGCATTGAACCAACGGGAATATTGCTTATGTGTACCGGATGCCGGTATCCGCACGCGAAAACGCGAGAACGTTCTAGAACCTTATACGAGGGTATAAAAGCAAGGCCGCATGCGACAGCCGGCCTCTTTCGTTTCTGACCGTCGAGAAGACTCCACGCTGCTCAAGTTAAAATAAACCGCCTCCATTTTCACTCAATCCTGTTGATGTATTTTTATTGACAACCCTCATTCAACCATCGACGGCTATGAATTCGGCGTCTACGGAGTAGAGGTGTTGGTGCACTCAGGAGGCAAATTTCAAGAAGACGAATAAGACAATGGATCAATAAGACGACAAACCCGTGTTAAAAGTGACTTGGTGAAAAGTGCAGTTCCTATCCCGCTCGTTTTTCTTTGGTGTAAGGTTATTTGCTTCGCGACGTAGGGCGAATGCTGGCATATATCATTCGGGATCCTACACTGACCATCCTCGAACGAGAAGCGAAGAAGAAATTGACGAACAAAGAGACGAAATAGCAGAAGAGAAGCATCCAGAAAATCCAGAAGTTTCCACCAGTGACTAGAGGCAAAACGAGGAAATCCAGAACTTTCCACGAGTTACCAGACGCAAAACGGGAGAATCCAGAACTTTCAACGAGTTACCAGACGCAAAACGGGAGAATCCAGAACTTTCAACGAGTAACAATATGCAATCGGGAAAAATCCAGAATATTCCAGTCTTCAGAAGCTGTTTAGACGACATGGAGATCTTCAAAAAAGTTAAGTGGCATTCATCAAAACATATTCTGGCTTTTGATTTAATATATTTCGAAGTTTTCATACTTAAAGTGATTCTTGTGCCTCCGATTTTCTATATTGACTTGATTTTCGTTTTCTAAACACTAAAAATTTTTATTTTCGAATTCTCACAATTTTCCCGTTCAAATTATTGTTTGAATTAAAATAATTTTAAATGTTAACACTAACAATTTTTGTTCTTTTTCAATAATTTTCAATTCTAATAGTAGCTGTTACGATCCGTCGATCGTAGATCATCTACATTCTACTAATAATTATACGTATATCTTATATACTTATAGCTACTAATAATATCTACGTATCACATTAAAGTAAGGTAACGCCGCGCATCCGGTCTCATGTGACGACATGGGATCCTTCCCGAACAATTCTGTTAAATGCATTTCGAGAAGCAGTCAGCATTTTTCGGCTGGGAACCTGCAGAGATCGGCAATTCGCAGGACTCGACGACGGTCGCCTGCTCACGGAAACTGCAAGTTCAGCAGGGTCCCAGGCGAGGAAATGCTGACGGTGTGTGAGAACGACGTCGATCCGTCAACGGACACGTTGACGGATCTCGAGGAAGTGAGTTCTCAAGACAGACAGTTTTTAGCTGCGGAACGAGTAACTTCGTCGGCTCGTGTCCGAAAAGCTCGTAGTAACCAACTTCGAGCGGAACGCCGGAAATTATAAGTGCGCGCTCCGGTGTTCGACTTCGCGCGCCATTAGAATAACAACAAGTCCGCGTTTGTAATCGAGTTAACGCGAGATCGCGAAGGGACGCGGGTGCTGGACCGCCTAATAAAACATATACTATTTGGACATCTTTTGTGTCATTCACACCCCCTTCTTCCCCTTCGCGCCTGTTACGCACGACCGCTCCGTACGTAACAGTAGCATATTTTCTTTTCCAAATTTATTAACATTTTTGCTCTTTCTTTCTCAAACTTTAACAAATTTTCTTTTCAAACAAAAAAAAAATTTAATTTTAGTATCAATAATAAATATTCATTTCCAAATTTTATAATTTTATATTTTAACAATGGCAATTTAAAAACATCATTCGTTCGGGCTCCACTATTCTGAGTTTTAACATCGACATTTGCTTTTTAAAATTAACAATTTTGAATTGCGGCATTAGCATTTTTCATTCTTAGGCATCAATCAATTTTTATTTCAAATTCATTAAAATTTAATTTCATTTTGGGCCTGATGTTTCGAATTTTGAATAGTTTCATTCTCAACATTTAATTAATTTCGAATTTGTTTAATTCGAAATAATTTCAGTTTTCAAATTTGGTTTTGATAAATTTCAAATTTTAAATTAATCACTCCGAATTCGAATTTTGATTTTCAACATTAATAATTCCGTTATTTTTACAAAATTCATAATTTTAAGTAAAGAAATTTTGTTTTATTTTTCTAATTTTACTTTTTCACACACAACATTTTCTTTAAATAGAACAAATTTGAGTTTGAACTTGACAGCTTGCAATCTTAAATTTAATAATTTTCAGTTTGGACATTTATTGATTAGGCTTTAAATTACAATAGACACGAAAATTACATTTAATTACTTTTAACTTAAAATTTACATCTTTGAGCTCTAATGTCATTTATATTTTAGATTCGTGAATTATATTTTCATTTTACTCATTTTGATTTTCGAATTTTGGGATTCGGGGGTTGGGAGTTTGAGGCACATAATTCATAGAACTGCACATTTTGTGTTATAGACTACAGGCCCGTGTCAAGAATTGATGGGTGATTTGAACCACCAGAAGACCTATATAGAATGATAAAGGGTATAAAATAATAAGATTCAGCACTATGCTGTCACTTGTAAGCTGTCCAACTGGCTCTGAAAAGGAGCACTGAAAAGGAGCACTAGCACTGAAAAGGCGCAGTGTTGTAGAAAAGTAGTGCGCCACATAGTCGAAAAATTTTTTCATTTTGCGGCGACTTTTAGGGTAAATTTGCTCATTCGATTGTGCACGGCATCAGTTCCATGCAGTTTCAATAAATCTTCTAATCCATTATTCCACAACGCCGTACAAAAAATTATGCGACAAGGGGAAAAATCGAGGCTTGCAACCCCCTCCCTTTTCGTGGTCCAAGGGATGATTTGACACATTATAAAAACAATGTATTTAGAAAGTATTTCTTCCATAGATAACATTTTCTCAAATGCCGTATATTTTTTGTTGGTCCAAAAGTCAGTAAGAGAAAAAAACTCCAGAAAAATCCATGTAACGAAAGATATTGTGTGGTGATTGTTGGTACGATATTTTTTTATACCGCATTCAGATAATTAATTTGAATTTAATACAATTGTATATGAAAAGTGAATGCCGTACAAATCTGAAAGTTCATAAAAATAATAAAGTCATAAAAGTAATATATACATATAAGTATTAATTAAAATACTTATGTTTTTTAATGTAAACGTTCAATGTATACATATATTACTCAGGAGGATATATAATAATAATAATATAATAATCGATTTTATTGGCAATAAATACATAAGGATACAAAGATAGAAACAAAAATAATTCGTCCAATGTCAAAGGGCGAGTCACAGCGTAAAAATATTGCTGGTTTGCAGACTGACCCGCTAAAACTATATAACAACAAAATAATACAAACAAATGACGAATTCGATCAAGATAAAGTAAAAAAGATACAAAAACACACATTAAAAAATATAGAAGAGTCGCAGTAAAATACAGTTAAGAAAAGTAAAATAAGAACGAAGACAATGCAGATAGATTACAAAAGTAACACAGAAAATTACAAAACAATAGAATCGCATTAAAAATTAAACATTAATTTATAATTCAGATTATTCTAGCCATCGCAAATTTGTAATACCTTTTTAATATTTAGGAGCCATTAATAGGAAATGACCGACGACGATAATACTCCTTAGCCCTCTCGATAAAACGCAACGGAGCAGACACGATCTTTCTAAGATTGAGAGGAAGCGCATTAAAGATTTTGGCTACCGCGAACGAGAAGGCACCATTGAGTTTCGCTGTGTTGCTTCTTGGTACTCGAAGAGTGGAAGAAACCACGCTTCTGTGTGACAGATCATCTCTGCCCAACCAATGCAGTCGAGCATTAAGGTATTCCGGTACCTTGTTCCCAAGAACACCAGCCATCAACGCTAACAATCGGATTTCCATGCGTTCACGCATTCTGAGCCACTTAGAGCACTCGTAGGCAAAAGAAATATGGTCATATTGCCGAAACCCAAAAGCAAATCGTACACAGGCATTCTGCACTGTGTGCACTCTCATCCACTCCCTAACCGTAATGCACGGTCCAAAGACCGAAATGCAATACAGGAGATACGGAAGTACAAGAGACTCACACAATTTAATCTTGATATCATGGTTAAGTTCATTCCTGAAAGGGTACAATCTACGAAGACTGGCATAAACGATAGCCGATTTCTTTGAAATGTGTTCAGAGAAGCTCCACACGTTATCAATATACAAGCCAAGATTCTTTGCCTCGTCAACCAACGGGATAGGATTGCCTCTGATCGCTATTATGAAGTGGTCTATGTCTATCCTGGAACGCAGACTTTTGCTACCAATTACTAGTGCTTTTGATTTAGTTGGATTTAAAGTGAGTGCGTTATCATCAGCCCACTTTTGGATCAGGAGCAAACCCAAAATGAACCTCTCAAGAGCCTCACAAGCATTGTTAGGGTGAAAAGGCATGCAAATCTGAATGTCATCTGCATAAGTTTTAATGCTAACATGATTACAACACTCATAAATATCAGCAGTGAAAATAATAAATAACAGAGCGCTTAATTTGGCACCTTGTGGAACTCCACAGTTAAGCATCTTCGGAGCAGAGGAGACACTCGAATTTCGCGAGTTGAATGTAACAGATTGGAATCTTTTCTTTAAGTAAGACTCCAATAAGTTACAAGAGCCGTCAGATATTCCATAGTATGCAAGCTTAGCAATTAATAAATCTTGGTTAATAGTGTCAAAAGGTCTAGAGAAATCAAGCAATGCTCAAGAGTTTATTATCCCAATTGGTTAAAACATCCTCTGAGATATCCATAAGCGTTGTTTCACAGCCAAAAAACGTCTGAAACCGGACTGAAAGGTTGGAAAGAGGTTAAAGTCAATAAAATAACCCAGTAATTGATTGAAACAAACTTCCTAAAAAATCTTAGAAAATATCGGTAAGCGACTAATCGGACGCAGGTCGTATAGCTGAGTAGGATTCGGTTTCTTAGGAACAGGTCCAACGTCAACAAATCCGGAAACTCATTCGTAGATAAGATGAAGTTAATAATATGGAGAATCTCTGTTGAACAAAAATCGAACACTCTGAGAAACACCTCCCTTGAGATGTTATCAGCTCCAGCACTTTTAAAATTAATTTTTGGGATGATTTTAGAGAGACTTGAACGAGATATTTCAAAAATAGAAAAACCAGTTGTGCTTGGAATTTTATCCTAGCGTGAATTTTTAAAAAAATTAAGTACTTGAAAATTTGGAATAATTTGGGGGCAATTAATGAAAAAATCATTGATAGCATCCGGATCGTTGAAAATGGATGGCAGTTCAGGATTATTAGATTTCGAAAGTCCGAGGAAATTTACCGTTTTCCACCATTTTTTTTTTGTGGCATCCTGTTTAGCTATTTTAAGTAAGCCGCTCTTTCCCTCTTAATTGCTAGAGTCGTGAAGTTGCGCAGACTCTTATAGTAACTGATATCACTTTGTCGTTTAGTTTTAACTTTTTTTGATTGCGCGATATTCCTTTACTTGATGAGCACTTTAATCGTATCAGTTCTCCATGGTGCCTTGGGTTTGGTCACCCGAATAGTATTTGCTGGCGCAAATGCATAAAAAATTTTTATAATAGATTTGTTAATAAAAAGAAGTTTAGCATTTACATTATCAAAATCATTAACAAGGGACCATGGAACACTCATAGCAGCTAACCTGAATTGATCAGAGTCAAAATTCTTAAAGTCACGCAAAGTTAAAAATGTAAAGTTACTAGGAGACCTAGGGCAGTCAATAGTACATCCTACAATGTTATGGTCTGCAACTTTAAAATTACTGATACAAAAAGATTGGAGCACTTTCACATCAGCCGAAACCATTATGATGTCGATCAATGATGATGAGTAAGGTGTAATTCTCGTCGTAACTTTTATCAACTGTCTAAGATTGCACTGCCTCATGAAACTCGATAGTTTAAAGGTATCCAGATTGTGGCAATGGAGTAAGTTAACACTAAAGTCACCAAGTATTATCATTGGTTTTAAATGGCATACAAATAGTTCACAAAAAAATGCAAATTATCCAGACAAGCTAAAGATATATAGGACGGACGATGAAAAATTAAGAATTTGTTATTGTGATGGTTAAACGAGCAAAATAAATGCTCTAAACCATACTCATCATTAAAATTGTCAACCTTAAGGCAAGTGAAACAGGATTTGTAATATATGGCTACCCCTCCTCCATGTCTACCAGCCCTATCTGATCTTAAAAGCGCATAGTTCTTTATAGCAATATCAGAGTCCAAAATTGAGCCTCCTGCATCATGCAAAATTTCTTGTGCCTCTGTAAAAATTCGGAAAAATTAGATGCAGGTGCACCAATTATATCCATTGCACTAGCAGGCTCCATGTTCTCCGTATCTGTGGATTCCTTAGAGGATGCACTTTTAGAACGCGTAAATCTCTTTGACTGGAACAATGGATCACCGCTCCGCTTTTGACCTATCTTGGGTGTCAAGCAGCATATAAGTTTATTCTCAGCTGTGAAATTGCATGAAGTTGGAATGCAATCGTTATGATACACGGCTAAGCAAACAACACATTTTTCCCAATTTCTGCGCTATCTTCAACTAGTTTCAACCATGTCGTGCAAATGTCTATTATGGTATCCGAAAACGCGAGATGTCAAAATAAACAGAAATGTGATTTTGAATAAATAAAAAAATGTTAAAAATACAGTCTTGAACAAAATCAAAGAGCGCTTGGTGTGAACCTCTTGAAAAGCACCAGCTTATTAGAAGCAACAGTATATATACATACAAAATTAATTCAAGCTTATTTATTCCGCATAAGTTGGATAATAAGAGAAGTTTAAATGTTCTTCTATATCGTATGTACACAATGGGCGACACGCACAAATGAAACGTAAACAAATACGGAGCAGCCGAGCACTGATTAATCTCGAATTTAAATTTATCAATTATTCGAACCAAAGTACGATTCCAGCACTTCTTGGAATACATAACAGCCGTAATCCAAACTTGGCAATCAAACACTTAGATGAAGAAATGAGCACAAAAAATTATAGCGTTGCTCCAAATCATAGTATACTGCAGTAGCCATAAAGGTGATCCTTCACTACTCGGTGATAAATATGTGTAAAGTTGCACACCAAATCAATTATTCACACAGCATCGACTAAACATGTAAATGCTTTGATAAGACAATCTCTATTGTCCCTCAATAAATGTTGATGCCCGGATCAGAGTGATCACACCTATGAAAATAAAATTATAAATACAGTGGACTATACCTTGTCATTTTCAAGAAAATCAGAAAGTACCGAACACCAAAACAAATTGCATAGCTGATTGTCGGTCAATAACACGTCCGTTCTTGGCAGAGTATCGACTGCGACTGATATATATATGATATGATATATCTATATCATATATATCGCTCATGTATGTCTGTGTGTGTATACATATATATATATATATATATATATATATATATATATATATATATATATATATATATATATATATATCTCTTACAGAGCGAAGTTTTTATCGGGCGTTTAGTATTTGTAGGCATATATGTATATTTGTTTATGATGTATCTATGTGCTTTGTATGTGGTATAGTATTGCGAGGGACGGTTAATTAAGATTCAATATACACCAGTTGTTCGCGTATTATTTCCAATCTCTCCGATTATGTCGGACCTCGAGGAAAATGAAAATTCTAGTGAAAGTGAAAAAAGTGTGTAAGAAAAAGAGCAAGAACTTGTTTGTTTCATTTGCAGCATTTGAAATATATATTACGTCAAAAAGTATACAAAACTGTTCATACTAACATTCACAGTTTTCAATTCTTGAATTGTCGATCACTCGACAAGGTAGACCACATTATCGTCTGATGATAAACAGATGTTTCCAATAACATGTTCAATTGCTGATTTTGCGTTTTTGCTCTTTCTCGCCCAGAGCTCATTATAATAATGAAACGATGTAACGTGGGTCGGTTTTTAACATATTAAATATAGAGTTCTCATTGGTGGGACATAAGCCGTATTTAATTTGTAACCCTGAAAACTGAAAATTTGAATATAGGCCACGAACGATGTTGTTACCTGAGCGTGAATTCGTCAGGCCAGCGTTCTGATGAATTCTTAAAGAACGAAACGCTTCAAAATAAATTCACAGAATCTCGTACAAATTTAATGATAAATCCGAATAGAAACCAATCACTCGCAACTAATTGCAAAAGCATAGATTTACGCGACGGCAATGGTTCTTTCCTCATCGATACAAGCTCGGAGATAAATCTAATAAAAATCGGAAAGTTTGACTCAAACTTAAATCTAACAACTGACAAATTATCGCACTTAACCGGAATTAATTCAGGCGAAATAAAAACACTCGGTAAAACGAAGATAAAGATCTCTAATTTTGATTATATTATTTATGCTGTACCGAATACATTTCCTATTCAATATGACAGTATTTTAGGAGTAGAGTTCCATAAAGATCGAAACGCAATACTTTGCTTTATAAAGGAAGAACTTAAATTCGAAAACGAAGATCTAGAAACTTTCCCGTTTATCGAATTTGAATAAATTAAATTACCATCAAGAACGCGAAAACTCGTACAAATTAAAATAAAAAATTCGGATATGGCCGCAGGATACGTACCCGAAATTAAAGCGGGATTATGAGTATTTTTTGGCGAGTTTTTAGTAAAAAACACTAACGGATACTCAACATTATTTGCTATAAATACGACTTCTGCGGACATAAATTTATACGTACCACCAATTACTTTGCAAAATTTCCAAGTAAGGCCTCCAGCTATCCGATCGATAAAGAAAATAAATGCGGGATTGGACTCGGAAATTAATATAAATAGAGCTAAGGAAATAGAGGATAAAAGTAGACTTAAAAAGTTTATATACAGAAGAAAGAAACAGCATTTCGCGGCTAATTCGTAACTATGAAGTACAATTCTTTTTACCGGGATATAAACTTGCTTCTACACAAAAAATTAAATACAAAATTGAAACAACGTAAGTAGTGTAACTAGGCCGGTCCTGGATACCCCCACCCTACCTCCCATCCGTTCCTGGATACACCCACCCTACCTCCCAGTCGGTCCTGGATACCCCCACCCTACCTCCCAGTCGGTCCTGTATACCCCCACCCTACCTCCCATCCGGTTCTGGATACCCCCACCCTACCTCCCAGTCGGTCCTGTATACCCCCACCCTACCTCCCAGTCGGTCCTGTATACCCCCACCCTACCTCCCAGTCGGTCCTGTATACCCCCACCCTACCTACCAGTCGGTCCTGTATACCCCCACCCTACTTCCCATCCGGTCCTGTATACCCCTACCCTACCTCCCAGTCGGTCCTGTATACCCCCACCCTACCTCCCAGTCGATAGTTTAAATAAACCGGTCCCGTATACCCTCACCCTACCTCCCAGTCGATTTATTTAAATAATTAATTATTTATTTGATGATGTCACGCATGACAGGTGAGTAGGGGGACAAAGTCGCGAGTGAAAGGGAAATTGTAAACAATTTCGTAAACAATTTCATAATCGAAGATTGTGAAGGTTGAGAAACATGTGTACTACATATTATTATTCCATATAATTAATGACCTAATGCAACCATAGGCAACAAATTGTTATTAAGAATTTAGTATTATCATGAATAAACATCCGCGGCCGAAGCCCGTCGCCTATAAGAATACCAACGCAGATCGCTCTATGCGCGAGGAACCGCAGTGATACGTAAAAGTCCTCGTCATGCTGTTTACTACTACCTTCTCTCTCGCACTCATTGCCGAGCTCATATTTGTCGTGACAAGAACATTTAGTTTTCACGGTCATTGATACCCCACGTTCGTAATCTGTACCTCTAAGCTTTCAAATGCGTGCGCCCTCGTAGACAAGTTATGACGCGTCTCCCGGATCTTTTCGTCGTACGTACTATTCTCCACGTAATTACGTTTGAAGTGTACGAATAGACCTACACCAGGCGTGGCCCACATATATTTTTTCTAAATACATCTAATTAATCAGTCCGTAGCATTTCTCAATTTTCGGCTCGAGGCCTTGTTGTCAGGGTTTCCACACGTCTTAGAAATACACGGTAAGTTAGGAAATTTAAGGCAATCAAGCGTAAAATTGTAAGGACGTTTTCCATCTGTTTACTACAGAACCCGTATTTCGTTAATGACCTCTAAATTTTCAAACGTGTGCGTGGGTAGAGAAGTTTTGATGGTTCGTTTCTCGGTAAATGGTTAGAATATTACAACATTTTTGTAAACAATTTACAGGGTCATTGATCTCCCATAGACAACATTCGTCATATCTTAAAATTGGGGAGCGTGCGCGCGTGCAAACAGGTTATGATTCATGTTTTGTTTATATTATGTAACCTTCATTTTCCACAGGCTTAAACTTGCTTCAATTCCCACCATGTCCCGTCAATCACTTTCAATGAAACTTTTGACATCCCACAATCCATTTTTCCCAAAGATTGAGAAATAGTATGCAAGTTCTACAATAAAGTAGTGGGAGTATATTATATAAATACCGATCAAAAGTTAGCGTTTTCCATCAGTCTTTGTAAACATCTTTTCATGCACTCCCGAAACGTGCACATAAAATCACTGGAATTACGCCAAAGAATTTTAACATTCTTAAATAATATTAAAAAAGTAAAGTCCGAACTTCAACAGCATTCGGATATTATATTAATTGTTAGAAGAACGGATAAACTACAATTAGAAAAATGTCCTGCAATGGATCACCATCTTCAGCAGCAGCAGTATCAGCAGTTGCGAAACTGAATCAGCTCAATACAGCAATCAAGTTTTTACCAACCGTAAAGCTGGCTGTGCCTGAGAAAGGACACATTTATAAAATGACTAAAATTCGTCAAATTTCAACACGATATGGTACTCGCATCACTGTCGACTTGGATGGACAAGTTTCGTGTTTCCTTCCACCAAGATTCGCTTCATTATTTGAGGCTGATGTCGAAGCAGTCGAAAATTTTCAGCGTCTCGCAAATGAAAATTATTTATATATGGAATATATCGGAGGACCGATGAGCAATTTAAAATTCCACAATAATGCATGCAGTAGCGCCAGCACTGATGACGTCAAACCTCCGGAGGAGCATAGAAGCAAACATCAATAAAATGAATTTATTATAAACGTACATTATTATAAGTATTGTAAGGAGATTGAAATAAGAAAAATAAATAAAAAGAAATAAATTGAATAAAAGATATACACGTTTACAACTTATTAACCTTTCACTCTGCAGGGTCATTAATTCTATTAGACGTCTTCCATATTTCATATATAATCTTCGATATTTTCCTCTCATTTTTTAATGTCTTCACGCATATACTCATAGAGGTTTTGACGGGTGTGAAAGAAATTAATCGTTCAATAACGATATAATATCATGCGGTAGAGGGAGGGTATAATAATAATATAACATAGAATGTTATTAACTCGTTTTATTTCCATATCTCTTTCATTACATTACAATATATGTAAATAATACATGTACAATATGCATTGAATATGTGAATAAATGTTATTGTTATTTGACGTTGATTAGCTAGTCGTTTCCCAATACAGAAATTGACATTTTACACAATCTTTAATCATTGGTGGAAGTCCATCGATGACGTCATCAGTTGTTTCGAAATGATTGTAACATCGACGACATTCTGGAATATCACGATGCATCTGCATTGCGAGCGGTAAATTGGTCCAGGCTTCTTCTACTTCATGTGCAGCAAATACACATATAAAATCTATAGGGAGATATTCAATATCCTTTGTTTCCATTAATGTCAGACGTTTTACATTGAAATAGATCTTCAAGGAACGCTGGAGGGATGCAGGCTGATCTCGAAGATTATTTACGATCCAACTTTGAAGTAATTTGACATTTTCGATTGCACAATTATTATTTTTATTGCATACATGTTTGTCACAATTTATCGACACTCTTCCTTGCTGCTGTTTAAGCTTAGCCAAAGATGGACAGTCTAATGTATCAATGTCGACAACATTATCAGAGGATAAAATTTCCTCTAACCAAAGTTCCTTTTCATATCCTTTAACGTACATTTTTAATGCATATTTTAATGTCATGACAATCGTTTCTTTGATTTTCTCGAAAGGGATGTCACCGACAGTCCAAGACAATCCATGAAAATTAAGTATTAGCCAATTATTTGTACACTTGTATTGCACAGGTAACCAATTCCACTTATACGGAGGTTCAATCAGGTAAGAAACTGGCTCACTGTCATAAAAACTAATTATTGCAATCTCTTTCGGTATGAACCTATTGCCAGGTCCTTTGAAACCTTGTACGTCTAGTATGTACTCCATCTCGAAAGATACTGATTTATTATTGAAAAAAAAAAAAAAATGTATTTCTATCCAATTTATAAATTGACGCATGCGCAATAATGACTACCCTTCTCAAACCAACTTCTTTACATTTCCACTTATGGGATTATATTCTACAATACGATCATGTAAAATTAAACAATAGGCAGAAGTGTTTGCAGGAAAATTTTCTTTTGAATCAAATTCAAGCCGCACATCGACAGGTGCGTGTTTTAAAGCTTCGTTCTGCTTAGAGCAATCAATAATGATTAATGCAGCTTTCTCTAAAAATATTGATTTATTCAATATAGGTTTACCATTAACATTTTTATTATAGTAACTAGCTTGAAAATTGATATACATATCGTATAATAATGAAAATTGATTATTTGCAATATCAAGGTTTAAATTACCATATGGATAATATTTTAAAATCAAAAATACTTTAACATTACTAATGTTACAGTGATCAAACAGGCTAGCATTTTTCGCCTTGTCATTTTTTCGTGCTGTTTGGAAGCCGATAATAATATATCGTGGCTTTTCTAGTTGTGTCGCTGTTTTCACAGACCACACGTGGGATGATGTTACCGGTAATAGCGGATATTCATAAAGTTCCCATGTGCGGAAACTTAAAGATATGCAAGTATCTTTTTCAACGAAACGTAACAGCTGTATCCTTTCCCTATCAGCCAACGTCGCATATGGAACTATCCATTCTATTTTATTAATCTCAATTTTGTAATGTTCTTCTGCATTTTGTATAATTGCATTATCATCATGTTTAGATCTTGTTAAAATAAGTTCGTGCTTCGCGTTTACAATTATCTTGCGATAATCTTCAGCAAATCCGAGAATCATACTCAGAGGCATGATCACATCAAAATAACCATTATCATTTGTTATCTTTAGATTTGAACTAGATATCCAACCTGCATTGATTAAAACGGGTTCATCATTTGGTGTGTAAGAAGGATACCCCTTCATCAAGCTAGTAATACCAACGTTTCTATTTCGATCAATTTCAACACCATTCAATTCATATCGCGCCTCATCAAATAAATGACAGATTGCGTTAGACGTTAGATTAGTATTATTTGCTTTAGTTCCGTCGGTTTTCGCCAACCTTCCACTAACATGTATCAAACTTTTACACGGTAAAATACATAAATCTTGATTTTGCACAGCAATGCGAATTTCATCATTTTTACCAAAAGAACTTGTATTGTAAGATTGATGTGAATGCAGCTCGTAATGAGCGACAGATTCGTCGAAAACGACTGGGTTTTGAATGCTGAGTATTGGATCCTCCATTATTGCTATTATGATAACGTGCGATAAGTATGCAAATACAACAACGGCAATAACAATTTTTATTATTCACTGCTTGATATTGTGATGATAATGTAACTTGAGTCCCAAGCTTTTCAGAAATAGAGCATTCCGACGTGTTAACGTCTTGCGAATTTGACGACGACTGATATGTTTTCTCCATGATGGGTTATTATTATAGTAACTATTAAGGTTCTGACCATTATACATAATACCCATTGTTACGTAGATTTAAGATGGAGTCGTATTGTAATTGTTTCACCACGAAAATTTACCAATTCACCGTTCTGATCAACAATACGCAATTGTATATGATCTATTAATCTGACGACAACAGGTAGGTAAATGACGTGATTCGGCACTTCCACAATCTTATATCCGGGTGCCACAGTAGGAAAAAATTCATGAATCGTGTGCGCTCTACTGCTATTAATATAAGCACCTGTAGTTATATTGCATTCCACGCGAAGTGCCTTAACTTTAATTATGGTTACTGGCAAATCTGAAATGTGCAACTTGTTTGCTTCCAAAATTCGTCTATTGAAGCCCAATGTTCGCCCAATCGAATCGATTGGTGTAAAATCAATGTCTCGATTAGATCTGATTTCACTACGTAGTGTATTATTATTTGGTTTTATATCTAACGTAATATCACTATACTCAGACAGCTTATTTCTAATATATTCTGCTATATCCTCAATTTCATAGCTACCGATCGGCACAATAATTTCATGGTTACCAATATGAAATTTATTATTAACGTCAACATTTGGGATTGAATTAAACGTTAAAAGTTCTATCAAACCCAATTCATAATTCTTCTGCGGTGAAAGTTCAATAGGTGGAAAGTATTGCGCTTCCAATACTGAAGACTGCCCCGAGAGCGTCAACGTAAAAGAATCATTCATACTGATTGTTCAAATTACACTGATTATCATAATATTTTATGCAATATATTTATACAACTGATACTTGTTTGGACAAAACAGCTGATTGCATAAAAATTTGAGACATAAATGTCCACAATCAAAAGTGGCATAGTCTTGAAATTTTTCACGGTTATACATAATGCTACCTACACCGAGATATTTTCCCAACTCAGCAGGTGGGCTAAGGTTTCCAAAGCTGTCAAAATAAACGACTTTAGAACCACGTTTTCGATATGCTACCCAATGTGTCCCCGGACAGCTTGCATCGTCTAAATTTATGACTGCACATTCATTAACTTGGGGATTCTTTGGTAAATTATTACGCATAAAGACACCTCTAAAATTTGGAATTCCAGCTTCTTTCGAATATCTCAATATATCAACATCGGTGAGTGCTCGATGCGGTAGCTTTACAAGTTTTTTCGATTTTTTCTACATTTAACACCTAAACCTGTTTTATATGGTTTTAATTTCAAACCTAGACCATTTTTATAAGGTTTAAGATATAACCCTTTACCTATAGCTATTGTCTCCATAGCACGATTATGCCGTGCTTCACTTTCATGTAACTGCTTTTGAGCAGCTTTTGCATTATTAACAGCCTTGGTTATACCCGCTGCGCCACCAGCTAATGCACCTACAGCACTTAATCCAGCAAATATGGGTGCTAGGAAAGGTAAGAATCCTCTAACCTTTGAAGGTATCGACAGCTGTCGAGTTTTTTGAATGAATCGTTTGCCACCTGCTTCTTTTACGGCTTTACGTGCCCCTTTCAAAGCGCTCGATATAACACTTTGAACATTATTACTTGGTGACATTGACATTTTAGCAGCCGCAATAATGTTGTTCAATGATGTTGTTTTCTTTTTTGACACTTTTTTCTTCTTCTTTTTCAGTCCCATGCCTAATTTCCTTTTCTAGTTTCATTGTGTTTGCAACACCCCAAGCTGCCGCCTTTTCTGCAATGCTTGCGTCTTTTGCTAAAACTCGCTTCCAAGCCTGCTCCGCTAATATTCGATCGGCCTCGCTTCTACCGGTGGGATTTTCACGAGTTTTGGAATAAGCAATGTCGTGTTCCTTGCAAGCCTTATCTAACGGATTTATCCCTGAGTCCCCTCTTGCTAATCGTTGCTTTAATTTTGTACCAGGCCCGCAGTACTGATAACCGGGTATATGAAGTTCTACCGGTAATTTATTAATTAAAGAATTGACCAATCCTTTCCCACTCTTTATCCGTTTTTGCTTCTTGTTTTTACCCACATATGTAATCATATTAAGATGTGCATCATTCAAGTAACAAACAGTTAATGACTGACATTACATATAAAGACGCTACTTATACTTTTATGATCAGTTATTATCAAAATGCGATTTCATAAACAACCAACAAAAATCCCAATCATCAATTTTGATGATTTAACATCGTCTGTACAAAATAATGCAACTAATCATAAACGACATGGGGAGTTGCTGCCCAATAGTATACGTGCACTTTTCTGTGGCCCGTCTAATTGCGGAAAAACAAATACACTACTCAGTCTAATCATCGATCAGAATGGATTAAAGTTTGAAAATATATATGTATATTCGAAATCGTTAAATCAACCAAAATATCAATTTTTACAAAACTTACTCGACTCTGTGGAGGGCATAGGATACTTTCCTTTTCACGATAATGAACAGGTAGTACCACTCGCCAAGGCCAGGCCAAACTCTATTATTATATTTGATGATGTTGCCTGCGAGAAGCAAGATAACATTAGATCCTTCTTTTGTATGGGTAGACATAATTGCGTCGATTGCTTTTATCTCAGTCAAACGTATGCTCGCGTTCCCAAGCATCTTATTCGAGATAACGTAAATTTTCTGGTTCTCTTTAGGCAGGATGAAATGAATCTTAAACATGTGTATAATGATCATGTCAATACGGATATGCCATACAACACTTTTAAAGATATATGTACACAATGTTGGACAGATAAGCATGGTTTTATTGTAATCGATAAAGGTAGTGAAATAGAAGAGGGATGGTATCGAAAAGGTTTTGATTGTTTTATAAGGATAAATGATTTTAAGAACAAACAAAAAATGTTGTAACAAGTCAGTGCAGAGTGAGACTTGCATGCATTAACATGTCTTCTCCTCTTAAACAGCAGCAAGACGTTTTACGTCAAATTGTCAAAGCTAGCGAATCTATTCGCCGAAAACATCGATTATTAAAAATGGGTAAAGAAACGCATGATCTTGCGATAAGTGAAAGACTCAAACCTCTGATAAGTCCATTGGAAAAAAATAGCAGACGCTACAACAATGTCATTTATTAAACCTTAATATTACTGAAGGTTTGCTAGAGTTATTATTTAAGAAAAAAACTGATATAGCTATAATCCAACAGTCTGATTTAAACAATTACAAAAGTATACTAATCTTAACTAATGCACATAGGAAAGATTAGAAAACCTATTCGGTATAATGCTTCCCACAAGTATCGAAACTATATCAAGGAAATGTTCAAAGATGTTCCGAAAAAGGGTGGTAATTTACCTGAATACATGATTGTTGAACAAAACCACAAAATTGACTACGTGCATTGGGATGATCCAAATGAACTTGTCGATCGTTTGCGCCTTCTAATAGCATCGCAAACTGCTGGTAATTCAAGTCTTTCTAATGAAATCTTATCGATTATTGAAGAGTTGCGTGAAGCTAATATAATCTAATAATTGCGTGATAATTACGTCAGTATCATAATGAGCATCGATGTATTTGGACGTTCGTCTCAACGAGCACGGAAGCAAGTATTTCAAAGTGTCAAAATTGCTACAGATGGTTCTTATGATTTTAAGAAAAGAAAGTTATGTAATATCGGAATTCCGACAGATTCGGATGATGCCATTACTTTGAGAATTTTCCACACATCTATTCGCGAAATTAAACAGCAAATAGATGAACTGTCTAAAGGTGTAATTAAAAATAATGAGAAGATTGAATATTTTGAAAAAAGTATAAATAAAATGCAACAAGATATCAATAAAAATTACAATGAAATAGAAAAGAGGCGGATTATATCTTCAGATTTTGGAAATTATACTATTGAATTACATCAGGAAATAACTAAACATACCAGTAATTTAAACAAAAATAATTACACTCTTAGCAATCTTACGAATAATATCACTGTCTTAGAGCGGGAAGTAAAGAAAAATAAAGATGATTTGAATAAAAATAATGGTTTGATTGATAGTCTTACTGTAGATATTGCTAATATAGAAGGAGACTTGAAAAAACATACCTATGACATAAGGGAGAGTAGTACTGTAGCTCACGATGCTGAGAAATTAATTTTTCTCCTAGAACAAAATGTCAATAAAAACAGTGAAGCCTTAAAGAAGATTAATGCAATAACTGATGTTATGAAGAGGGACATTTCACATTTGTACTCCTTACGGAAGAGTTAATTAGTTAGTCTGAAAAATGTGAATAAATAAAGTATCTGCAACAATCCACCCAACAGTTTTAATCAAGACGTTGCCTTATCTGTTTAACAACAATGACTTCTAAAGAGAAGAGGAAAGTCGTGAAGGAGCTTCATAAACCAGCAAGAAAAAATTATACAAGACGGCGCGTAGATATTCGCGGATTAGATGAAACTTGGCAAGCTGATCTTGTAGAAATGATTCCATATGCAGATGAAAATAAGGGTTACAAATACTTGTTAACTGTCATCGATGTATTCTCTAAGTATGCATGGGCCCGCCCAGTAAAAAGAAAGACTGGCGATGACGTCACAGCTGCCATGAAATCAATATTTAAAATGGGTCGAATTCCAAAGAATCTACATACTGACCATGGAAAAGAATTTTATAATTCAAAATTTTCAAATTTAATGAAAAAACATGACATCAATTTATATTCTACATACAGTAATCTAAAAGCATCAATTTGCGAACGCTTTAATCGTACTTTGAAAAATGAAATGTGGCCACAGTTTAGTCTTCATGGTAATTATCAATGGCTCCATATCTTACCAGACTTGGTTAATGATTATAACAATAGGAAGCATCGAACTATTAATATGAAGCCGAGCGATGTAACTAAACAAAATGAAAGGGAAATATTGGAACGTGTATATAAGGCAAATGTTAATGAAAAGATATGTTCAAGGTTTAAAATGGGTGATCAAGTTCGTGTTAGCAAATTCAAGCATGTCTTTGAAAAGGGTTATACGCCGAACTGGACCACTGAGAAATTTAACATTTACAAAGTGAAAAGAACGCATCCTATCACTTATTTACTAGAAGACGATGATGGAAACCAGATATCAGGCGCATTTTACGAGTACGAGTTACAGAAAACTAAAAATCCAGATGTATACCTGGTCGAGAAGATTATACGACGAAAAGGTGACAAAGTATTTGTCAAGTGGTTAGGTTTCGAAGATAAACACAACACCTGGATTGAGAAGACGGATCTGCTTCATTAAGATTAATGACTTTCGAAGAACGACGAACTGTCTTTTCATATATAAACATTGAAGCATTGGATGGAAACAGAAAGGAGTTAATAATTAAGGTAAGACAAATTTTATTAATATAATTCTATTTATTTATTTACATATATAAATACATACGTACACGCAGAAATCACTCATCAATTTCCATTATGTCCTTATGTCCCCACGGTAAAGTATCGGTATGATTTTTTATCAAATGTCGCTTGTCATCATGGGGACTTAAAGCTATCTTTGATTCACAAATGGTGTATACATTATGTAATTTTGAATGTATGCACCGCTGCTCACGCACTTTTTCACATTCATTCATCAGACAATCCAGGTAGTCGTCGAAAGTGATAGTTTTCTTGACCACTATCTCCCTTACACCTTTGGCTCTCTTCTTCTCTCCCTCATCCAATACACGTAATGCATACATTTTAGATCTTAATCCTACAAACTCAGTCATTATTTTTCCCGCACACTCATCCTTCATCAGACCCAAAACTTTTTTATTTACAAGGGGTATACCATACTCATTATTAACATCGTAGTCACTCGTATCAAACTTATATATATCTCGTTTCATACATTCATAGATATCATCACAAATAAGGCTGTCGGTATCTGTGTATAATACTTTCGCATTTTGCTTAAAAGTAGGTATTACATAATCATAATGAAATTCGTATACTTTCAGTTTTGAAATATCCAATATAGCCATCCCGATATATATTGGCTTATCAATAACGACTTCTAATTTAGTTAGCTCTAACGCAACCAAGTCTTCACCGAATATCGCTACTCGATGAAAATTTGGTTTTGATACTAGGGCCTCAACACCATACCTTCCATCCCATTTCGATTTAATTTTAACATCAACCCTATTCCGGACATTCTCCATAGTTTTACCAAATACCACGTTGTTCATTAATTTATAAAGGTTCTTTTCGAAATCATTTGAGGAGGCGGTTCTTAAAACAGTATTTAAGTCGATGTATGGCTTCAACCATGGAGATTGTTTAAACTTTAATACGCGATGTATTTTAGTTAATTTAATACCGTGGGCGAGTGCTTGCTTTAAATTCCGGTAATGTATTACGTATTTAAATTTTTCATTCAAAGTGGCTAAGAGTTTAGGTTGCTTTGATCCGGGTGGAACGGCTCGTTCTGGACATAATGGGAGATCTTTCTGCTCGTCGTGTATTTTTTCAGGGTAAGCCAAGTCGACTTCAAGGATATATCCAATGTTGGATTCATCGGGTACATTTTCAAAGTCGACTTTGTCGACCCATTCGAAACCTCCGGTAGGTAACGGTTGACTCATTGCCCAGCCGTATAAGTTATTAATATCGAAATACATTAAATATTTCGACTCTTTAGCTGCGTCAAACTCTGTCATATAACTATTATTTGCCTTTGCGTAGCGGTTTGAGCATTGTGAAAGACCTCCTCTTATCCCCCGTTCAATGAACATAATCATATCAATGTCTTGCAATAATAGGTACTCTACTTGAGTATACATGAGAGCACAGTCCCAAGTATACCCGGGTAATGTAATATAGTGCGCGGGATCGAGGCTGTGAGATTTTGAAAGTGTGATTCTAAAGTTCTCGAAAACATCCGCGAGCAATAAAATGTCCGTTTTTAAATATAAATCAGAATACTCGCCCAAGGTTTTACAATCAAACGTGTCCCACACATTTATTGCATGCATATAATCACTTTCACTTACATCGCAATCATTCAATTTGTTATAAAAATTATCTCTGGAAGGAAGATGTGACTCATTTAGGACGCACATTTCATTTACATAATCATAAGGGAAAACACCCTTACGTGTTAGTAAATTGAATTCATTATCGTTTGGAAAGTATGATTTTAAAATTATTTTACTTTCATTTTGCAAATATGACGCCAGTTTTTCTAAGGGGCAGTTTAAAAATCGAATGGAATCTAAAAACGTGAGACGAATTTTTGTTCCCGATACAAATTTTATAACTGAAATATATTTTTCCATGTTACATGGAATTACATTTATATCTCCCTGAAATGCATTGGCGATATCGCGAATGATAAAATGAATATCGTAGCCACTTAGGTTATGAAAGAAGATCGGAATATTAAATCTGAACTTATGATTAATGTTGCAGGCGTTGTGGGCTGCTCCACGAAATTCACCGGTAAGGTGGTCATGGTCGCGGACCTTGGTATCAGTCACGGTGAAGGGTCCCCCGCAGATGTGACATTTCACAGACGCGTGGAATGCCTTCCAATTTTCCGACGTTAAGTTCATCGGCTTAACATTGCGCAAGATCTGGAATCATAAAGATCAATTTAGATAAATTAAGAAATGTAGAAAAATAAATATTAAAAGTAATTATTTTAATTAAATTATGTACTTATTATACATACATTTTGTAAATATGAAATAAATTTGTATCCTTGGTTAAGTTGCGAATATATTTTTATAAAACCTTACCTCATTGACTTCAATTGAAATCCCATGCAGTTCATCTGCAAACCAGGATGTGCAGTCTGGGCCTCGCTTGGACTTGTATCGGGACAATGATGGGTCGTAGTTACAGTGTAGATAGTAACCTACACTATATATCCTATGTTCTTCGTAGGCTGTCTTGGGTACCGTCTCCGACTCTACTTTTCCGAGAAGACACTCGGTATCGGCATAGATGACAAAGGGGACAGACATTGCACGACCGAAACTTTTAAATGTTAGCGTATTTTGTTTAGGCAGTTTCACGGCGCACTTGTTAATTTTACAACACTCGAACTTGTGTGCATTAAGTATTTCTTCACTACGAAAATAGTGCAGGCAGCGATTGCAAATGTGCTTTTTATGGTCACGTTTACTACACTGTTTCCCGACTAGTTTGGATAAATTTTTTATATAGCAGTAATGAGATACAACATTACTATGGTCTTCGTCTTCTCCGGTACATTCATCCAACACAAAAGATGAAGATGGACGCACGGTTTTGTTCTCAACCTGCATTATTAGCAGCAGATTCACGTGTCGTTCCCTTTCGCATAAAGTGAGATGTACTGGTAATACATGTTCATTTTCAATCACAAAAACATTCACCGAAATGGCATTTTGTTTTTCAAATTTCGGAATGTCTTTTAACGCAACTGGGAAACTTATGCCATCGAATTTTAAGTATTGTTGGTACGGTGGGTAAGATGATGGTATATTTGAGTTTATTTTTGCGGGGAACAATGCAGATATTATTGCCCAAGCAAAACAGGTATCATCAAAGGTTTGGACGTTGATGACTGCCTTCTTATTCTTCACCCACTTTGGTAAGTCAATCCAAGACTCGGCACGCATTGGATTATACTTTACTATTTGTATTGCGAGTGAATTAATGACTGATAATGACCAGCCCGAATCACGTTCTTGGAAATCTTCAAGTTGCGGCAAAATTGACCCCTTCACCTTTTCCTCGAACCACTTGTCTAACTCCGATGTGTCACATAATTGTTCATATTGATTATTAAAGTACTTATTGTCTTCCTGTTCACCAAGTACAAACTGTCCTGAGAATATTGTGCACACCTCCACGCAGTTGTATCCAAATATTTTATGTTGACTACGAGTCCGGTGTGAAGACGATTTTTGAAGGCCGATTGGACGTCATTTTCAAGAACAAGTTTTCGTTCAGATTCCTTTCCTTCGTTAAGCGTCAGTCTTTCAGTTGCTGCAGTCCTCCGAGCCGTAATACGATACATAATTGCCTCAAGTGACAATTTTATCCCAATCGGCATTCGTGCATTTGATTTTAGGTATGCCATAATTTTTGTAATAGTTGTACTAGACTCCTCGATGAATGCGCCAAACTGGTCCTGAGTAGAGTCATTCTCCAGAGTTTGGTACACTCTCTTCAAAGCTTTCTCCATTGACGAAAAGATTCTCTTGATATCAACCATTTTGATGAACGTTTCAATTTTACGTCAACGAAAGGATGGTATCTCAAGAGGAACTATTACAATTTTTAAGTCCCCATGTGCTTTTATACCTCTAGTTCGAACTGTTTTCCGTAGGAAAATTTCACACATTATTTTGTATTTATTCTAACCTTCCTTTCTTGCAATATCTGACCTTTAATGAAGGCGACTTTTGAAATTTGATTTTCGACACATGGCAATACTAATGTGTAAAGGTCAACACTTTTCAATCTCTCTGATTGAATTTTGTAAGATCAAGCATTTGAAAGACGTCATTTTCAACGATAATGTATTGAATAACCATGGTGGGAATTGAAGCATGTTTAAGCTTGTGGAAAATGAAGGTTACATAATATAAACAAAACATGAATCATAACCTGTTTGCACGCGCGCACGCTCCCCAATTTTAAGATATGACGAATGTTGTCTATGGGAAATCAATGACCATGAAAATTGTTTACAACAATGTTGTAATATTCTAACCATTTACCGAGAAACGAACCATCAAAACTTCTCTACACACGCACACGTTTAAAAATTTAGAGGTCATTAACGAAATACGGGTTCTGTAGTAAACAGATGGAAAACGTCCTTACAATTTTACGCTTGATTGCCTTAAATTTCCTAACTTACCGTGTATTTCTAAGACGTGTGGAAACCCTGACAACAAGGCCTCGAGCCGAAAATTGAGAAATGCTACGGACTGATTAATTAGATGTATTTAGAAAAAATATATGTGGGCCACGTCTGGTGTAGGTCTATTCGTACACTTCAAAAGTAATTACGTGGAGAATAGTACGTACGACGAAAAGATCCGGGAGACGCATCATAACTTGTCTACAAGGGCGCACGCATTTGAAAGTTTAGAGGTACAGATGACGAACGTGCGGTATCAATGACCGTCAAAACTAAATGTTCTTGTCACGACAAATATGAGCTCGGCAATGAGTGCGAGAGAGAAGGTAGTAGTAAACAGCATGACGAGGACTTTTACGTATCACTGCGGTTCCTCGCGCATAGAGCGATCTGCGTTGGTATTCTTATAGGCGACGGGCTTCGGCCGCGGATGTTTCATCATGATAATAGTAAATTCTTAATAACAATTTGTTGCCTATGGTTGGATTAGGTCATTAATTATATGGAATAATAATATGTAGTACACATGTTTCTCAACCTTCACAATCTTCGATTATGAAATTGTTTACGAAATTGTTTACAATTTCCCTTTCACTCGCGACTTTGTCCCGCTACTCACCTGTCATGCGTGACATCATCAAATAAATAATTAATTGTTTAAATAAATCGACTGGGAGGTAGGGTGAGGGTATACGGGACCGGTTTATTTACACTATCGACTGGGAGGTAGGGTGGGGGTATACAGGACCGACTGGGAGGTAGGGTGGGGGTATACAGGACCGGATGGGAGGTAGGGTAGGGGTATACAGGACCGGATGGGAAGTAGGGTGGGGGTATACAGGACCGACTGGGAGGTAGGGTGGGGGTATACAGGACCGACTGGGAGGTAGGGTGGGGGTATCCAGGACCGACTGGGAGGTAGGGTGGGGGTATACAGGACCGACTGGGAGATAGGGTGGGGGTATCCAGGACCGGATGGGAGGTAGGGTGGGGGTATACAGGACCGACTGGGAGGTAGGGTGGGGGTATCCAGGACCGGCTTAGTTACACTACTAACGTATGATATACTAATCAACGTAAAGCAATATCGAAATAACGACAGCGGACGCATTATCCGCGATTCACGGCCTAACAGAATTAATGAGAATGTACGGCATTTTTACAATAAGTTTTGCTAAAACTCAAGACAGTTTTGATAAATTACCTTGGTTACCTATTGAAAATAAAGTTAGAGGTCTTTTTCATTGCGATAATTATTTTATTACCATTTGTACTAATGAAATTATAATTCTGACTGAAGCAGAGCGTAGGCAAATAATAATAGAAAATCACGACTCAGTTAGTACAGGGCATAAGGGTACGACTAAAACTTATTTAAGAATCCGGGAATCTTATTATTGGGAAGGCATGCGTGATGATATTGGACTGCATCAAAGATTGTGAAAGTTGCCAAAAGCGGAAGTTAGTTCGCGTAAAACCCAGAGTCCCGATGATCATAAGATCTGAGACGCCTTCAACAGCCTTTGAAAAAATCGAAATGGACAACGTAGGTTCACTACCTATCACCAATTCCGATAACAGATTCATATTAACTATGCAATGTTGCCTAAGTAAATATTCGGTTGTTATTCCTCTTTCTAACGTCGAAGTTCCAACCATAGCTGTCGCATTTGTCGAGGAATTTATCTGTCAATTTGGTTGCCCACAAGTTCTAACAGATCAAGGAAAAAATGTCCGCAGTCAGATCATGGAAAAAGTTGCTTCTATTCTCCAAATAAAGAAATTAAAATCTAGTGCATTCCATCCACAGATAATCGAATCATTAGAACGTAGTCATCACACCCTTGTCGAATATGTGAAACAGTACACAAATGGTAGGGACTGGGATAAATGGTTAAAATGCACTATGTTTTCGTATAATACTTCTGTTAATGAGGGAACTCAATAATTAAGATGGTATGAAGATGAACATAGGCGGATTTTATGTGGAACATTCATATCTGTATTTAAAGTGATTTAATCATAATGTGACAAGTGGGACGCTTGTTTATTCAAATTGATGAAAATTCGATAGATGGCGTTGGGTGCCGATTTCCCTCTTTACCGACTGTCGGAATGTGTTGATAAATATTAGATTTAAATAAACTTAACAATAATTGATTATAACAAGCCAGAATATGATCAATGTAACTTACTTATATGTGTATATATATGTTTTGTGGTAATTTTGCGGACTTTTTGTCATTTCGCGGACCGTCCGCGAAAAGAAAGTATTTTTCTGGTCATTTCGAGGACTTTTTTTTTATACATGATGGGCATTATGCGGACCCTATGTTTTTGCTATAGGGAACATAATTTCGCACCAAACTTTAGGCACAACTAGGTCTAGGCGAGGTTTGGTAGGGTTGGGTTAGGATAGTTTTTAGCGGGGGGTCTGGGGGGCAGAGCCCCCCAGCGCACGCAGCCTAGTTAAGCTTGATAAGATCCAAATAGACCAAATTTAATTTTTCCCGAAGTCCGCAAAATGACCGATACATAGACGAGTTATATATAAAAAAATTGGGTCCGCGAAATGACCACATTACGTGTTTATATATATATATATAGATTTTCACATCTGTACAATAAATATTTCATATGTGTTATTTTTAATAAATATTGGAAACGCGCGCTAATTACGCGGGAAAACAGTCGTCATCAGGATATTCGGGAGTTAGATTACATTTCTTGATTTATCTTAAATATCAATTACATTATTCAATCGTCGACCTATAAATATGTAAACGAGTTTTATTTATCTTTCCAATGTAGAATTTCAGTTAAACATTAATTATCTTAGGGATTATTTCATTTTTCTAATCGACCAATCGCGACGCTAGTTTCTACCGTGAACCATGCTTTACTCCGACCAATCAAACCATTGTCACGTGACGTTGAACCAACAGGAATATCGCTTATATGTACCGAATGCCGGAATCCGCACGCGAGAACGTGCTAGAACTTTTTACGAGGGTATAAAAGCCTGGCCGCATGCGAGGCCTCGTTCGTTTCTGACCGCACAGAAGACTCCACGCTGCTCAAGTTAAAATAAACCGCCTCCATTTTCACTCAATCCTGTTGATGTATTTTTATTGACTAGCCTCATTCAACCATCTACGTTGAAGGAATATCGTTATCCTGTACGTATATATATTTGATATCCAATGATAAAAATTCAGTAATCGTTGAAAATTATAACAACGAAAATATTTTCTCGACCGTTTTAATTTTAAAGTAAATAATAATTAATAATCCTCTGTGTTACAGGTCAATTAACTGAAGATAATAATATAAAAATTTTAATTAACATATTTTTTTGGTTTTCGATTGAAAACACGAAGATGTTATAAAGATGAACATAGCCGGATTTTGTATGATAATCGCGACAAAACCTTCAATTTGGAACATTCATATCTGTATTTAAAGTGATTTAATCATAAATGAGTTTTGTTTCCCTCTTAATTATTATTTAATTTAAAATTAAAACGGTCAAGAAAATATTTTCGTTGTTATAATTTTCAACTACTTAATTATTATATATTGCGGTATACTTTTACAAATGACCCGACCGACCATCACGAGAAACCTGTACTGTAATCTTAGCTTGACCGATAACCAACCGGATTTTAGTAGGGAAGGTGTTATATGGTCAAATTTCCGAATATCGTATGCTTAACGCAGGCACGCACTCTGTACAGCCTGTATGGCAACGGCAGGGACCTTATACCAGCATACTGTACATAAGATGGGAGAGAACTAACGATTCACGTAATTTGAGCTTAGTTTGTCTTGATATTATACGTCTAAGTGAAAATAATTAGCGCAATTTTAAATTAAAAACTGCAGTTTTTCTTGCAACGTGAGTAGTAAATGACCAATTACTATCCAATATTACTCCAAGGTTCTTGGCTTCACTCACAAAAGGTATAATGTTATCATCAATGGATATTTTATTTCCTACCTTTTGATCGATAACCAATTTGCGATTGCATGAGTTACCAACAATTAATAATTTTGACATTATGCGGTTGAGCATAAGTGTATTATTTGAAGCCCACGTAGCAATATTATTCAGCTCTGAATTAAATTGATGATGAGCTTCTTGGAAGTTTTTTGGATCAAAAGTGAAAATTGCCTGCGTGTCATTGGCATACGTTTTTAATTTAATGCGATCACAACAATGGTAAATATCGATGGTATAGATAATAAAAAGTAGTGAACAGAACTTGGCGTCTTGGAGGCATCCGTGCGTTAACCAATGCTTATTCGAGGTGTTTGCTGTGCCCGCAATTACTACCGATTGTGACCTGTTGCAAAGATAAGATTCAACGAGTTTACAGGCACTGCCAGAAAGCCCATAATAATGTAGTTTGGCAAGAATTAGTTTATAGTTTAAAGTGTCAAATGCCCGAGAAATATCTAAAGGGCCAATCGCAGTAACCCATCTTTTATCAAATCCATGAAGCACGTCCTCAGAGATATCCAAGATGGCAGTTTCGAAGCTGAAACCACGTCTGAACCCGGATTGATATGCCCGAAGTAGCTTCAACTTATCAAAATAGTCAAGTAATTGTGCATAGAGAACACTCTCCACAATTTTCGAAAACAGTGGGAGGCCACTGATATAAATCCGTAAATCCGTAAGACGTTTTGGTTCACGGGGTTCAGGAATGGGATTGACAATTGCATGTTTCCATATGAAAGGGAAGTTACTCGTGGAGATTCCAAGGTTAATAACGTCCAGTAACTCAGGAAGACAACATTCAAATACACGTAAAAACATCTCGCTGGAAATTCCATCTGAACCCGCGGCAGTACAAATAATTTTTTGATAACATTAATTAGATAACTCAGTAAAAGAGAAAGATATATGATCTTAGAGTTGCTCAGAGCGAGAAGTTGAGAAAAATTAAAGTAAAAGGGGGTAAAAAAGTAAATTTAAGTATTATAATGTCACATTTTTATTGAGACTAATGTTTTTAATAATAACGTATGCAGGTATTTTTATTTCCAATGGCATTATTGTTAGAATTTAAGAAGATAACTTTGGTGCTATTATTTTTCATTCACTGATAGACACATTTTTAATAAACATTCGTTAAAGTATTTTCAATTATATTTTCACTAAAATTTAAGGAAACATACATATTTTATACGTACAACATTAATTCAGTAGATAGATAGATTTATGTAATGCATTTGCCTGACGGCCGTGCATGAGGTAGGCATAGGGGCTCCTCTCCATCGACAATCTGCGATGAAAGTTACTTACCACACTAAAATTCCAAAACCATAACTAAACCACTGATATGTAGCATTGTACATATCAATGAATAAAACGCACAAATTCCCCTTATTTCACTGCACACTCACATACTTTCCCCACCATCGTCGGGAAAAAATACCAAAAACGAAGACCGATCGGTCTTCTGCTAGGTGAGGCATTGTTTGCGACGTGTGCTTTCTACTTTTCACTTCTCCTCTTGTTTTGTTCGTTTCTTTCTCCTCTTCTTTTGGCCTTCTTCTCCATTCCTCCCGCTCGTCAAATCGCCTCCTCTCTACGTTTCTTTCCGCTTTGCTTTTCCTCTCTCACTTTGTCTCCTCTTTAATCCTCTATATACCTATGGCTTTATGCGTTCATCCCTAGTAGTTTAAAATCTGTTAGTTATAACAAAATTCGTTAATAAATTCAATAAAATTGGTTGAGAAGTTGCAGATGTTTCACATTAATAGTAATAGGTACAATATAATATATATTGACAAACACATACATGATATAAGTTTTATTATGAGTAATGATATAAGTATTCAATTATCATTGTTTATGATAAATTAATTTGTATACTTATCGTTTCTAGAAATTGACATAATAAACTAACATAATAACTCCTGGACATAATAATGGTGGGGTTGCATAGAAATTGATTAATTAAAGTTATTTTAATGAAGAAAAAATAATACCTGAAATATTCTTTGGATCTACATGTACTAATTCCTCGAATTATATTTTCATTTTATTGTAGATTTCTCTTGAGTTGAGCCTGAGCTGGCCAGCGATAGAACAAGATCAAACTAGATCGTAAGTAGACCATAGACGTGAAAACATTATAGTCTACATATGTTTTGTACTTGGTGTAGTTGATTCAGATCCATCTTTTTTATTGGCTTCTACTGGGTACCCATAAAAATTAAAGTAACTGTTTTTGATGTAATGACTGGTAATGTACTGAAGATATGTTTCCAATATTTCATAAACCGTGCTGTTTTTATTCCACATAACTTTGTGTAACAAAAAACCACCATCAACAACACAAGCAAAATTTTCGAGAGGGGGTACAGAAGCAATACTTAAAAACTCATCATAGATTTGAGATTTTACATTTTTTTTCAAACCATATTCAGTAAATAAAGCTAGAGAAAAGAGCCAATTCGTAATTTAAATATTGTTCCATATCACCCTTTTGTTGAATATTCAAAGGTATTCTCTGGAACAAACGCAAAGTATCTATGGCGACAGTTTGACTATTTACTTTTACAGAGGAAAGAACTGTACTTAGCGACAAAACCTTGTTTTTTCTTGGAAACGTTGCGTTGCCAAAATGTTTCCCAAAGAATGTTTTCAAAATTTCCTGTCCAATTTCTTTTGCCATATAACAATTAATTGTCTTCTCTCCTATAATTCCAGAATAAGTGGACATAATCTTATCTGTTCCTGGGAAAGGGTTATAACTATTAAAAAAATCGTTTCTATGTTAACTACATTCCTAGAAATTGGCGATTCTTTTGAATGTATTTGTTGATCAGAACTGCGGAAAGAAGTATTACAAAATTTCTCGATTTCACTACAAACGTTTACAAAAGAGATCATTGACAATATAAACTTTGATGACCACGGCCACGCGTGAATCCTTCCCGAGATTTTATTAATCTCATTAAAGATTCCTGAATAAACATGTCTGATCACACGCCGAACCAAAACCTTTCTGACCTTCGAATTGTGAAGTATCCTTCATTTGCAAAGAGATCATTCTCAAGGGGAGTCATCAAATTCTTCAATTCTCTTGTATCTTGTACATACAGGTGCACAGATTTCTCGTAATTGTTATGGCCACATGTATGGAAGTACAGTATCATGCTTTCAACCGTGTTTATGTGTACTTGCAAATCATCTGAACGCTCACTTTTAATAAAATCACGAACAATTGACTGCATATCCAACAGCTGAATCCATAGCTTGGTAGTTGGTTCTCTATTTTTAAAAGAATTTAGGTGTTCAATCAATTTATTCTTTAGAGAAACACACTCGTCATTATCCAAAGCAGTTAACAAATCCTCAGAGTCAATTAAAATTGCATCTAATTTGCCTCTTTCAGAGTCAATTAATTTTAAAGAATGAAATATTGCATTCATTAAAACCACTTGATTAAGTAAGTGCCCTATTACCGTTCGAGCATAAGCGTGCCCGGATAGCATCTACTCACAGAGCCTCCTTTAAGGCACTCCCCTTCATAATAGAGCCAATCGAACTAAAACATGATAACAACATGTGAAATCCTCCCAGCCTTAATTTAACGCGGTTAAGTTTGTAGGGATCTTCTTTGGGTACGCATGCCAAGGTTTCGCGAGCTTTTATCCAATGCTGTTGGTCAAAAGTAACCATAACGATGGATTGATCGTGATTTTCGCGAGCACCTTGAACCAACACTGTAAAAATTATATCGTAATTACAGGGAGGATTTTTAATTATGGGCAAAGGAATTATTTTGGAGGTTTGAAAATCATTTCCTACGTAAAATTCTTCTATGAAACTATTCTATCCTTTGCAATTAGGATTTGAATATTTTGAACAATGCTTTACTGCTATTTTTTTCAAAATTTAACAATTCCACGCGACGAAATTTTGCTAGATCCACGGATGACGGAATTTTTGGCAATATAGGTATTGTTTTTTTATTTGTAATAACATTTGAAAACGAGGTTGCCACTTTGATACCGCCCACTGCATGGAAAGAATTTTTATCAGCAATGGTGAATATGTTACTATCAGTGTTATCATATATACAGGGTGATTCTCCATTGAATGACTTCCGGTTAACGGTAGATTCTGTGATAAATTCTAAGAACATTTTTCCTTTGAACAAAATTTGTGCGATGTATAGTTTTCAAATTCTTTCCGCGAGTTTTTGGAGCAATCGCCATCGTGAGAGCCGAGAATCCGTAACTTCGTACACTGAAAATTTTGGAACTGCATTTATCGAAGTGCCAATAAGAAAATGGCCTGGCGTTAGAGCGTCGAAGTCGTCGGGATCGTCTCGCAAGGGTGCTATAGGGCGCGAATTGAGACAATGTCTATTCGGCAAAGAAGAGTGGTCATTTCTTCAATCGTAGGAGTCGTGGCACCGATGACTCGATGAAAGTGCCGTTTAATACACTTTACCCCGGCCTCCTAGATACCGCCAAAATGAGGAGCGGACGGAGGGATAAAATGCCACTGACTTTTCTCCGAAGCAAATCGAGATATGAGATTCACATCTTGCGAGATGATCGAAAGCCTCTCGCAATTCGCGGTCGGCACCCTGCAAGTTGCGATCATTGGCACAGTACATGTGAGACGGACCCCACGACGTGCAGCGAACCTGTCAAAGGCGGCTAAAAATGCATCCGACGTGTAATCATGTACTAACTCTATGTGTATTGCGCGTACACACAAACATACGAATACAACAATATAAGTTTTATGGGACTTGTAACACCTGCCAGAACTAAAGCGCACGTTAAATGGACCGGCGTAGTCTACCCCTACATGGGTAAATGGACGTGACGGAGTCATGCGAAAATCGGGCAAATCCGCCATTTTTTGAAATCATAAACGTGCTCTATTTCTTCTGCAAATTACACAGCCGCGAATGTGGGTTTTGACGACATTTCTTGCACCGAGTACCTAATATCGTTCTCTTAACATACGCAGGGTAATTTGGGTGCCTCCATGCAAAGTCCGTAAATGATATTCGGATACGATTAAGGAAGCTATTCTACCTTTAGGTAGAACGTACGGAAATTTCTCCTCGTCGGGCAGCGAAGAATTTCTCAATCTCCCTCCCACACGAAGGAGCCCGGTCTCATCGAGGAAACAATTAAGCGACTTCAATTTGGAACTATTAGAAACGCAACTTTTGTGCTCAAAGGCAGCTAGTTCTTCCGAAAATTCGATGAGTTGAGCTTGATGAATCCAGAAGAGTTCCGCGTCTATGACTTCCTGCACTGTCAATGCGATGGTTTTCGGAATCAGCGTCCTTTTACGCACAGAAGGACATAGTCGTCGTAGATACGCTGTCACACGTACCAATTTTGGCCAGCAAGAGTACCGATTCCTGAGATCCCAAGTTATGGAGGGGGGGATTACGGAAGGTCCGTGAGCGTGACGCCGACTTTCTTCCTCCTTAGTTACCGTTATAGATGGTTGTTTCGGCCAGAATTCTCTTGGCTGAAAAAGCCACTCTGGACCATCCCACCACAACGAAAAGTCAACCAACTCATTTGGCATTAAACCATGACTCGCACAATCCGCAGGATTGGATTTGGAAGGGACATACAACCAAGTAGCCTCAATGGGGCTGGTCTGAATCGTAGAAACCCGGTTGGCCACGAAAACGACCCAAGTAGTGGGTGGCTTACGTAACCAAGCGAGTGTAATCGTCGAATCAGTCCAGCAGAAAGCTGCAGTTGGTTTGAGAGATGAGTTTTCGTACTTAACGCAGCGCGAGAGCAGAACTGCCGCAGAAAGCTCCAGTCTAGGTATACTAATGGTTTTAAGTGGTGCGACCTTCGTCTTTGATAAAACGAGAGAGATGTGCACTTGTCCTGTCGTAAGGGTGGCCCGCAAAAACACTACCGCAGAGTAGGCATCTTTGGAGGCGTCTGAGAACCCATGTATTTCGACTTGCAAAAGTTCTGAGCCAATAAATATCCGTCGTGGAACCGAGCATTTGTCGAGCGACGGCAAATTGCTGAAATACTGATTCCATGATTCAATAAGATCAGAAGGAAGAGGATCATCCCAGCCTAATTTTGGGAGCCACAAGGCTTGGAGGACAGTATTAGATTTAACCGTCACTGGAGACAACCCTCCTAACGGATCGAAGACTCTGCTGATCATTGACAGAAGATTGCGCTTAGTTGGTTCGTGACGTTGGATTGGGGAGACGGAGAATCTCAATTCGTCTTTAATTGGACACCAGTATAGACCAAGGACTTTGATTCCAGCTGACTCTAGCGAATTGTCCTGAAAGGTTAAATTTGAGCTGCCTGCGGCAAAGTCCTTGAGCAAGAACGGGCATTTGAAGCTCCATTTTTGCAGTGTGAAACCGGCTCGTTTGAACAACTCAATCACTTGCTCTTTCATTTGGGAAGCTAATACTGGATCTTGTGCTCCGAAGAGGACATCATCGACGTAGGTGTTGTGCGCTATGACCGAGGAAGCTAAAGGAAAGTTGTCTCGCTCATCTCCGGCCAATTGGTGGAGAACCCGCTGCGCTAGGAACGGCTCGGACGCTGTGCCATATGTCACAGTAGTCAGCTTATACGTATTCATTTGTGCTTCAGAAGAATTTCGCCAGAGAATGCACTGGAAATTTTGATCTCGAGGATCCACCAGAATTTGGCGGAACATCTTCTCCACGTCAGCTGTGAATACGTATTTATGCTCGCGCCACCGTAATAAGATAGCGGATAAATCATTTTGCAGCTTTGGGCCCACCATCAGCTAATCGTTCAAGGAGAAACCGTTCGAAGTAGCACAAGACGCATCAAATACGATACCTAGCTTTGTGGAAGAGCTGCTTTCACGAATCACAGGGTGATGAGGGAGATAAACGAGTGGCCCAGATAATGAATTTTCAGGCTCAACAAGCTCCATATGTCCGAGCGATTTGTACTCGGCTAAAAAGTGAGTATAAGATGTCGCGATCTTTTCGTCACGACTTAATCGCTTTCTAAACGCAGCAGCGAAGCTAAGGCAATTTGTCTCGAATTACCTAAATTCGGAAGTTCATTTTTAAAAGGTAATCTGACGACGTATTTACCATCGCCATTACGAGAATGCGTTCGCAAGAAATGATCTTCACAAAGTTGGTCTTCCTTAGAAAGAACTGGTTCACACGTAACTTGTTCAATTTCACAAAACTGCTTAAGAGTTTCTTCGATAGAACTTATCGAAACTGTATGATGCATACAGAAAATAGAGGTCATCAGTGTATTGAGAGATTTAATCGGTCCGGTCAAAATCCACCCAAAAATAGTTCGCTGCGCGACGTGGCAGTGAGGCGGAACAGTACGTAAACCGTTTAAGAGAATATCTCCGTACAGATTAGCTCCAATTAAAAGATCGATCCCTCCGTAATCCGTAGGGAGGGGATCTGCAAGGTCAAGGTTACGTAAGTGATCGTACTCATGATGAAGGTTGTATTTTTTGGGAACATACGAAGTAATGTTATTTAGAACGAACGCTCTGGCAGGGACTACAGATTCCTCTCGATTATAATGCGCTAGCAAAAATGTGACCGAATTTTTTACAGTACTGGACGCACCTCCACCCACACCATTGATAGTCATACACTCTTTTTGAGGCGGTAGTCGCAATAATTGAACGATCGACTCACTCACGAACGTACATTTAGATCCTTGATCTATTAACGCTCGAGCTATTGTTGAGTTGCCGTTTTGTGCAGCAATTCGTACTAAAGCTGTGGCCAGCAAAACTGATGTGTGAATCACGGCATTTCCCGACGATAAGTGATTTTCAGAATAACGAGGAAGCACCAAAGTTCGCTACCTCATTTGAATTGACCGATTTAGCTGTAGTGAAATTCACTGGGTCAGGTTTGCTGGCTATGGGGGAAATCGCAGAAGTTTCTTTTACTCGATGTAAACAGGTGTGGTGACTACGATATCAAATTGAGCAGTTATATTTGCTATAGCACGCTGCGATCACGTGGGAAGAACTCAAGCAGTTAACGCACATATGCTGCTTGCGAACAAAAGCGTCCCGTTTTTCAACCGATATCGATTTAAATTTTTCACAATCATAAATTCGATGCTCGCTATGACAATACGGACATTTTGCTTTAGCTTTCGTGACAGATACCGAATGAGAGTGATCAGAACGCGATTTGATCTTACCCGATTCACGACTTGAATTCGTTAATGTAGCTCCGGAAAGAGCCTCTAGTGTACGGACGCGAGTATTTAAAAATTCTTTAAATTTGCTAAGAGTCGGACATTCCGAAGAATTTCCCAACGACATTTCCCATTCCTTTCGCGAATTTCGATCGAGTTTTTTAATTAGAGTAAAAACAAGAAAATCGTCGCAGTATTCTACCGGCCGCTTAAAATTAGTTAGAGCTTCGATAACTTCAGTACTCGTATCGCGTAAACGTTTAAGTTCCCTTAAATTATCGTTTGATAGCGAAGGGATATCGTATAATGCCTGTAAATGCGCGAAAATAATTACTCGTTTATTGTCGTATTGTGAAACTAAAGCGTCCCAGGCGCTGTCATAATTCGCGTTGGTAATTGGGACGTTTTTTATTAAACTCGCTACCTCACCGGTGAGGCTAGCTTTTAAGTACTGAAGTTTTTCAGCTTTTGGTAAATGCGGCACATCATGAATCAACGAACGAAACGAATCGCGAAAATTGTACCATTCTAGATAATTTCCGGAAAATGTCGGTAAACTTATCTTGGGTAGTTTTGCAGAGACGTTCGTTCTAGTTGGCCTTGACGGGCTGGAAATACTCGCTGATTCGTCGTCCGGCTTGAGCCCTTGAATTGTGTCCATTGCATGGAAAAATGCACGCTCTGCTTTCTTCGGAAAATCTTTCGAGAAATATATCAAGAGCGTCTTCTCTCGTAGCCATGAGTTGTATGTCATCGTTGATTGACAGGAATTTGTCCCAGTTGCGTTCAACATATGCCAGGCGACAGTTTATAACTGCTACAGTTCTGTCCTCAGCTGGAATTGCAGCAATACTAGCGGCAGCACGTTCCAGGCGTTCTAAGAGTGACGTCTGGCGCTGAATCAGCGGTTCAAGAGAGCGTTTGTCATCCTCGGTTGTTTGAGACATTTTTAATTTTGGTGCCATTTTGAAAAATGTTTATTCACAAAGTCAGTCCAAATTTACAAACAAACTGTTCCACTCGTTGTTTGAAGTGTCCGAGTCAAGGACGGCACTACTGAATGTCGTCGTTTGTGCAAGATCTTTATCGCACACGTCGCAAGCTCCCAGTGAGGGAAGAATGAGAGAGAAGAAGCTTGATTAGTTCAAGCGAAAAAAGGAGAGAGAGAGAGAATTGCACAACTGGTTCGTTGTCTGGTCGCGTGAAAGAGTGGCACGGCGTGGAAATAGTAATGGAGAAGGACGGTGCACGAAATAAAGAAAATAGACGCTTCTCCCGAAGAGCGCCGAGTGAAACTCGTAAATTGGGGTGAACGCTGTGATTTACTAGCATTACGCTGTGACGTTCTGTGTGACGTCACAGGAGTAGACGCGACGCGAATTTAACTTCTGATTTGCGCGCGTCGATTTAATTCTCGCGTGCTTCGCTCGATGCGAAGGGGGCGCTTCAAGCAAGAAGAAGTGCATGAAAAAAATGGCCGACTTCTGCTTCAAGCCAAGAGACGCGCTTGAGCAAAAATGGCTGACTTCCCGTCGCTAAGCCAAGTTTAATTTTCACGCGCGTTTTCAGTTTTTTGGAGCGAGAAATCGCGAGACAAGGTTCTGTCGGAACGGAGTCGAGCACTAAAACTGACACACTAAATGGATGCACTGTTTTGTTCTCCTTTCCAGCACTGCAATGCGTTTATGAAACGACACTTTCGCCTCGTTCGAACACAATTTTTTTTTTGTTTAATTTTAATTTTTCAATCGTAGAGCTATCCGGCTCGAAGGACCTTGTTTGCGAGTTATCCGTGATGTGGCTCGCGGTTTGGCTGGTTCACTTTTCAAAAAAGGAAGAGAGTGGACTATATGTATTTGTTGTGGGATCAGAAAGATTCAACTCCGCATCCGTGTAGTTAAATGTAATCAAGAAGCGCTTTATTTATGTTATTGTGAGGCTGTACATGGCGTTTGATCTACTTGTACAAAAGGTTAGATTCGAACGATCGGATTTGCAGAGTCGCGTCCTTGGACTTGGCGTCGCGCGTGCTTGAATTAACAAAAGAACCAATAGTACAGGAGCGAAACAGAAAATATAGATCCGACACGATCGATTTCACGCTGAGAACTGAATTGGGCGCGCTATGGAATTTTCCGCGTAGGCATGCGGCGCTAGCGTACAGTTCATACAGTTTGGCGAGATCCGCAAATCCTTAACATTAATGAATTTTACGAATTGAATCATTAATTAAAATGAATACCCGTAAAAAAAACTTATTGTTGATTGGAGCTATTTTATTCCCTAAAATGATCGATTACTGTACTTTTTCTGTTCTAAAATCAGAAATTGGGAGTCGAAGGATTATTTTATACCTAACGTCGTAAGGTTCAACTTTCTTGGATATGGTGGGAATTCTTGGTTGAAAAATCGAAAATTGTGCGTTCAATTTACACGTGTCGCGATAAAATGGAAGAGTTGTAATTTTGTGTTCTCAACAATTATCCCGTTGGCCCTTATTTTTTTTCACCAAAATGTTCAGAAGGACCTCTATTATAAATAACGACTGATGAAAAACCTCAAAGTTTAATCTGAACTTTATTATTGAGCGCGCTCGGACTATCTTAATACATAAAAAAATGTATCTTCCCATAGAATATGCACAGATACTAATATATTAAATAATATTTCTAATTTATTTACCTTTCTCACTTGGTTGTATAACGATTCCGGTAGTTTTTTATTAGTTTTTTGGAATCGTGCAAGTCATAAAACAAAATGAGTCAATTACAGTCAATTATAGATTAGAATCATTAGGTGCTGATATATGAAACGATGCAGAGTCATGCATTCGAGGAAGTTTTGTTTCAATTTACTAAAAGCCTCGGCATGCTGATTTGTTCATTCCCATTTCGTATTCTTTTTTAATAGCTCTCGCAATGTTCCACACTAAATTCTCGATAATAATTGCACACACCGAGAAACCTCTGAAGTTCTTTTACGTTTCTCGGTGGTTCACAGTCCCTAATATCTTTCAATTTATCTGGATCTCGGTGAACTCCATTGCGAGAGATCATAAAACCCAAAAATGAAACTTGTCTCTCAAAAAATTGACATTTATTTAAATTAAGGGTAAAGTTGCCCCGGGCTAATCGTTTAAATAATTTATCGATTATACGTAAATGTCGTTCAAATGAAAACTACTACCAGCAGTTTTCAGACCAAATGGGACCCGGCAAAATTGGTATGTTTTTCCCTCAAAAATGAACCCCATATACCGGCGCGAATTCGCATGCAACGGTATTTGCCAATACCCGTGGGTGAGATTAATTTTTAAGAAAAATGACGTACCATAAAATTTTTGTAAAGGCTCCTTAATTAACGGGAAGATTCGTTGTCATTCTCGATCACGTCATTTAGTTGTCTCGCATCCAAACACACCCGTATTTTTTCATTGGCCTTTCTTAGAATTCTCAAGGGATTTACATAGGGGGTAACAGCTCTCTCGATTATCCCTTGAGTTTCCATTTCTTTTATTTCACTGCTGACAGCGTCTCTCAGAGCAAATGGAACCAGATAGTTTCGTTTGTATAGGTTTCGTCCGAACGTAAAACAATCCTATGCTTATACCCAGGGCACTTCCTAGCTTTTCAGCAAAAACATTTTTGTGATTAAGCAATACTTCCTCGAAAGCACATCTCTTCTCGTCGTTAATCCCCCTTAGACCTAGTATAAACCGCCAAATATCTTCTGCCCCACTCGTGCAATGGTCATTAGGTTCGCAATTCACGGTCTGCACAGATGGAGTATTTTGACAGCTCCGTTCAGTCTCCCCGATCTCTACTCCGACATTCATTTTGTTTTCTTCGTTATGAACCACACAAGTTATGTCGTAAGCAATATTATTTTCATTTTTCTGGTTTCCCTTATCATTTCTTTTATTTTCATCACTTAATTAATCAACACATAAATTGGCTGCACCATTTAATATATATTAGGACATCTACGAGTATCATTCATACCATTTAATAAATTAGGACATACACGAGAATCATTCATATCATTTAATAAAATAGGACATACACGAGAATCATTCATACCATTTAATAGATTAGGACATCCACGAGAATCATTCATCCCATTTAATAAATTAGTACATCCACGAGAATCAATTAATACATCAGACATATTCACATCATTTACATAATAATAATTACTAACATTTATTTTATTTAAATTATCGTCATCATCGTTCCCTTCATTATTTTCATTTACATATGGTTCATCGTTCTTACTCTTATCCTTTATATTTTTTCTAATCTCTCCCCTATCCTCCATTTCTTCGTTACCATATCGTTTTGCGTTATATAAACTAATTTCATTATTTTTTGCTTTATCATTTTTCATTTTTTTCTTAAATTCATTGTGGTTCATAATGAAGACATATGTAGAATCCTCAACCGTTGAGCAGATAATAATGCTCTCGGGGTCCATGCCAAATTGGACACTATGTTTTGATAATTGTCTCCCTGCCCATACAATTACTCTCTCCTTATAATTTAACATTGTACCACACTTCGCGTGAAAATCATTTCCCAAGATTATTATGTCGATAAATATGGTACTACTAAACAAATATGGTCTATCGTCATTCAATCGATGTCAAATGTTAAAAATATTTGTTTTTTAATCGTAGTCATTTTTTTCGAATTGCTGTCGATATCAATAAATTCGTCACAGGTAATTCAGGAATATTACACATGTCACATATTTGTTTATAAAAATCTTCGGATATAGCTGTAATTTGGCTACCTGAGTCTATTAAAGACCATATTTGTTGCCCACAAATATTTACTTTAACATGCCGGCATTTGAACGATTCCTGTTGTTGGTTTTGATTTTCACGCGAGTCATTGTTTATGTTTTCAATATTTTTTTCCAAGTCTGGTACAAAATCAAAACGACGTGCTGTCCGAGCACAATTCAACGCGCCAGTATTTATTTTAAATAACTGGGCCGACCGTTTCGTTGATTACCGGAGTCCCAGTTCCCTGAATTTCGTTCGGAATTCCTCCAATTTGGTGTCGGGTAACGCGTATCACGTAAATATACCGATTCCCGCATTTGTTTGTAGAAATAGTCCAACAAACCGCCCTCAGATTCATGATATCGCGCGTACATCCATTTTTGTTTGACTTCTAGTCTTATTGGCATCGAATAAAATTTTAATAAAAATTCTTTTCTAAAATCGTCAAAAGTCTCAAAGTTATTTAATTCCATCCACATTCGAGCTCTACCTTCTATTGCGTTTTAAGGAAATAAAATCCGCCGGACACCCTGTATATTCTTTAATACAAAATATCTTACAACGTCGTCAATAAATTTCGCCGGTAAGTCGATCGTTGAATTTTGATTCTGGGCTAATTTCATCCCTAATTCCGCCGCGAAACTTTTCATGCTTTCTAATGTCATGTTTGTTGCATCACTCACCGTCGAAACTGTATTTTTATTTTTTATTTGGTTTTTAATTTCTTCCAACTGTTTTTGCATTACGGCGAGTGATGCAGTAAGCGTTTGAATACCGCTGGTCCCTTGATTGGCCATGTCAGAATTTAAAATCAAAGGGTCAATTAGGGGCCGTTGCCCGTCTTCGCGTTTTACTAACGGCATTTTTAATAGTTTATTTTTCGTTCAACTATTTATAAAGTTCAAATTTAGAAATTTATGATTTGTTCTTCTTCCTGATTTTGTTGTTATTTCAACACCAAATGATTCCATACATCACTCAAGATTTCATTTAAAATGAAAATGAGTCACTCGAAAGAATTTCAGTTCTTTCTTGCCCCACGTTGGGCGCCATTATAACGATTCCTGTAGTTTTTTATTAGTTTTTTGGAATCGTACACGTCATAAACCAAAATGAGAAAATTACAGTCAATTACAGATTGGAATCATGAGGTGTTGAAATAAGAAACTCAATTACATTCTGTCGTTCCATTAGTTTTCTATTTTCATAATTGAATTTACAAATTTTCGAACTCGTCACTCGGCAATTCGTCACACTCATACAAAACACTCGAAGTCAAATACGCGCGTATATAACATAATTGGCATAAAAAAATAGAATTCATGAAGTCTTCTGTACGTTAATAGAATTGTCTTCGTAAATCGAAATTTCGTCAATTATAGCCAAATGCCGGAATAAATTACGCGAACGGAAATAAATTACGCGGAATAAAGTACGTTATACGGGACGAGAATAAATTACGCAATCACACATTCATTTCGCACACATTCATTTCGCACACATTTATTGACATAAAATATTTGGTACATACAGAAAAAATAATACACAATGTTATTTATTTCTTATAACGGAAGAGAAAGAGGCTTACACTATTTTCTTAATGGCGGCATCATTCTTTCTTCTACCCGATTTTGCTCCATCCGTCTCGTAGATTTCGATTATTCGGCTGCTATCACTTCGTGAGTCCAGAATTTGGTGTCGTACCCCCTCGCGACAACCAAGGTGAGGACCAGCAGCCTCATTTTTTGAAAACAGGATGAACGGAGTGACGCCGTCGTTCCGTGGTATCTCTTCGTCAATAAATGGTCCTCGCCGCGTCCTCAAATTTGAAAAAATAGGTGCTGGCTGTTGAAGTTGTGTGGACCCACTTTGAATCTTCGGAGCAGCCAGGGCCTCCAGAAAAAACGTCGAGGTAGGCAGCGAGTCGTCCAGGCGGAGATGTGTGCCTCGTCCGGCTATTTTATTCAAGGTGACCAAAAAGAAGAAGGATACAAACCGGTACCTGCTCTTATATTACCTCGGTAAGTATCCCGGTGTCCAATCAAGTCGCCGAATTCCTTTTTTATGATGAATTGGGCCGGGAACTTGCAAACATTCTAATGTCATTTGGTTGCTTGAATCTGACAGCCCGCCCCTCATTTGAATCGGAGCGCATGCGCGCCATCGCGACGACAACATGCATCTCCTAGCTTGGAACTCGGCCCGTCGTTGCCAACTCTCCATATCGGCGCGGCCAGAGCGCCATTGCCGCTCTTCTGCGCATGCAGAGGCGCACTAGCGCCAGCGCCTCGTCATTCGCTCGCATGTCTGAATCCGCGCTGCCGCGCACCGATGCCACGTGGAATAGGGATCAACATGGTCGACCGGCCGGTGAAAGCGCGCATCGCGTCCTCAACATTTTCTTCTTCTTTTGTGTCCTCGTCGTGATTTCGCTTGCCAGCGCATAATCCGCGAAATCTACATAAGCTGGCAAGAACGTCAATAAAATTTTGAGGGACGACCCTCTTTCTCTCCGTCGCTCTTTCTCTTCCGCGCGCGATTAGTTTAAACGGCTCGTTTTCACACTATTCATGTGGGAAACACGCACAAAACTGCTCCACTATCTAACCTCTTCAGATGATGCTCACAGAAACAACTTTCACTAGAGACTGCTATAGGAAAAGAATGACTACCGTTACGATCGGCTGTTCAAAAATTTAATGACCTTGACGGTCCGACCCACAGTTCCCCCAGCCTCGTCTGTAGGCTCCTTTATGGATGGAGCAGGACGCATGTATTTTTCCAAGATCTTTTCAAAAGGTAGTTGAAATTTTGAAGAAAAATTTTCCCCGATGCCGAATGAAATAAAATAAATTAAAAATCCTTACTAGAATAAAATTCAAAATGATAAAAATAATATATTCGCTCTCCTTTTTTTAGTTTTTTCTTCATGTTGAGAAATCCAACATTTCGAGGATCCATTTTTCAATAATGACATGAAAACAATTAATGCAAAATTATATAACATATCGATGAAAAAAGATAAAAAAATTAGTTTAACTGTTTTTCGGATACGAAATTTGAATTATGGCTGAAAACTTCAAACTTCTACATAGATTTAATTAACGAGTCAAACTGTTCAAAAATAAGTAAACAGCACATTTCGATGTGTTTTTTTTTCCATAGAATAAGTTGGTGTTTGTTATTTTACACAATAATCAAAATACATAATACATTTTTTCAAGCTTTAAAAAGAAAAGGTCGCACAAAAAATACCAATTTCCAGTTTTTTGGGCGATTTTTTTGTTTTTTTTCGTACAAGTTCACATATTTTTATAATTTCTCAAAAATAGACGTTTCAAGCAAAAAAATTAGCCCTATCAGAAGTGTGTAAGTCAATTTTTCGCATTCAACTTTCTCGCTTTAACATTGCATCTTTTTTGTGGGAAACATTAATAACTTCTGCATCTGAAAAAATAGCGTGTTTTTATGATGAAACAAACTACCTTTCCACCGATTTTCAAAATGATCGATCGATTTTCATGCGAGATAAAGATCACAAACCGAAAAACATGGTTTTTTGGCATTTTGTTAAAAATTTTAAGGTTAGGTGAAAAAAATGAGCTAAATGAAAGTTATAGATATTTTTCGATAGAATGCTTAGTCTCGCCGTAAATCGCACCTGAACGTCGATAATCGCGATTTTCACCCCCCTACTCCACTAGTTCCAATCTGACAATATTAGAACTATTTTTCCCTTAACTAGTACCACAAAATACTACAATTTCCCATGGTCAAAACACTGTTAAATTTTTTCGCCACTCAAAATCGTCTGACGGGTAGACTATGTGTACTGGATTTCGAAGGACGTGCAATAGACGAGAAATTGACATTTCCTTGCCTAGGCTACAAAGGCTACTAATCATCGCAGTGTTCATTACAGTTCAAATTTAATCCTGGTATGCATCACTGCCATGTCCACGATAAGAACAGCTCTCTAATCAGAAGCACCTCGGACCAGCATTAATTATCGTTCTCTTGTTATTCCTCCGCGTATATTAAAGACTGAATTAATTAATGTATTTACGTCACTAATTCACCATACGCGTACACAACGCGTGTTTATAAAACCCCTCATTTCAAATGATTTAATTGTGTTCAGTGAATGTTAATTAAATTAAATTGAATGCGTTAATAAAAAATTAAATTAATGAGTACCGTAATTTGCTCGTCGTTCACGTCAACCGCTGCTTTATGTCCGATAGCAGGTCCCAAATTAGCAAGGGCCTCACATATAATGTATTCAATATGTTTATGACACCTTTTATAAATTAAAAGCAAGATTCAAACGAAAATATGTAGAATATTTGGTTTCATTATCTTTGCATAATAATTACAATAAAATTATTTTAGTATTTTATTCTTATCTTTTCAAAATCTTGAATTTCAGCCGCAATACTTTCACCAACATTTGTAAAACATTAAATCATTTCAGTAGAGATTATAATATATTTTTATCAAATTTGAAATAAATAACAGACTTCAAAAGTTGCTATCTCTCAAATTATTTAAATGGTTATATTTATGTACAAAATGATGCTTAACAAAGACGCAAAATTCATCCAAAAAGTTTTTTTTTTTTTCAATTGTAAAATGTTCATATTGTTATTTATGGAATAGATATAAACAAGATATCTCGTAGTAGATATTTTAAACCATTTTTCCTTTGAATTTGCACAGAACAATTAAACAATTTTTTTTTCATTTATAAATAATGTTAAAATTCTACGTTCTTTAGAGTCGATGAGGTCTCAGAAACATTTAAATATTTCTTTAAAACGACGGCTTTCACGTATTGATTGCAGACATGCTTCAATTATATAATAAATTACATTTATTTTAATTACATAATTTTTATATATCAATTGAGTTTTGTGACATTAAATAATTTTAATACATTTATTAACATGTGGTGTTAAGGAAACAGTCCCCACTTTCCCTCACTTTTCTTTTTCTCTGTCGCTCGTTTTGTTTTTGCGCCGCGAAGACTCGATCCGGAGTGAGGGATCTTCTTCCTCACTGCGCCGGTTGTAATAAGCCACGTTTTTCCCTTTTCTCTGCGAATGTTCGCGTTCATCTGATTGGATCAGCGCGGGGTTTGGCTGACCTGGATCGCGAAGGGTTTTCCACAAAATTCGCAACCCCTCTCCACGCTAGTTATGTGTATATATATACCTCCTCGAAACAGAAGACCGTGAGTCGATCGCAGTGACCACAGCGGGCTGACTTAGGCTGACCCTACAAAGAGAGGATCCACCTCGAGGTTCTCACCGAGTCCGGACTGTGGAGGCGACCAGAGGAGCCGAGCTTTGTGAGTATTCTACGTTCAGCTAAATAATCACATTTAATTCACTCATTCACTTTCTCATTGCGCCTTGATATTCCTCATTAACATTACTCATTATCTTTCTTACTCCCACAATCATCAATAGAGTCGGCGAAACGCCGCTCATGGCTGTGGCACTCTACCATACGATCGTTACAGTGCTGCACGACTCGTCTCACCTCATGCATGCTTTCGCCCTTCTTCACCTACTCATTGCTCATTAACATTACTCATTATCTTCTCACCCTCATGAATCTTGCACACCGTGTACGTCCCTAGGACCGCGGTTACATCTGCCATATGAGAGCGTCAATGCAGAGGCCACATCGGTCGGGAGAAAGCCCCTCCTACAACTACTGGAGTTTGTAAATATGTTTAATACCATGATCAAGAAAGTGTCTAAGATATGGTTCACGCGCTTTATTTCGAAGCCCTATCCCGATCCTATGAGCGAGCTATACTCCCGTGCTGGCTGCCTTACAGCGTCGAATACGCGAACATGTGTTATTACCTAAAAATGTAAATGACATCTAGATGAACTGGAACTGTGATTTTATACCCGTGTACTAGAGGATAATTTTGTGTTAATGTAGAGTTACTTTTAGATGATCATGGAAAATGACTTAATTTTCTACTACAATTTCTGGAATAATTTCACGAGGATTAAAATGCTGCATAGATGATTTTATATAATTTTAATGTATACACTAATTTTGTCAAGATCAGAAACTACTTTTGGATGGTCGATCTCTTCATTTATATTCTTCCATTTTTATTTGAATAATCTTGCAACCTCGCCGTAGCTTCTGGCGCACACAAAACTGTGTTTAAGAAATCGAATTACCAAGTGATCATCCGAATAAGACGTCACATAGGTAAGTTCACTCGATCTCCTACTTTTTCTTTTAAAAGATGACTTTAAGTTATTGAATATGCACGTGCTTTAATGCTTCCATTGAAGCGTTTTAGGAAATAAAGGCGTTTCTCGAGAAATGTTTCTATTTCTTATCGGCCTAAAACCGACACAACTTGTGTAGTTGTTTTTTCTGATATTCCATACATTTAAAACATCTTAGTTCAAGCCCACTTGTATTTTTCTGGTTCGTTTAGGTATCCAATGTGCTGGAACAATACTTCGATTACATAAAAAATCACATGTATTTAAAGTGAAAAATTTATTATTAATTAATTGTATTTTTTATTTACTTACATAATCAACGTAAAAAGAATTTAATCTTTTACTGTTTCTCTGTTAATAACATTAATAATAATGATATAATTAATTAATTTGGTGGAACTGATGTTGAAAACCCGAATTTTGGAAAAAAATTCAATAGAAACGGCGTCGGAAACGGCATCGGAAATTACGTCGTAAACGACGTCGGAAGCGACATCGATAGCAATTTCAAAATCTAGGTCGAAAAGAATGAATGAGGAATCATACAAACATAAACGAAGTCGGAAACGAGGTCGACTACAACATCAAAACCGACGCCTAAACAGATGCCGAAATGGACGTCGAACACGACGCTGAAGAAGACGCCGGAAAAGACGTCAGATGAGATCTCAGAATCCGGTTTTATTTCCGATGTCGTTCGACGTCGTTTCCAACTTCGTTTTCAACGTCGAAATTTTCAATAGCGTACACGGAGAGACTAGAGGCAAGATTTTCGTCCTGCACTCTATGCGCAATAAAGGTACTAGACCACCGGACGAAGAAACCTAGGTAGGCGCGCATAAAGATCGTGCATACTCCGTGGCCAAATCGAACGTGCGGAGTATAAACATTCTCCCCACTCTGCCGCACGAAATTCCTCCAAGAGTCGGACGATTTTCATGCGGCAGTCGGCAGTCTCAAACGATTATGTCATGCATGACTTAATCGTGCAATAAATATGTATTTTATTTTTGTTTGCTTTATGCAAAGTGTCATTTCCGAAGTATTTTTTGCTGCCGAAAACAGTGGTGGCCTCAAAACTTCTTTATCATGCACAATTTTTTAAAGAAATGAGGTGAAATGTGTCTAATTTTGTTTTTTACCACATGAATCATTTTTTTGTAGCAAACAAATAATTGCCTTAAATTTATAAGGTATCATTTTGGAAATACTTATTCGTGCAGACTTTTCCTATGACATCATGATAGGAAAGTGAAGTTAAGTGTGTATTTTTGCTTTATTTATATGGTGGAATATGGTCAAAAACAAAAATGTTGACATATTTAGTTTAAATTTTCACAAAATTGTGACATGATAAATAATTATGAGAGCACCATCGTTTTCAGCAAAAGTATTTACCATGTCAAAGACATAATCGACAATGTTATTAGACAATGTTATATACACACTATCTGTGCTTCGATCATTATTAAAATTTCTTTTATTTTTTATTTATTAATTTTTTTCATTTAACCAGGTATACATAATAGTATATTACAGCATAAAATTTTGTGCACTCATCGAGTATCCTACTGAAGATATAGATATCTATGCACAGATCCGGTATAAAGCTGGCAGAAATATATATTATATAATATAATAAAAAATATAACACTACCCACAACATAAGTAGTATTAAATGTATATACAGGGTGGCCGATTTATCTGAAGACAGCGAAATATCTCGAGAACTATGCACAGAATCAAAAAAGTTGTCGGATGAAAGTTGTTCAACACGAAGGGGGGCATCCAGTGATCATTAAATTTACCCTTTCCCCCATCCCCTGGGGGTGGAGTGGGGGCAAAAACAATAAAACTTAAATAGGAACCCCAATATTGACAATTTTCGCCCGCGTAGCGGATATGGAATACGGTCATTCTAACAAAGCCGGGAAAAAATACATTTAGCGTTACCCAGGAACAACGACGTGGACGTAGTATTTTTCTGTTCCCTTTGGGGTACTTGTTTTACGTGAGTCCCCTTGCCTCTCACTGTCTCACTGTTCACTTACTTGAGTAAGTGTTCGAAATGTTGACCTTCCACTTCAATGCATTTATTTATTCTTTCTTCAAATGACTTTATACATGATAGAATCATATCTGCAGAAATTTTTGCGCAAGCAGTTCTTATGCGTTCCACCATGTTTTCACGAGTCGTTGGTACTTGTTCATAAACCTTACCTTTTAGGTAACCCCATAGGAAGAAATCCAGAGATGTTAGATCAGGTGACCTCGCAGGCCAATTAATGGGGCCACCTCTACCAATCCACCTACCATTGTAATCACGGTCTAGTATTTCCCTTGCTACTCTTGAAAAATGTGCTGGGCAACCATCATGCTGAAACCACATTGTCCGTCGGACGTCCATAGCAACATCCTCAAGTAGTAATGGTACTTCTTGTTCTAGGAAATCTCGATATTTTCTTCCATTCAAATTACCTTCAATGAAATAAGGACCAATGAGTTTATTTCCTATGATTCCACACCAAACGTTCACCGACCACGGACGTTGATGATTAACTTGTCGTAACCAATGGGGATTTTCTACGCTCCAATAATGCATATTATGCCTATTGACGCCACCATGGTTCGTGAATGTAGATTCATCTGAAAATAATACATTAGCAAAGAAATTGTGGTTCGTTTGCATTTTTTGAAATGCCCATTCACAAAACACCACGCGGTTATGAAAATCATCGCCATCTAGTTCCTGGTGCAGTGAAATGTGATATGGGTGAAACTTATGACGATGCAATATTCTTTGAATACTATCTCTGGAAATGCCGGAATCGTGATGTAATTGTCGTGCGCTTACATGTGGATTTTGGTGAATAGCTGCTAGTACAGCTACTTCGTTAGCTTCTCCTGTAACTGTTAATCTTCGCTTCCTTTTTTTCATTTGTACGCTGCCATCAGAGTAAAAGGCATTCACAACTTTGTAAAAAAAAGAACGCGAGCGAGCATTATCTGGAAAACGCTCAGCATACAACGCAACAGCATCGTCAATATTCCTCTTACGTTCACCATAAATAAGAATCATTTCGATTTTTTAGGGAACTGTAGCAGGATTCAATTTTAACTTGCAATTCGATTTAAGCAATGAAGGGTAGACAAAAATAGTCACGTAAACGGAAAGTTGTTATTCTAAAAACAAAGTGACCTCCGACCGAATTACTACCAATACAATGGACTTCAAAAACAGTCTTGCACTGACAGACCGTGAATACTAAATTTTAATATGGGGATTAGAATGTCGCGATATCCATTTACTTCCCTTCAGGAAAGTAGAGAAAAATGTAGGTGAACTGGTTACGTGTGACTCAACTTATGTATAAAATGATATGCTACTTTATTTCCGAGTTATGTCGCCCTCTAGCGTTATGTAACAGAACCGGCGCCGGTGATGGCCGAAATGCAAGCGATGTACATGTATGAAACCACGTGAGTTCTCTCGGGGTCCGGTAGATGGCGACGAAATCCCCAAATGGAGTAAGAGTTTCGTTTTGTTTAATAGAAGCTGGTTTGACCGTCAATGCTCAGCTTATTTATTCTCATTTCGGAAAAAACATACAGAGAGAGAATGAATGAGCTGAGTGAAGGGACATGACGCGTTTTTTAATGGATTGCGTGATGTCCTCTTTTTGTTTATTAAATAATAAATTTAACACCTAAAATGTAATTTTATTGAAGGTAGAAAACTTATTTATAAAATTGCTTCCATATTGTATGCACAATTTTTATGTAGTCAGTTTTGATTTTTAATATGAAGAATATCAATTATTCATAATCTTAATTTTTCGACTGGACATTATTAAAATTTCATATACAGAATAACAATTTTCGCAATTGATATTACTAAATTCTAATATTAAAAATTCTAATATTAGAATTTTTAATATTAAATTTTCATAAAGGGATCAAATTGTCCCTATTTGCCCCCTGGATGCCCCCCTTCGTGTCGAACAACTTTCATCCGACAACTTTTTTGATTCTGTGCATAGTTCTCGAGGTATTTCAATGTCTTCAGATAAATTTGGATTTTTATCGATTACAGCGCCACCTGTGAACCAAAATGCAATAGCTCCTAGGTCAAATTGGTGTACTTTTTTCCGGAGAATCCAAATCTGCAATAATAACTGGGGGTTCCTATTTAAGTTTTATTGTTTTTGCCACCACTCCACCCCCAGGGGATGGGGGAGGGGATAAATTTAATTATCACTGGATGCCCCCCTTCGTGTCGAACAACTTTCATCGGACAACTTTTTTGATTCTGTGCATAGTTCTCGAGATATTTCGATGTCTTCAGATAAATCGGCCACCCTGTATACAGGGTGTCCCAGAACTCCCACATAATATTGCAGAGGGTGAATCTTGACATCATTCTGAGCAAAAAAGTTTAATACCAAAATTGGTTCTGTAGCTCAGAATTTGAGTAGCAAGCCATTGAAGTTTAAAAAAAAAATAATAGTTTTTTTGCAATAACTCGGCTTGTTTTAAAGTTACTTTAACGAATGATGACTGATTTTGAAGGTTTTTTATAGCGTTACAACTTATCTTATGAAGCATATGACCTGCAATGTATATTTCGCCAGTTATCGACCAAAAAAGTTAAAAATGGCTTTTTTTTGCAGTTTTTTGCGTCTGACTCATTTCCGTAAAATGCTAGCGAAATGTCATATAAGCAAAGTTGGAGAGCTTGAAAAGGCGAAGAATTCGCCCCCTCATACGTTTCGTATTGACAAAAATTGAGCCCGTGGGGAGACGTTAAAAATCAGAAAATAGGCGAAAAACACGCTTCAGCAATGCCAAATCCATATGCTTTATAAGGTAAGTTGTAGCGCTATAAAAAACCTTCAAAATCGGTCATCATTCGTTAAGGTAACATTAAAACGAGTTATTACAAAAAACTATTATTTTTTTTTTAAACTATAATGGCTCGCCACTCAAATTCTGAGCTTCAGGTCCAACTTTATTATTAAACTTTTTTGCTCAGAATGATGTCAAGATTCACCCTCTGCAATATTATGTGGGAGTTCTGGGACACCCTGTATATATATATACATTTTATACTACTTATGTTGTGGGTAGTGTTATATTTTTGATTATATTATATATTATATATTATCTATATCTATATACTATCTTTCTACTTAAAAAATCGAACATATGGGGCATTCCACTCCAAATGTGTAATTTTTTTTTTATATTTTTGTTTTTTTTATTTTACTATTCTCTTATCTTTAGGACATGAAAATGAATTCGGACCATATATAATAATAATATATCGCTCGTATTAAAAATTACAGAACTGTTTAGATTAAATAAAAATGTCTACTTTAAATTTTATAAATGATTTTAACTCTAAAAAATTAGTATAATAAATTATTACAATACATGGTTTCTGCAGAATTTTGATGAAGCTTTCGTATAAAAATATTTATTTTTACGAATTATTACCGAAAGACATACAAAATCGTTTCGAAGTATTTAATTTAAATTTTCCAATAGATCCACTGTTTTTATAAATCTGCTACAAAAAAAATGATTCATGTGGTAAAAAACAAAATTTGACATATTTCACCTCATTTCTTTAAAAAATTGTGCATGATAAAGAAATTTTCAGGCCACCACTGTTTTCGGCAGCAAAAAATACTTCGGAAATGACACTTTGCATAAGGCAAACAAAAATAAAATACATATTTATTGCACGGTTAAGTCATGCATGACATAATCGTTTGAGACTGCCGACTGCCGCATGAAAATCGTCCGAGCCAGGTCTGAAAATCGTCCCACTCTTGGAGGAATTTCGTGCGGCAGAGTGGGGAGAATGTTTATACTCCGCACGTTCGATTTGGCCACGGAGTATACACGATCTTTATGCGCGCCTACCTAGATTTTTCGTCCGGTGGTCTAGTACCTTTATTGCGCGTAGAGGGCCGGACGAAAATCTTGCCTCTAGTCTCTCCGTGTATGTATTACCAAATTTCGACCAAAAAATTACTTCTACATTTGTCCCCACTTACCGTAATTCGACTTCTATTTTAGGTACATAAGATGTGGTAGAGAAAATTTCTCGCCCTGGTGGAAGGTCGAAAAGAGGTAATTTCGCTCTATTTTGCTGCTTGAGTATCGCCATCTTGGGATATCTTGGATTTATCCACCTTTCTGATTTTTCTAAATGCATATTCCACCTGTTTTCTTAGATTAAGAAAAAATGAAATGTTTTTTGCAAGGATCATTTTTACCGCCAGACTGTTACCACAAACCGACCTCTGTACCGCGTAGTTCTGGACTAGTCTCTACCCCCACATAAGTCGATTGATCCCGATTCAACGTCATTTTATCCTATTTATAATATTATGTGTTATGTGCTATGTTGGTCTTATATTTTAAAATTGTGTGGTTTTTGACGAATATTGAGTGATCCTCCTAATACCTACGAACTTTATTCCGGTTGAGTTATTCCCGAAGTTGAACGGTTAATTCATTAACAGTGATAATAAAATGATAAATACCGTTACAACACATATGTACGTATCATATATACAGGGTGTTTCTTTTAAGTTGAAACTGTCGAATATCTCGAAAAGTAGGCACTCTACGAAAAAATGTTAAGAATAAAAATTTAATGGGTCTAAGGTGTACATACAGTGATATTAAAATTGGCCCCCCCACACCGACCCTGGGGGCGGTGGTGGGGGTAAGTTCGAAATCTTAAATGGGAACCCCTATTTTTTATTGCATATTCAGATTCTTTGAATAACAATGCGTATGATTTGTCTAAAACATTTTTCTTGTTTCGCGATAGAAGGCGCTGTAATCGACGAAATTCAATTTTCCTTCATTTTACTGTTATTGAGAATACACGTTTTCGATTCTGCAATACTCAAAATTAGTCTTAAAGCAAAATTTTCAGATTTTGAATTACTTACATTTCAAATCTCTCACGATTCGAGGTACTTACGGAATCATCGTTTAATTAAATTTAGTGTTCAAAATGATGACCTTCGGCTTCAATGCACTTATTAATCCGTAATTCAAATGAATTTATACAACGGAGAAGTGTATCTTCTTGAATTTCAGCACATGCACTTGTAATTCGATCAATCATATTCTCACGTGTTGTTGGTTTTTCTTTGTACACTTTGTCTTTAAGATAGCCCCACAAAAAGAAATCTGGCGAAGTAAGATCGGGTGATCTCGCAGGCCAGTTGATCGGACCGCCTCTACCAATCCAGCGATCATTGAAATCACGATCAAGAACTTCTCGTGCTACCGCTGAATAGTGTGCCGGACAACCATCATGTTGAAACCTCATGTTCTGCCGTATTTCTAAGATCAAGTCTTCAAGCAATATTGGCAGCTCATTTTCCAAAATGTCTCGATACTTTGGACCATTTAAGGTTCAATAATGTGGGGACCGATCAGTTTGTTGCCAATTATTCCACACCATACGTTGACAGCCCATGGACGCTGGTGTTCGACTTCACGAAGCCACTGCGGATTTTCAGTACTCCAGTAGTGCATGTTGTGTCGATTAACTATTCCATGGTTTGTAAAAGACGACTCGTCAGAGAATAATACATAACGAAAAAAGTTGGAATTTTGTTGTACTTGTTCACGTGCCCACTGACAAAAAGCTACCCGATTTCGAAAATCAATACCGTGCAGTTCTTGATGAAAAGAGACATGATACGGATGAAATTTATTACGTTTTAAAATTCTCCAAACACTGCTCTGAGTTATTCCGGAATCACGACTAACATCTCGTATACTAACGTGAGGATTATTAGCCACTGCAGTTAATACAGCAATTTCATTATTTTCTCCAGTGACTGTTCTTGTACGGGTCTTTTTCTTAAGTTGAACACTTCTAACAGTTTTATTTGGATAACGCTGAGCTTACAGATTGACAGCATCATCAAGATTTCTTTGAGCTTCCCCATACACCAGATCAATTTCAATTTTTTCTTGTACAGTTAGATACTCCATAGTAAAGTAGTATTCGGAATAATCTTTGATCTAACTAAATGAGAGATCTAACACAATAATACCAGAGCGAAAATGTAGAAATATTCAGGAAACACTGTCAACGTAAACGTATTACTTAATAATGACGTTGAAACTGACAGAATATTGGCCAGCAGGAGATCCAAACACGAACATAAATAAACCCGTGTTTGTTTACATTCGCGCTCGAATCTCCTGCAATAACCTGCTGTTACGATTTTTATGTTTTTCGTAATGCAATTTTTATCTGGATCAGGAGTTGTAAGAGATGATTCTCGGTAGCTGAGAATCGTTTTTGGGATCTTCCGCATAAAGGGGATCGACACCCCAAGTGACGAAATACTGGCGAATGCGATTGCCCTTTTTATATGGTAGATGTCGATGAGATCATCGTCCTTTTTGATGGACACCTGCACTTGTTGTTTGCCACGTGCCATCTTCCACGAATCGCTCACCCCTTTTGACTTATCGGTAACCTTGGCGATTCGGGGAACGTGTGCTATTGTGTGCGTATGTGAGTCACAATCTTAAGGATTGTGTTACTTCGAGCTTCGGCGTGGCACATTCTTTTCTTGACCGTTTGGGCTTGCAGCTAGAGGAACCCGTGGTTCCCAGTGTAAGTTACAGCACGTGTGCAACATATGTGCGACGCCGAATCGGGCCCTTCGATGTGTGTGTCTTGTCGATCTTACAAAGACAAGTATTGTCTATGTTACGAGTGCTATTATGTGAGTAGCCAGCATCCGTAACACGCCCGGGGTTGAAAAAATTGACGATCCACCGTCAATCAATGGCCGTACAAAAAAATTAATACGCAACTTAAATTATACGCGTGACCTTCAGTTGGCTATTGTTAGTAAGAAAAAATTTTACATTATTGTCTTATTGGGTCATCTTATACATTCCAAAGTATCTTAATCTATGGTTAGTGATACATTTTTCTTATATATATTTATATGCGCTTGCTTAGGCGTTCGTATTGAATTTCTTATAAAATGACATGTTATGACGCATCCCGTAGTGTGCATATATAAAAAAAAAGTCGCTGTAGCCTTATGGCGCCTCCTTGTCTCGTTTGGACGCCGGGCTAACCGTAACGTGTTCTGTGTTCGGAAGTCTATTTATATCTTATACACACTTGACACTACACATCACTAACACTGCCTATTATGCTATAGCGCATTATATTGTCTATGGCGTTGTAAAAATGCATTTCTGAGTTTTGTTACTCCATGGAGATTTCACTGTTGACATTTTCATGGAACAGCCAAACATGACGATTGTTGTGAATACTTCTATGTATCATAATTGAACAGATTTATGTGAATTATAATTGAAACACTTATGTGTATTATAATTGGAATATTCATTGAAACACCTATGTTTAGTATAATTGAAATGCTTATTGAAATACTTATTGATACATTTATGTGTATTATAATTGAAATATTCATTGAAACACCTATGTTTAGTATAATTGAAATGCTTATTGAAATACTTATTGATACACTTATGTGTATTATAATTGAAATACTTGTTGATATACCTATGTATATTATGATTGAAAAACTTATATGATTGAAATACTCGTATGTATGAATGAAATTTCCAAAAAAATTTGGTTTGAATATTATCTCTAAAGGTTAAGTTTTTTAAAGAACAAAAAATCTTATATACGCAGAACTTCTATATCATCTTGTTCACGTATTCTTAATATAATCATGTCCTAATGACCGTTTGATATAAGAAAAAAAATAATTTTTATTTTTGTACAACAAATGGCATATACGGACGTTCACTTTGAGGCGGAATCGGATCTTCTGCGTTCCGCAGCAAATCTCTATATCTTGGGTTAGTAGGCGGCGGAATCTCCGTTTCGTCTTTCCTTAATTCCTTCTCTCCGTCGGTTTTCCCTTTGGCGATGTGAAGCAGCAAGTTCGTAAATGAATCCCAAACAGCTGCGATGAGAAGCAGAGACCAACCATATACCGTATGTAAGGCGTAACCATGTACGACTGTGTCAATGGCCAATTTGAAGAACCGAAATACTAATAAAAGCATTAACAGTCCTGCACTGATGTTACCAAATTTGACGAATTTGTCCCAATATATACTCCATGTTTTTTCAGAGATTGTTTGAATTGAATTTGCATCCAATAAATGACTTAACGAAATTCCTGTCCCTATCATTCCTTGCCCAGTTATGCCTCGAGCGACCGAATTTTAAATTGCTGCTCTTTCCGTAGGGAACATAATATGATTTCTTAATTCTCCTAATGTTTTTTCGGAATATATTCCGGTAGCTCCTAAGTTCTCTAAATTTGTGTATACCCAAGATACTCGTGTGTAGGGTTTCAACATTGTCGGTGTAATGGTTTCGACGTAGTGTGGTGTTACTTTGTACCAGACGCCGTTTAGTCTGTACATTATTGGTGCTGCCAGGTTGCATCGTACTTGTACTCTTGTTCCGACCAAAATATGTGTCCGTGGTCGTAAAAACAGACTTTGGTTTCCTCTGGTGACGGGAATGTCAGTGTAGCATTCCGTAGTCTGTCGAATTTTTACCTCTACGGGTATGCATTTAATAATATGAATAGCTTCACCAGCCGCCAAAGCCATGTAGCCCGGACTTTTCATTACGTTGTAGGCGAATTCGTCTGGATTTTCAGCGGCGATAGATAATCCATTCTTTAGTACTTGTTGTTCTAGATTGCAACGTTGGACCAATAAATCGTAATATAAGGATTTTAACTCATTGCGTATATATTTTTCGACGTAGACAAATTTGCTATTTACGTATGCAAAAATATCGACATTTTCCACTTTTATTTTCTCTACCGTTGTTATAATGGGTCGCTTTTCTGAAAATGGTGCTATGAATAATTTTGGGTGTTCTGTCTGGAGTATTGAATATCCACATAGTTTTCGTTCATTCTTGTTGGTCAACGCGAAGGTGATATCCTGCGTTTCTACTGTTATGATTATTGGTGCGTTTTTGTTATTAGCTTCCTCCATTCGTGACGCTATTCCTTCATATAGTACGTCGTATTTGTTAAAATCGCATGTGTCTTTTTCTAATAAATCCCAATATAACCTCGCTCTAGATCAAAACAAATTCTTTCATTTGCAGGGCATGTGGTGCCAGTCTTTAAGTGTGCACGTCCTGTTTTTGTATTTATCGTTAGTTTATCCGTATTTAATATTATTTCTACTACTGCCTGTACTATGACATTATTCCAAGAACCATATGGATCGGAATATTGTGCGCCGTTGCAAGTTCCATCGCTTGTAAGTGAACCTGCTAGCATTATACTTCTGATGTTTATTTCTCCTATTTTTAGCCCGGATATTATAGCATTGTTACCCAGTATTAGCGTATTTGTGTCGTGTATCTTTTTGCACTGATCATGGGTGAGTTCCAAGATATACTCCATTATTCCATTTGAAACCTCAGAAGTGTGCGAATGCATTCCGCAATATGTGATGTGTCGTTTGATTCGCACTTTGCATTGAATTGCCTGGGTCGTGACGTACTCTGCTAATTGCAATAGTTGAATATATGAGGTGGTATAATTCACAATAGGTTCGGGTATGTCACATTCTCCAACGTCTAATAATGAAAGGGTTGTAATGTTTAGTTTAGGGCTTCCGCAATCGTACCCTATCAAATCTGCACCTTCGGTCGTTGCTGCAAGTAGGAGAATCCAATATATAATTCCCTGGCTTCGCAATTCCATGTTGTGGGTGCGCTTCCTGTACAAACCAAAAACAATTTCTGTTGTACTCAGATCTGGGTGTTGTTGGTATAATTATTAAAAGTAAATTTCCAAAATTCATATTCAGTACATCGTTTGTGTTTCGATATATTGAGGAGGAAAGTGGAAGGGGTGAAGATCATAAATAACCGTGTGTGTGCGTTATTTCTATGCTCCACTTGGGCCTCTCCGGCTTATTCTCTTTTTCTCTCTCTTAAGTGTGAGGCCCACTCTACAGGTTTCGCTTTCCTCGCGTATCGCATTTTTCGATAATGTTTTACTAGTAATGTAACTTGAGAGTTTCAAGTGTTTATATGATTCTTTCGCTTTTCTACTCGATCCGTGTGGTCCTAGACAATAGGGATTCTGTTCTAGAAATAGCTTGTTTCAAAAATGTTATCTTTCCACTTGAGTTAAGCAAGTGTGGATTGATTCAGTATCGATAGTTGCACTTTCGTCTTCCTACGTTTCGATCTCGTCCAAATTTTTCATTCAGTTCTTATTGTTCTTTCTAAGATGATGCGTCGGCTAACCATTACTGTGACAGGGCCTCTTACTCCTGGTGGGTTCCTAGTGGACTGGGTTGGCGTCCAGAACCGTCCGGTGTGTAATATTTATGTGATTTGCCTATGTGATCGTTTTTATTCTCAATTGTTTTTTGTATCAGATAAATTTGGTGTATTTTGCTGAGGGGGACGCATCTGCCATTCAAAATGCGGTTGCACTTTTGCGAGCCCAAAAGGTTGCGGAAATGGTCTTGCTTGCAGTCCCCTCAAGTGGATTTCGCTCGGCTCGTTGGGTAGATGGTGCTTTTCAAGTGAGTCTTTTGTCACGTTATAAAAAAGTTCAAATTATTATTATATATGTATTGTATATATATATTTTTTCCTTTTAGTATGAGGCGTATTATATTTCTGAGCCGCTTTATTTATCTTGTTTACAACCTGATTCCAATGGGGCGGCTGTTCCTCAGGTGCAGCAAGCACCATCCTTACTGCCTCAGGCCCCGCAGGGTTCGCGGGAACCGTCATCTGAGGTGCCCTTACCTCAGTTAATACCGGTACGTCAAGTTCCGTTGCCAGCGTCTAACGCTGATAATCCCTTGGTGCATCCCCCTGGGGGTCTACTTTCGGAGATGTAAGTTTCTCTTTCCCTCTTTTTTTTTCTTCTATTTTTTGTATGTAAATTTTCTAGGCCTCAGATGGTGGATTTTCACCCGAATGCTCGTCAGCCGGACCCTTGTACAAGGGGAGGTCTTGCTGCGATAACGTCGGCTGGAGCTATGGGACGGCGTCGCGGTCGTCCCCGTAAGTCTCTTACCCCGTTAAAAATAGTTCGTAAGGGGGCGCAATATGCGTGTCTTCCAAAATTGTAGTTTGGAAATATATTTGTAACGCTTATTCTTGTGCGTCGTTATTTCTAGGTCCAATATCCCGTAGTTATAAGTTCCTTTCAGTCTTTTTTTTTGTTTAAAAGGATTTTCCCAGAAAATGTTCCATATTTGATTTTTACTTGAGAAGAAAGAAAGCTATTCAAGAAGTCTAATTTCGTCTTTCAATGTTTTTTCATTTCGTATCCTATGACGTTTGGGTACTTGAGAGCTATAAGTTTGTTTATAGTTATGTGTCGGACCACAGGAAGTGTCTTGTTGCCATTCAATCTTTATCTGTTCTCGATTTTTATACATTACTGGAATTGGTTTTTACTATCATAAGTGCTTCAGAAGAAAGAAAAGAAAAGAGGGGGTGATTTCCTTCTTGAAGAGGTTTTCTTCGTGTCGGTTGGTCCATTGCGGGCCATAGTTTGACTTGGATCATCGCATAGTAAAGATGTCATCGAACATGAGGAGCGAATGGACCGTAGTGTGCGAGGGACACGTTACGCGTGATTCCCCATGGTTCGCTGTCCGGCTACCCGTGGCTGATGGATGGGTACGTAGATTCTCGTTGGTGTCTTGTCGCAGGATTTTCTTTAATAAAAAAATTTTTCCAGCTTATCACGATTTTCGTCCTTCCTGCATTGTGGAGGTCGGGGGCCGAGGAGGAGCGTCGCTTACGACGGGATCCCGAGACCGTGGCCACCCAACTTGTCTTTGTTCCTGACTTGGACGACGTTTCCATTACTTGGGAGGACATAGGCTCCTTTCCTTCGACTGTGGTGAGTTCTTTTTGTCTCTTTTCCCTTTTCCTTAGAGTTTTTTTTTTTTTTTTTTTTAATTTATTTTAATTGTTAATGTTGAATATTTCAGGTTGGCATCGTTCGTTTTAGGCACCTTGGAGTGCCCGAGGAAGCGCGGCGAGTGAGGGCCTACCGAACCGTCGTGAATTCGAGCGGGATATCATCCCTTCGGAGTTCTCCGCGGGAAGGTGTGTCGGCGACACCCTTACCTCGCTACCCTGATGTGCCGCCTTCGTCTCCCCGTCCATGTTTGGAAGCGACGCGGACGGTTGTTCCGCCGGCAACTAGCGGTGATGAGGATGACGAATATGGAAGGTTCGTGAGTGGTTCCGAGTGCCTGCCTAACCATCGGCGTTCCCCTGCGTGCGGATTTCTTCCGAGTGTGTCGTGGAGGACGGAGTGATAGGAAGTGTTCTCCTTAGTTAAAAAAATAAAAAAATGTTCAGTGGTATTTAACAAGTGTTTTTTTTTATTTGTTCCTCGTCGTTTATGATTCCTCCCGTGCGTTCCGGGGGAGGCGTTGGTGCCCTCCCGGCGTCGTGGTGTTGTTTCAGTGCTTGTGTTATGCTGTTCTGAAATCGTCAGCTTATATCTGGTCCATGGATTCTGTGATTGTATAATGGGGGAATGATGGTAAGTTCTAAAGATGCGTAAAAATGTAGTGCATCCTTTTATCAGGCTTTCATTTCTCCAATGTTCCGCGTATGTGTTTCTTTTACGCGTGGGTTAGCCAGTTGTCGATTTTTTTTGTTTATTAACAATTTCTATGTTAATATATATTCGGGTGCGTATAGCGCAGTCTTTCCCTGTTCGTTCGCTTTCCTCTTCAACGAGATCGACGATGCGTGGATCGTCCCCACTTTTCGGTCGTTAGGTACTTTTCGTTCGGGGGGACCGATTCCAATATGGCGACAACTGACGAATAGTCCTCGGGACTGCTCTCCCGTCCTTCGTCACACGTCGAGTTCATTTGCGAGATTCCGAGAAGGGAAGGGGTAGATGCAGTGAGTATGCTCGTAAGTCGTACTCTCTTTCTCCCTTTTACTATTCTCTTCGTGCGTGCTGTGTTCCTTATTAACACTTGTTCGCTAATGTATTCTTATTATTTTAAGGCTAAAATATGTCTATCATTTCAATATATATTTTTCTCTATCTTATATTAATTTTCTATAAACAAATATCCGTTAAGTTTTTATTTATATTTTTTTTGTATCATTATTATGTACATCTTTTTTCCATATCTTTTTTTAATTTCCTATAGACAAATATCCATCAACGGGTCATGGTTCTTTTTTACTTTATCAATGTGTACTATTTTGTTTTTTCGCGCATTGATACGTAATTTTATATTTCGTGAGCCACATATTTCAATAATTTCATAGGGCCCAGTGTATTCGTCGTCTACCTTGCCCTTCCGGGGTTCTTTTAATAATAATACCATTGCACCTTCGCGAAAATGGCAAATATTCAATTTTTGATCATAATATTTTTTCGACCGATGTTTCATTTGTGAGAGATTCATCGCGGCTAACGTCCGTGCTTCCGTGATTCTCTCGGTCAATTCTGCCAAATAATCGTCGTATGTAATGAGCTTCTCGCGGGTGGCGTGTGCACTTGGCAATCGTGCGTTTGTCCCGTATACAAGCTCGTGTGGCGAGTAGTTTGTCCCTTCGTGAACACTCGTGTTGTGTGAGAACATGGCGAATGGAAGCCAAATGTCCCAATCGCTACGTTTCTCGACAAAATTCTTTAGGTAGTCGACCATCACCTGGTGACTCCTTTCTAGGCTCCCGTTGCTTTGCGGGTGGTAAGCAGATGTCACGAATGTTTTAATTTTAAAAATTTTCGCAAATTCTTTTATGATCTTTGCGATAAAGCAACGACCTTGGTCGGTAAGAATAGATACAGGGGCTCCAAAACTGCAAATAAAATGTTTTGCAAATGCTTTCGCGACTTCTACTGCTGATGCCTCCGCTAGCGGAATTCCAAGGGAGTATTTCGTGAGTAGGTCTTGTATGGTTAATACATACCGATTTCCACTCTCAGTGATATCTGTTGGTCCCCATATATCAAGGGCCACTTTGTCAAATGCGTTTCGTGGTGTGTCTGTAATGACCATTGGTAACCGAGTTTTGTCCTTTGATATCCGGCACATCTTTTTACGTATTCCGTGACGTCACTTTTCATGTTTCGCCAAAAAAAATTTTCGCATAAGCGACGATACGTTTTTGTCACTCCTTTGTGACCTCCTATAACTGAATCATGGTGTTCTTTTATTATGGCGAATCGTTCGCTTACTGGAGGTATGGAACGGTTGTCCTTACAAAAGGTGATCGTTAGTTCTCGTTGGCTAAGTAGTGATTGTATTGTATCTTGGATATCTCGCCATTGAATATGTGGGAACATGTCGCGATCCTGCCCGATTATTATGGATGAAATCTCAAATTTTGTTAAAAGGGCATCCAATACATTGATGGATTTGACAATGTTTGATTTCAAGCCTCGATCATCAAGGTTTTGTTTAACGACAAGTCCGAAGAGTCGGGTCTTACCTTTTTTATGTACAATCACTTCACCGATTTTTAATCGTTTGAGCGACAATTCGTTGGGATTAATTAAATGTCGTTCCACGAGGCCTAGACCAATTTCGCTATCTAAATGTCCATTGGCCGTGGTAAAGTAGACAATATGTCCCTTTTTACTGAATACGTGATCGTTGATAGTATTTATTCTTAGTTTAGAATCGACTGGCTTGTAAAAGTCTTCGTTTCTCCCAGCGTCTATCGAATCGTAGGACTTCTGTTTACGTTTCGGGCCATTCCCTCCACGTTGCTGTGTCGAGACGTTGGGATCGTGACCTGCCTCAATCGGCTCCGTTGTGTTCGGGAAATTCCCGACGTACGATGACCTATGTCCTACCGTCGCGTCTGATAGTCCCAACATGCCTATGTACTCGGGCAAGAGTGGGGTGTAGTGTAGCCTATCGTGATGTAGATGGTGCGTTTGGTGTGCATTTTACGGTTTTACGTGATAAAATTGTGTTTTATCTGTCGGACTATGCTCATGTACGCAAATATTTGTATTGAAATGTCGTGCAAATATCATTAAAATGTTATCGTCGCCGAATTCCGATGTAGATTCCAGTATGGAAAATGCACGTACATATTCAGCACAGGATAATAGAAAATCGCTGTCCTTCAGCGTTTCTCTTAATTTTTGAGGGCTCATATTTAACTTTTGCAATTTGATTAAGAAGGTAAAAAGGCAATTTCCGTCTTTCGCTATATCAGTATACTCCTTTAGAGTTTTGTAGGGTTCCATACATGAGTTTGAGAGTGAATAATTTAAATGACGAGACAATTCATCGTTCTCAGACGCACGCATGGTCGTTTCGTCGACCTGCATTTCGTTTTCTCCGATTTCGTTAGACTCAACGGGGATATCGTCGAGTTCCATCGACTCGTCGAGGATTTTCGTTTCGTCCCGATCTCCGGGCCGTTCGTCGGTGCTCGGGTGAGCGTGTCCCTCTCCGTCGATGGTAGCTTCTCTAGCTCTCTGCGCTTGCGAATAAGAACTATTTTTAGATGGGCCCTTCTCCTTGGGCGTCGAATGGGGAAGTAAACGTATAGTTTCTTCGGGCGGGTCGAGGGAAAAATCCGACGACCAAGAATCTTCTAGGTCCTCGTTATCCGATGTATGACTTTTTCGATTTTTCATTTTCGTCTTTTTCTTCGAGTTTTCTCTGACGCTTAGTTCTTCAATTTCGGAATATGTGGTTTCTGTATCTGGTTGTGATGTAAGTTCGTCCTCGGTAGGAAATTCTTCTATTTCCCTCCAACTGTTTCGAACATCAGCTAACCGTTTCTTGAAGTTTAATTTCGTTCCTGCTTCGGATAGCACTTCATTTTTTACTATTTTTGGTTTTTCTTTTATCTGAGTTCGCTTTACTGTAGGGTCAATTTTCAAATAATCCGGCACTTGTAGTTTTTCTACTTCCGTTATATATTGTTTTCTTTGTTTTTTCTTCGCCGGTGTAGGAAGTTTTTTCATTGAAGTTGATCCGTCTTGCTGTCTCGACCGAGTTTTTCCTTTGTGGTTTCCTAATTTCATGTAGGCTGGCAATTCGAGTTTTTCGACCTCGGTTATGTATTTCTTTCGAGCTGTCTTTTCAACTCCCAGCATTTCTACATTGGAACTCTGGCTCTCTTTGTCGCAGTCAGTCACGTTGTCTTCAACATCTCCATACGTATCGGTTTCTTCATCGAAATCCTTACCACGTTTTTTCGGAGCAGGATTTCCTGACCCGTCACCATCTGAGACTCGCAGTCTCTTAGCGTTTGTTGCTCGTTTTTTGTTTTCTTTATCATTTTTACCGCCTTTAATTGGCATACACGATTTTTCAGTTTTTCGGGCGTTTTTTAATTTTTTAATCGTTTTATTCTCTTTATTTATTTTATTATCGATCATATCTATTTCATCGTTACATTCATTTTCATTTTCGAGGTCGGATCTATCGATTGGGTTACGCGATAATGCGTCCGCGTTTACATTACGTTTCCCCTCTTTATATACCACATCGTATTCGTAATCTTCTAATTTTATGCGAAAACGGTGTAATCTCAAATTCATATCCTTCATAGTTTTAAGGAATCTTAGCGGTTGATGATCTGTTACGAGAGGGAATTTTCGACCATACAAATATGGGCGGAACTGTTCTACGACGAACACCGCAGCTAACATTTCTTTTTCCGATGTAGTGTATCGGGTTTCTGCTCCTTTCAAACTTCGTGATGCGTATGCAACTGGTAGATCCTCTCCAATCTTGCCTTGCGATAAAATAGCGCCAAGTGCTACTCCCGAGGCGTCCGTAGTGACAACGAACGGCTCGTCGAAATTAGGTAACTGTAAGATTGGTGTATTACATAACAGATCCTTTAGTTTCTCAAACGCTTCTATCTGCTCGGTACCCCATGTAAACTTGACATCCTGACGTAATAAGATAATTAACGGGTGGGCGATTTTTGAGAATCCCTCAACAAATCGTCTATAATATCCCGCTAGTCCAAGAAATTGTTTAACGTTTTTTCGGTTTTTGGGGACCGGATATTTCCTTACCGCTTCGATCTTTTTCGCATCCGGCTGAACTGTATTATTACCAATAGTGTGCCCCAAGTACGCGGCTTCCTTGCGTAGGAACTGACATTTATCGGGTTCCAACGTAAGATTTGCGTCTTGAAGTCGTTTCATGAGGCGTCTATATTTAACCTCATGTTCATACAAATTTTTTGCATAAATAATTATGTCATCGAGATATACTAGTAGCTCTATCCCTTGTAAGCCACTTAATACTAGATCCATAAGTCGCTGAAAATCGCTGGGGCCGTTTTTTATTCCCATCGGCATTCTTACATATTGATAGTGACCGTTTGGGGTCGAAAACGCAGTTTTATGTGCATCTCGCTCATCCATCATTATTTGATGGAACCCAGATTTAAGGTCAAGAGTTTTAAAATACACGGACTGACCTAATTGGTCCAAAACGTCAGTAATATTCGGAATAGGATAAGCATCCCCAATTGTTTTCTCATTGAGATCGCGAAAATCGATAACTAAACGCCATCGCTTTTCGCCGTTAGGACCTGGTTTCTTAGGGACAACCCAAGCTGGAGAGTCATATGGAGAGCAGGAAGATTTAATCAATCCTGCCTCGAGCTGCTCGTCCACTTGTCGCTGCATTTCGGTTTTTATAGCAGGTGGGTGCCGGGAACGTTTAGCGCGTATCGGCACATCATTTGTGGTATGAATGCGGTGTTTGAATACGGAAGTCGTGCCTAATGGTTCCCCTGGTAGGTGAAACATGTGAGCGTAGTCGTGAACGAGATTCTCCACATGTTTTCTTTCCTCGTCCGACAAGCCGTCCACATTTATCCGCTTCAAAACATCGTTATTTCTCTGTTTATCATGTCCCATAGCCACTTGTATTTTTGCGTGATTTTGTTTTTTCAGATTATTTTCGTAATTCTTAAGATCCTGCATGGATTTTATAACATTATTTTCTCTTTGTATATTTTCTGCTACTTCGCATTCTTCCAGTTCAATTTGTGGGACGGTAAATTTTATTTCATAGTCATTCGTATTTATGACATACAGATATGCATATCCATCGCGATTTTTTACTAGGGCATTACCAAAAAATAAACCACTGCAGATGTTGACTTTTGGTACAAATCCGAAGTCTAAGTTGTTTAGAACTTCTACGCGAACTACTCTGCGACTTCTTGGCGAAATCTGTATGAATTCTTCATTAATAAATGGGATTATATCATTTCTTATATGTACGCAATCTTGTTCGTAATCGATTTTTGCTCCGAGAGTTCGGAAAAAAGGATTTCCCATGATTCCATCTTCATCGATAGGGAAGTCATCTTTCACTATTTGTAACTCTATAATTTCATCATTAAATTGTACTTCTGCACAACCTAGCGTACCGATTATTCCTTTGCCGATTCCGCTTAAATCGAATTTGATATCCTGATCGGGGTACAGATCTCGACGTAATTTACTCAGTTTTATAAGATTTATTTCTGCTCCGGAATCGACCAAGAATATTCCGTTTCCGTAATGCAGATCGGGGCTAGAAATGTCTATTCGTGGACATTCTGAAAAACTAACATGCCCGAAATGGACTCTGGCCGTTCCGCTTTTACGGCGCGCATTTTCCGAGTGGAATTTTTGTCTCGGGCGTCGCTCGACGTTGTTGGTTGCTGTCGAGCGCCCCTGGAGTTTAAATGATTGTTATTTTGGCTGTAGGATGAAATTTTTTCTCGTTTATCGGTGTCTTGATTATTCCCGTATTTATTTCTCTGCCATCTATCATTAGTCTGATGAGACGAATGATAATTTCCCGAGAACGAACGATTTCCAGAAAAACTTGGGAGGTTTTCCCTATTTCGGTCATTCCGGAATTTCAATTCGTCCCGGCTATCGTTATTAAAAAAAGTTTGGTTATTTTCTGCAAATCTATTTTTCAACCTATCCTGAAATTTTCCTTCCGAAATCTTTTTTTTCACGCCGTTTCTAAAAAAAACATGTTTCGCTGACGTGACCCATTCGCTGGCAAAATTCGCATTTTTGTTGATTGAATCTTTGCGCGGGACAATCATCTCTGGTGTGACCTACGCGATCGCACCAAGTGCAATGTCTCTGCATGTCCGGGGTATCGAAATTCCTATTTTTTAGAGTTCGGCATTGTTTCCGAGAGTGCCCTATTCTTTTACAATAACTGCACTGAATGTCGTTATAATTTCGCCATTCAGGATCGATTTCATAACGTCCTGGCCGGTCTAAATAGTCATGCTGATATTGCGGACCTTTCGAAACTAAATGAGCAGACGCTTGATAATATCTTTCTCCGCGACCTCCTAGCATAGGATCGGATCCTGCGTCTTTCGCGCTGTATTTTTCAGTTAGTTTTCTAGCGTGTTCTACGGCAGCCTCGAGCGTATCTGGATTCAACTACGTGAGGCGTACTTCCATAGGGCCTTTCGCGCAGTAAATAAAATGGTCCTTTCCGTCACGATTTGCCAAAGTTAATAATCTCTGACCGGCAACTGCGTCAAAATCTCTCGACGAGTTTATAGCTTTCTCGAGAGCTCGGTAATCGCGTAATAGACGGTAACCAAAATCTTCTAAACTTTCGCGTGGTCCGGGGTAAGTATTTTTTAGTCCCGCTAGCAACTTGAGCGGATCACTAGAGATGCCGTAGGCAGATTTTAGATCGGCCAGAAAGGCTTCTACTGTCGCGTATGTCGAAATTTTTTCGCAGAAAATTTTCGGTTTCCCGGTAAGCTTTTTCCTCATCATGTGTAGGTAGATCCGGGTTTCGTCGGCCGATAATAATCTGAATCCGTCGCGACACGCACTTTCGAAGTCTGAGAATTTTTCGCGGGTGCCGTCAAATTCTGGCACACTGCTCACTGCTTCCGCAATTGGTGGTGCTCGTGCTACCACATATACCGGACCTGCGGGGGCCACTTGGTGGCTACCGCTTGTCGTTATTCCGCTTTTATAGTCCGCCATTTTTTGTATATTTTTTTTTGAAAGTCGCTATTATTAATTTCTGATTCGCGTTTGTTTTGTATTCAAAATTTCCCCTTTTTTTTTTTGTTAAAAACTGTTCGCACGATGTAACAAATCGTAAATTTGATAATATTCAAAGTTAGTTAAAAGAATATTTCGAAGTTAATTATAACAATATTTCAAGGTTAATTGAGACAGTATTTCAACATTAATTGAATAAGCACTTCAAAATGAATTACAATAGTGTTTCAAAATGAATTGTAATAGTTTTCCTTTTTAAATCAACAATATTTCAAAGTTCATAAAATTCACAACAATCGTTAAATAGTTTACAAATTTTCTCTCTTTTTGTTCGTGAAATTTAAATATGCTTCTGAGCAAAAGATTGATAAATTATTCCAAAGTTTTTTTTTTGAGAAAATTTGTACAGAAATGCAAATTTACTTACGTAGCTGCACTCATGAAGTAGACAATCAGCGTCCTCGATGTCTTCTCTGCTCTAGTTGATGCGTTGAGCTTCCTCAAGTTACTGGACAGTCCCTCAGGTTAGTGAAGCGCCCTCGTGAATCTTGAATTGGATAAGGCCTCCTCCGCGTTCTGGAGCAATGAATCCTGGATAGCTGCGTCTCCAAACAGCTCGTGTTCATTCACAACTTTATTTTACGCGAACCGGACTCCGTTTACCCGTTCTAATTTCCTTGAAAAGTTATTTTTGAAGTTCACCAGTCACTTGCGGATCCCACCGCTGCCACCATTTTTTATGTTACGATTTTTATGTTTTTCGAAATGCAATTTTTATCTGGATCAGGAGTTGTAAGGGATGATTCTCGGTAGCTGAGAATCGTTTTTGGGATCTTCCGCATAAAGGGGATCGACACCCCAAGTGACGAAATACTGGCGAATTTAGTAATGATAACTTTATTTTATCTTATGGAAATTCCAACTTCAGGTCGTACAGATCGTCCGGGTATATAAGTATTAAGTCCGGTATTGATTCGCGGAGAGTCGCGGATTAACGTGTCGCGAAGCTTCTAAGTCCCGAGATCTCTGCACCGAGATCTTGACGGCGTCAATCGCGGGGCGACTCTGCACCTAGATCTTCACGGCGTCAATCGCGGGGCGACTCTAACGGAGATGTTCACTCGATCATTAACGGGGCGACTCTGATTTCGGGCAATGCGATTGCCCTTTTTATATGGTAGATGTCGATGAGATCATCGTCCTTTTTGATGGACACCTGCACATGTTGTTTGCCACGTGCCATCTTCCACGAATCGCTCACCCCTTTTGACTTATCGGTAACCTTGGCGATTCGGGGAACGTGTGCTATTGTGTGCGTATGTGAGTCACAATCTTAAGGATTGTGTTACTTCGAGCTTCGGCGTGGCACATTCTTTTCTTGACCGTTTGGGCTTGCAGCTAGAGGAACCCGTGGTTCCCAGTGTAAGTTACAGCACGTGTGCAATATATGTGCGACGCCGAATCGGGCCCTTCGGTGTGTGTGTCTTGTCGATCTTACAAAGACAAGAATTGTCTATGTTACGAGTGCTATTATGTGAGTAGCCAGCATCCGTAACACTGCCAATTTCAGCGCCGTACATAATAATTAATTTTTAAAAACGTACGTGCGATTTGGCATGTTTTTCAAAATAATAATTACCAAACAGACCCTAAGCTCCATTGCCCTTACTTTTAACCGATTTCAAAAAGAAGAAGGTTCTATGTTCATCGCGATGTATGTTTTTTTTATGTACGAGGTTTTATTGCACTCCTTGAACGCTTCTGAAGCAATTTGAAAAATTCTTTTTTTCTGTGGTCAGTCATGTCATAGTGGAAATGGTGATTGTTAATGTTTTGCAGAATCGTAAGCGTTCATTCTCAGTAACAGTGAGATGAAAAAAAAATTGAATTTCGTCGATTACAGCGCCATCTATCGCGAAACGAAAAAAATATTGTAGACAAATCATACGCACTTTTATTCAAAGAATCTGAATATGCAATAAAAAATAGGGGTTCCCATTTAAGATTTCGAACTTGCGGGCGGTGCTGGGGGGGGGGGGGCAATTTCAATATCACTGTATGTACACCTTAGACCCATTCAATTTTCATTCTTAACATTTTTTCGTAGAGTGCGTACTTTTCGAGATATTTGACAGTTTCAACTTAAAAGAAACATCCTGTATACAGGGTGGCCGATTTATCTGAAGACATTGAAATACCTCGAGAACTATGCATAGAATCAAAAAAGGTGTGAGATGAAAGTTGTTCGACACGAAGGGGAGCACCCAGTAATAATTAAATTGACCCCCTCCCCCACCTCCTGGGGTTGGGGTGGCGGATAAACAATAAAACTTAAATAGGAACCCATCCATTCTTCATTGCAGATTTGGATTCTCCGGAAAAAAGTACACCAAGTTGACCTAGGAGCTATTACATTGTGGTTCACAGGTGACGCTGTAGTCGACAAAAAGCGAAAGTAAAAAATCCCTAAAATTTGACGTCTCCAGAATTCACATTACCTCTGATAAATAATAGTAGACGTATTTTATTTTAAAAATACTATTCAGTGCCACCACTACGAAATGTTCGCGTTGTTCTTTGACATTATATTATTCTTGTAATGCGTTTTCTAGCCGCTACAATGGAAATTATCTAAAAAATAATCATGGATTTGGTTGTGTGTAAAAAATAGTATATTATGCTTTAAAGGAGGAAAGAGTGTGACCCCGAGTGGAAGGTTTGCTGCGCGAGCGAAGCGAGGGCAGGCCTCTCACGAGGTGCGCGCGCATTCCTCTCGTGAAGCATACGCTATTTTATTCCTGGCCGCATCCATTACTCCCGCGGGCAGCACTTTTTGTCCCACGGGAGTAATGAGAACGAAGTGCGAATGCGCACGGGCACTCAGACGGAATTGACAACTTTCGTCCCGCGTAGCGGATATGGAATACGGCCATTCTAACAAAGCCGGGAAAAAATACATTTAGCGTTACCCGGAACAACGACGTGGACGTAGTATTTTTCTGTTCCCTTTGGGGTGCTTGTTTTACGTGAGTCCCCTTGCCTCTCACTGTTCACTTACTTGAGTAAGTGTTCCAGATGTTAACCCTCCACTTCAATGCATTTATTTATTCTTTCTTGAAATGACTTTATACAGGATAGTATCATATCTGCAGAAATTTCGGCGCAAGCAGTTCTAATGCGTTCCACCATGTTTTCACGAGTCGTTGGTACTTGTTCATAAACCTTACCTTTTAGGTAACCCCATAGGAAAAAATTCGATGTATAGGATGTTAAATCAGGTGACCAATTAATGGGGCCACCTCTACCAATCCACCGACCATTGGAATCACGGTCTAGTACTTCCCTTGCTACTCTTGAAAAATGTGCTGGGCAACCATTTTACTTTCGTTGATCTGAAACGAATTCTGGTGACATTCTCAATTTGTAACGATATTTTACAAATTTTCATTTTTATCATCGAACCAAAACGCAAAAACTCGTCGATCAAATTGGTGCACTTTTTTCCGAGGAATCCAAATCTACAATAAAATATGGGGGGTCCCTATTTAAGTTTTATTGTCCCCCCTCCCCCTCCCACGGGGGCATCCATTATCACTGGATGCCGCCCTTCATGTCGGACAACTTTCATCCCACACCTTTTTTGATTCTGTGCATAGTTCTCGAGATATTTCAATGACTTCAGATAAATTTGGATTTTTATCGATTGCAGCGCCACCTGTGAACCAAAATGCAATAGCACCTAGGTCAAATTGTTGTACTTTTTCCGGAGAATCCAAATCTGCAATAAAAAATGGGGGTTCCTATTTAAGTTTTATTGTTTTTCCCCCACCCCACCCCGGGACCAACTCAGACCGTGACGCCGGCAAAATTCAGATCAACCAAAAAAAAAAGTTTGACACGGTAAAATATTGGTAATTATACGTACTTTCAACTACAACCTGGTCTTTTTATCGACTCCAATATGGACGACGACTACACTACGTCGAATCCGTGAAATCCTCGAATGTCTGAATAAAATCAGTTATTACAAATAGGCACTTACGCAAAATTGAAAGGAAACTACATTTTAAAGATTTTCATGGTCGCTGTTTCTGAATCTGACGTCATACTTTCAAGATTCAAAATGGCGGCGTCAATATGGTGGCCGTCGGTCCAAAAATTTAAATTTTTTTCAATATAAAAAATACCATCGGATTCTATGTAAAATTCTGAATAAAAAATATCTCTTGCGATTTTTTTGAAGATTGCGTTGATTCCGGGGGAAAAAATGCCAAATTTTCCAAAACGCAGATTACATGATTAATATTCTATTATCGCCGGACTTGTTCTATGATTAGATGTTTTATGTTTCTAGAGGTTTTCGGGGTCGCTGATTACGAATCTGGGGTTGGATTTTCAAAATTCAAAGTGGCGGCTTCAAAAATTGGGCCGCCGTGTAACATAAAAATTCAATCTTTTGAAATATAAAAAATATCGTTGTATTCTACGCCGAATTATGAATAAAAAATGTCTCTTGCAATTTTTATCTACGTTGCATGGATTCCAAGGAAAAATATGACGAAATTTCAATTTTCCTCTGAATGTTTGTTTCTCGCAAGTAAAGCAGTATTCCAAATAAGCAATCTGACCTCCGATTCGTAATCAATGATTAGTAATTATGTAATGTCATAGGATTTGTAATTATAGGATACTTCATTTTGTTCCGCTTGGTAATGGAATATTGTCATAATAATGCGTTTTGGAAAATTCGGAATTTTTTCCTCGGATTCTATGCAATGTAGAAAAGAATTAAAAAAGACACATATTAATCAGAATTCCACGCAGAATATGACAATATTTCTTATATTTCGAAAAAGTGAAATTTTCGGTTAGACAGACACCATATTGAAGCTGACATTTTGAGTTTCGCAAATCAGCGGGCCCTTCGTCCTGGCGAAGGGTTATATGCAGTCAAAAACATTTCTAATTGAGCTTCAGGGGGTAAGGATATTCTGATATTCGGAATAACGCCTGTCCATCATGTGTTAATCCTTTGTATTATCATTGTAGTATTCTGCTAACGAGTCATTGGATAAATTACACTATCATTTTCATTGCACATCACTATACACGCGAAGCAGATTACACCATTTCCGAATAAATTTAGAAATTTTGTTAATAATTTTGACGGTATTTTTCTTAATTTATCAACGTGTCCATCTACATCTAACGGATTAACACATCTGTCTAAGCGAGCTTTCAAGGATTTTGTTCAAATATCGCCTGTAAGTCACGATGTATTTCAACAATTTGTTAATGTTACTCAGAACGTATTAAGGAAGCTACTGTGAATACTATTGGAGAAATATTAATATTAAGAACTGCTAATAAGATTTAGTAATACCGGAATTTATAACACAATTCTATTATAACATGTGAAATGATATACTTTGCATAGCAATATCCCGAGTAGATGGAAAGTTGTATAAAAGTTTGTCAAATGTATTTTTGTGATTCCGTTATAAAATTCTCAAAAATTAAATACATGAGACTATCAGAAATTTACAGAAGTATTCATGAAACATTAACAGAAGATCTCCAAGAAAACCTCTTCGAAATGGCCAAATTATCTTTAATCATTATTTGAAATCAAGTAATTCTGAGCGTGATGTAAATTAATTTACTACCTTTGGCGATATTAACGATATAAAATTCGTTGACAGCCCCAGTATCAATGACTCTGTTCATAATTTTAAATTAAGCAACGTTTGAAGTAAAATCATTGACATTAGTTCTGTTGATGAGATTAAAAATATTTGACAGATTTAGGAGGAGAAATTTTGTTTAATATTTTCCATACATTTCCTTATATTTCAAATGTTCTCACGTAAATAGTTTATGAGAAACTTACAAAGAACACACGAGAAAAACAAAAGAAACACTTTTGGGCAATTTCTTTTAAATGGTATGCTTCTCGAAAGTGAAGTTATACTGCGGAAAGTACTAATAGAGAGCTTCGGCTCCGAACTTATTCAATTTTTCTTGGGTGCATCCTGAAATATCGATGATATAATATAGTTTTGAAATAAATTCTGGTATTTTAAATCTTATTAGCTGCGCTCAATATCAATCCTTTTCCAATTTAAGCATATATAATAAGCATTTACAATACTTTCCGTAATAGTGAGTAACAAAATTGTTGAAATATGTCGGGATTTACAAGCAGTATTTGTACTAAACCCTTGAAAGTCCGCTTAGATAGATGTGCTAATCCATTAGATATTGATGGACAAGTAGATAAACAATTAAGAAAAATACCCTCAAAATTGCTTACAAAATTTCCGATTTTATCTGAAAATAGTAGAATCTGTCGATCGAGCTTAGAACAATGCAATGAAAATGCAAAGTATCATTCATCGAATAATCGTCAGCAGAAAATTGCAATGAAAATACAAAGTCGGATTAGTCAGAGTTACCGGCATTAGATCCGAATATTCGAAAATCCTTATCCTGAGAAGCTCAATTAGAAATGTTTTTAACTGGGATTAAAGAAAAATTTTCAAGCTTCCCGGAAAATGATCCTCTTCATACAAGCATTCTCACATTAGCTCCTGACTGCTGGTCAAATCGCGATACAGCTTCTGAATTTGGTACTACCAAGCATTCGGTAGAAAAGGCGCAAACATTAAAAAAATCGGAAGGCATTTTAGCAATGCCTGCTCGGAAAGTAGGAAAATGCTTATTGAATAGTACAGTAGACAAAGTTGTTACATTTTACGAAAATAACGTAAACAGTAGAATTATGTCAAATAAAAAGGATACTGTGTCTATTAAGATTGGTGATAAAAGGACGAAAGTACAAAAACGATTATTGTTATGTGATATAAAAATTCTGCATACACAATTCATCGAACAAAATCCAGAAGCTGCAGTTGGCTTAAGCAAGTTTGCGGAACTTAGACCAAAATGGTGCATACTTGCTGGATCAAAAGGGACCCATAGTGTCTGCGTCTGTATAATCCCCGAAAATTTTAAGTCGATTTTCAATGCTGTCAATTTTCCAGCTATTACGACAGATTTACAAAATCCGTTGATCAGTTATAAAGATTGTTTTAAAATCATGACGTGCAGAAATGCAAAACCTGCTTGCTACTTACGTTCGTGTAATTCGTGTTGTGGAGTGGAAAAATTAGCTGAGATTTTAGCCGAATGTTTAGATAAACAAACTATCACAGAAGTATCTTTTAGTACTTGGCAGTCAACTGACAGATGCACATTAAAGAAGGAAAGCTTGACAGTGGATAATAACGCGAAGAAATAATCTGCGTGAAGACGAAGTATTAATTCACTTTGATTTTTCCGAAAATTATGCTTACGTCGTACAAAATGCTGCTCAAGCATTCCATTACAACAATGATCAGTGCACAGTCCATCCTTTCAATCTTTTATTACAAATCTGAAAATAAAATTGAACACAAAAGTATTGTCTTATTGTCCGATTGCACTACACATGATACAACTGCAGTATATATTCTTCAACGACCGGTTATACCAGAAATTAAGAAAATGTGTCCAAAAGTTAAGAATATAATTTATGTAACTGACGGCGCAAAACAGCATTACAAAAATCGATATCACATGATCACCTTAATGTATCATCAACAGGATTTTGGTGTACCTGCTGAATGGCATTTCCATGCTACGGCTCATGGAAAAGGTGCGTGTGACGGTATTGGTGCAACTTTAACTTTCAAGGTCATTGATTACGAATCGGGGGTCAGATTGCTTATTTGGATTACTGCTTTACTTGCGAGAAACAAACATTTAGAGAAGAATTGAAATTTCGCCATTTTTTTCCTTGGAATCCATGCAACGTAGATAAAAATTGCAACAGATATTTTTTATTCATAATTCCGCGTAGAATACAACGATATTTTTATAAATGTTATTATAAATTCAAGTTTCTTTCATAGAAGATCTCATTTAAAGATTTCTAAAAAATTGTTCGTTTCCTCTGGTAAATACATGTATTTACATCGATAAGAGAATTCAAGAAGGAAAATGAGCGCCAGATACTACATATACCAAATGCTGTGCTACTTTAATCGTGGATTTCGATGTCACCTGGCGCTCTTCGGATAACTTCATTTTAATGTGAGGACATTCAGGATTACATCACGTACTTGTCACTCGATAATCGCACTTTCTTTTTCTGTCGCAATGACATGATGATCTTTGGATATAGGAAGGTACGTCTTAGTACCTTCCGATGTCAATATTCGAATAATGTGGTGATGCAATATTCTATTAAAAATTAGAGGGATGACGGATAAGACAATTCTAACTAATTTAACGAACCTTTTATTGGTGTATTTTAAAATTTTTCAAAACTACTTAGGGGCCATCCATAAATTACTATGTAAATTACTATGTAAAATAGTGACTATTTTAGGGGGAGGGGCCGGCCAAGAACTACGGTCTATATAAAATATACGTATAAAAATCATAAAACTGTCTTCGGGCAGGGGGGAGGGGGGGGGGTAAAAAATGCCAAAAACGGCCTACGTAGTTTATGGATGGCCCCTTATCTGCGTTACTGAAGAAATAAAGTAAGTTACATGAATTTGGTGAATGAATTAGTAATATTTCACGCTTGATCAGTCAAAATAATTATTCCTTGTTTTATAGGCACCGACTTTTTACTTTTCATTAATAGTTTTTGACTTATTTATGTTTAGAGAGTAACGTACGGTAATTACTTTTAATCCTATACGGCAATGATTTCGTACATTTTTGAAATTGCAATAAAATGTAGTTGAAATAAAATTTGCTTGTTGGAATAGTTCTTTAAAAAAAAAGAATAAATCTAGGATACAAGTAAAACGGAATTAAAATAAAAATAGTTGTAATTAAGTTACATCGAAAATAAATTTAAGTTATATAGCTAACAACAAATATATTTTTTATAAATTTTTGAAATAATTCAGCGCAAATATAATTACTATGTTATGTAAATGTTAAATCAATTTTAAAACTTATATACATACTTCGATTTGTGTCGCTGAATTGCATTTGAAGAGTTGTATTGCATTCACTCAGGGAAATTTTGTATATATCAATAAATCAACGTAAAGTAGCGGAGAAGTAAGAAAATACAGCATGAACCTTGACAAGATATAGTTTCTTGAAACTCCTATTTGAGGATATGCGAGTTGAGTAATCGGTTCGAAAAGGTACAGAAATGTCTAAACTTTTCACTGGTGTAAACGATGTAAACAAAGTATTATTGTTTATAATAAATTTTCAAGATTATTATGTTGTAACTAAATTTCCGAACGTATGCTAACTTTTTTCTTCATATGACATAAACAAAAATTGTTCGCAAAAATGTTTTGTTTAATTTCGCAAAAGGACTCAGTTTGTAATCTATGAAACTGTGTTTGTAATGTAAAGAAAACCCAGCGCATGATTATCCGTGCTCCGTGCCACCGGCCGGACCGCCCGTACATCACGGTGGGCAGAAAGGACCGATAGGTTACACAAAAATGACGACAAAAACAGAAAACGGGGTTGTTTTTGGCGTTGATTATAGGTGAAAAATCACTTTAAATCGATATCGTAGGTGCTCCTGTTCAGTAGATATTGGCATTTTACATATTTCTGTTCGGAGTAGTTTTTGTGAAATTCTAAAAGCGTGAATCTTGACCGCTAAAATGTCGGCACAAAATTCTTTTTATTTCTTATTGTTTATAATCTATAGACATCCTGCTGGTTATTCACATAAATAAACAAAAAAGTAAACAACTAATAAAATGCTTGCCGCTCTTGTTTTAAATTTTCGTAGCATGCATAGCGATTTTTAACGATAGTACTACAGTGTACGTAATTTATGTTCGAATCTACATTAAACCAACACTAAATTTGTTGATAAATGTCAAGAATCTTTTGAACATTGATATAACTAGATGAATACATTGTATGATTATGTAAAACAATGTTTGACCCATAAGTTTTTACCCGGTAATAACCGTTTCCAAGGTGCACCACGTGAAGGCAACTTACATTTCACCTCTTTTATTTTATATTTTTTTTTTATTTTATAATTTTTTATTTTTTAATATTTAAAATTTTTTGTATTATTTGTTTCCACTGGTAGTCTCAATACTGCAGAGGATAGATTTGTTGTTAAATCAAACAAATTGTTTGATATTGCTTCCTGTAAATGTCCAATCGATGATAATAAACCTAGTGAAAGCTCTTGTTACTGCTTAGATAATTCTAAAAAGGTTCCACCTATTCAAAGCAGTTTCTTCTCGATCACAAAAAGTTGCGTCTAGTGGTAATTGGCGGAGTTGATTAAAAAATCACCAAAACATTGCAGAAGAGGGAACATAGAAAATGTATAGATGCTCAACAGTATGCAAATTTATCCAGCTATATTTCATTAAAGTCAGGTCCGTCTTCTACTCCTGAGTTGTCTATATCTGACTATTCAGATACTGATACAAGTGAATTAGATAATGTGTTTGAAGTCAGCAAAACAAATGCGAGTTAGTCTTTCAAATATGGCCTTGATTAGTGACCGACATGGTGCATCCTGCTGATCAACGGCTGCAATTGCCTCTTTTCAGAATTCGTCTTTTGATAAATCGTTGATAAATAAAAAATTTATAGAAGTAAATCCGGAGTTAGAAATTCTTTGCAGAAATTGAGCATTGACTTGGATGATATTCAAGGTTTATATTTTGACGGTTGGAAAGACAAAACAGCGGTTCAAGTAAAAGAAGGTGCTAAATTTTAGAGAAGAACACAAATGGAAGAACATATTTCTTTAGTACAAGAACCTGGATCTACTTACGTAGGGCATCTGAGTCCATCCTTTGGCTCAGTGGGGCATCAATGTGGTATAATTCGTTTAATGGAGGAGAGATTGGGCAGGCCATTGCAATGGATTATTTGTCTCTTGCACTTCAACGAATTGCCTTTTAGACACCTTCTGCAAAAAATTGATAATGCGACAAGTGGGCCTTTCAACCCAAACACATTTTCTAGAGCAATTGGGAAACGGTTAACTAACTGCGAAAGCCTTCCTGTCTGTAAGTTTGAAAAATATCTGTTAATTTACCTGTACTCAACTCGCAGGAACTCAGTAAAGATCAAAAGTTTCTTTATGACGTATCACATGCTATTGGTTCGGGCAGCTGCCCTAATGACCTTGCGAAGCAGAACCCCGGCCCGTTAGCACACTCCAGATGGTTAACTGCGGCAAACAGAATACTGTGATTGTATGTTGGTAATTCCAAGCTTCCTACAAACCTCAAAGTATTGGTCACATTTCTTTTAAAAGTATATGTTCCATCATGGTTTGCTATAAAAATGAGTGGCTCACGTATCGATGGAAGTAAACTTCTTTGGGAAACAATCCAAAAAAACAAGATACTTACCAAAGAGGTATCGTGACATCATTAATCCTGCGATTCAACATAATGCATATTTAGCCCATTCAGAAAATATAACGTTAACAATGCTGGCAGATGAAAGCAGCGAAGTAAGGCATATGGCCGTTTCTACCATTTTAAATGCAAGGCACCATGCACAAAAAGAAGGCACATCAGCGCCTCGCATTTTTCTCGTACCATCGATAAACTTCAATGCCAAAACATATGTACAGATGGTAAACTGGTCTTCCAATCCTTCGGTAGAGCCGCCAATTTTGCGCAACATTCCGGATAAGACTATTCAGTCATGTATTGACGATAACTCTAAAATAATGGCATTAATCAGCGACTTTCCATGTCATAGACAAGCGGTTGAACGAACTTTGAAGCTGGTAACAGAGGCCGCTAAATGTGTGGACTTGATGCTCGTGATGGCTACATAAAGGCACCATTGCAGTCAAGACGTACAATACCAGTATTTAATACAAAGAATCAATTCAATGGCTTGAGTGGCAAAGAATCGGGCTAAGGTGAAAAACTCTATGTCTATGATTGGATGGTTGGGACGGGTTAGTGTGGAACCCGACGTGCAGCAACCTTCTCGTAGTGGGTTCTGAGTCGTTTTTTTTATCTTTTTATGCCGTAAAACGGTCGAAGAGCTGCATATAAAGCTAATAACAGAGAGATAAACCTTCTGACTTTTGATGGACTGATACACATTTTCTTACTCCGCAAATTCCATTCGTTAAATTAAACAAAAATTTACAATTTTCAACTTTTTCAACAATAACACAGAAGCTACCTCTTCTTTTCTGTAAAGATATATCTCTTTGTTGACAACTTGGACAGTGTGAAATAGTATTTTAATGAAGTTTTTAGACCAGGTATGCTTATAAATAGGATAGAATATACCAGTACCCGCAACATATTAATTTTCATGCAAATTTCGACCATTCAAGTACTCGGCGGGGATATCTAATATTATCCGATCGGGTTCAACATTTTGGCCCCTTTACTTTATAAGGGACCACAACCTTTACGCACCTCGCCGAATCCAAACTCTTAATTTTGTGCTTTTCGGTACACCCTACTATGCAGCATCGTGTAATGCGGTTGTTTACACCCAAAACATCTGAATTTACTAGAACATGTCAACAAAGAATGTTTGGCTAGCAATTAATGCGCAAACATTGTCGCTTGACAAATTCTAAGCGATTAGATATGTACATATTTTTAAAACATCTACACAATCGCATAATGTGGTCACCTTTTCATGCAGGACAATACTTTGCTGTATTGCTGCAGTCAATGACTGAATTGGAAGTTTATGTTTTGTAGTTGACGTGCTAAAATTGCATGTGTATTTCGTAGCCGCTGGTTTTATAGACTCAAAAGTCCGTGCCCGAATATAAGCAAACAAGTTCGTAAATTGTCCAAAGGCGGGTATTCGGTTTTTGGAATTTAAGCTTAATTCCCAAGCTTTACGGGTTGTGCCGTCCAAAATTTGCAGCATCACGTACACAAGTACAGCACTCCACTTCTCCACCGGAAAACCTAAAGCTTTCAAGCTGCAAGTGCTCCGCTCGATCTATCATGCAATTTGAGTAAACCGACTTCATTTTCTTTATGCAACGTAGAAATCAAAAACAGATTTTTAAAATGTGCATTTATCATGACCATTTTGCATGCATACCGGTTCTCGAGAATTTTCCAGGCTTCGTTGAAAGACATGTTTAACAATGGAATATGACTTAATGATTATGAATTAATACGGCCGGATCGGGGGCCGACTTCAAATGATGAAATCTCTGTAAATTGTCCAGACTTGTATCGTTCATTACCAAAGAGGTAAAGTAATATATATATTTATATATATATAGGGAGTAAAACTGTAGATAATCGATGACCGTGACCATTGTGTGAGACTTATGTTGATAACATCTATTGGTTAGAAGTTAGATGTGCAGGGAAATGATCCATTTCATCTTTGAAATCCACGATCATGTCTAGATACGAATTTGAAAATTCGGTGAATATTCCATCGACGAAATAGGGATGTCTGGAAATATCGTCAGGCGAAGCGGAGTCCGTCAAACGTTGTTGAAGATTGCAGCATCTGTCCCACTTAGGTTGAATATGTTGTATTCTGATCTTAAGTCGACTCATCGTAATGTCAGGACACTTTGGTATCTGCGTGAAAACATTCGAAATTTTGTGCACGACGTTAGTGATTTGCGAGATAAGGTCATCGCAATTTACTGCAGCAACCATGTTGTCGACGCATTGACTCTCTGTAAAGTCGATTAAATTAGATGACTGGTTATGAAACGACTCATCAAAGAGATGCGTCAAATTAAAGACGTCAGTATTTTCATTCATGAAGAAAGCACGAGCGTGAATGACACTTCGACTATTTCGATTAGTGTTAGTTCAATAATTTTAATAGAAAATAATAAGTCGCATTAATTTCCCAATTGGAAATAAATCGAAATTGAGGAAAAGTTAAAGAATGTAAAATTCAAACCATTAGAATTCCCAAACAACTTGACCAAAGTCAATGAAAACGTTTAAACTTAGCTGACATTTCATTAGGAAAAAGATCTCGATGCGTTGGGCCTCCAACAATAGCGAATATGGCAGTGGCGATAACGACACGTCGAACGTCGAGGCTTCAGAGTTTTTGGTGACGGCGCTAGCGACGACCATCTGTTGTTCGGCAGCGTGGGGTAGCGAAGTGGGATGAGAACGGAGAGGGGCGTTAGTCTACGTTAGCCACGTTATCCAAGATGTCTTCCTTCAGGCTGGCGACGTTTGAGAATGGCGAACACGTGGGATCCGTTTAGGCCGGCAAGTTGCGAAAATGAAAGATGGATATACTCAAATTTCCAACATGTGTAACGAAGCCCAGAGCACTGTTCGCAAGCTCACTCAGTACTGAAATTAATATCTTGTTCCGGTTTCCACACAAGAATTCACTGATTCTAATATTTTCTCTCGCGAACCGCCATAATCCCGATCCTGCCAGCCCTAATCCAGATCGCCAAATGTTCAATTACGGAAATGTACGAAGTAGTTTGATAAAAAGCAGAATCGGATGCAGGTGGTGAAAAGATGGAAAGCAAATTTTGGAGTAGTGTCGATAATCAGGTAGTAAAACATGAGACGACTCTTTCTGAATTTTCACAAGAAAACATTTATATTTTTGCTTGACGCACAACATGTTTGAAAATATGACGCGCTATAGTTATAACATTTTTAGTCGCGTAGAATAAATTGAATGGCGTGTGGAAAGTACAAAAAGCACTTTTAAGAATTGGTATTGCGTGGATATCTGCACGATTTGGCATAGAGATCACGACTGACTCGTTAGGAATCGCACGATTCTTTTCAGGTATCAGTGTAGAGTGTAGCTGGGGGGGGGGGGGGGGTGCGACAGAACGCGGCGAGGAGATACATAGACAACCAAACTTAATATTATATACATAGGGGAACTAGGGGCAAAGTGGGATGGTTTTGGAAACTCGTATACAAAAAATATGAGGCATAAGAATGGTTTGGTGATATTTAGAAACCCTTATTTAGGTCCTCAACTAACTTATTATGAAACGCATTTAAAAAAAAGTATCTGTTTAATACTCCAAATTTCAATTTTACGAAACAACTTTTTTTTGAGAAATCTGAAAATCCAGGGGCAAAGTGGGACGGGTTGTTAAAATTACTTCTGGAAAGGTTTGACAGAGAGTGAGAGAAAGAGAGAGAGAGAGAGAGAGAGAGAAAGAGAGGGGGATGTAGAGAGAGGGAGAGAGAGAGACAGAGAGATTGATTGTCTTTATTATGGCTTGAGGTATTACCTCTTAGGCCAACCAATATAGAGCATACATACAGATAACTAAAACTAAAACTAAGCTTAATATAACATGGCATACTAACAGATGCATATAAAAGCGCAATACTAGTTCTATAACAAGGTAGATATAAAATAGATAGATAATAATAATAGTCGAGCGATTACAACGTAGGGTAGGGTACACGCATACCAGAAGTAAATGTGGATTAAAATACTAATATGTTAAATACAAAAAATACTAATACTAATAATGCTAATACTAAAATATAAAATACAAAATAATTACACTGAAATCCGACTTAATAGGAATTTTTTTAGTTTTACTTTAAACGAATACACATTTTCACTTGCGCGAATTTCGGCTGGAAGTTCATTCCATAACCGGGTAGAAGTGACAATAAAAGAGTTGGAATAGGATTCTAGCCGATGTATCGGTACTCGAAGTTCTTGCATAGAGCCTGGTCGAAGAGCCCTGGATGTAGATTCTTCACGCCACTGATAACGTTCATAAAGATAGTGGGGTACGTGGGTCTTAATAATCTTATAGGTGATGATACCAATGTAGTATAACCTACGCGATTTGGTGTTGAGCCAGCCAAGCTTATTACGATATGGGGTAATGTGCTCATCGCGCCGTAGATCGAAGATGAAACGAATGCCCGCATTAAACATTCGTTCCACCCTGATTTTTTGAGTTACATTGATGTCGTTGTAAACTGCGCAGCAGTAATCGAAATAGGGTAAAATCAACGAGGAAACAAGGGTTTGCCTAACATCATTTAGGAATTGAGCACGGTTATTACGTAGTTGACGTAGAGTGGAGAAGCCTTTATTGGACATTTGTATAAGATGGTACTTCCACGAGAGCGTTCCATCAAACACGAGACCCAAGTTCCTCACCGTTTTAACCCACGGAATGACCGAATTATTAATAACAATCGGTGTGATCGAATCAGTATTAAAGGTGTTCAGATAAAAAGCACTGCCGACAAGTAATGCCTTAGTTTTTTTAAAGTTAAGGACGAGGTCATTGCTATTCGCCCATTGACAGAAGCGAGTGATATCGAGTATTAGCTTTGCAATGGCGATGTCAAGTTCTGAAACACGACATTTAATTAAAATTTGAGTGTCGTCAGCGAAAATCATATGATCACTATGATGGAGAACCCTAGGTAGATCGTTAATAAATACTGAAAACAACAAAGGTCCTAACACAGAACCTTGGGGCACTCCAGCACCCACTGGAAGCCACGACGATCTAGTGCCATCCACCCCTGTGACAGCCTGAGATCGACACGAAAGGTAAGACGCAAACCACCGAATAGCGGTATCCGATAAATTAGCCATTTTTAGTTTCTGCAGCAAAAGCCTATGACGAATAGTATCGAACGCACGTCTAAAATCAAAGAGGATAACAATAGTTATCATGCGATTGTCTATTGCTTGCCTGCAATATTCAGATACATATAATAGTGCTGTTTGCGTGCTGTAGTCTTTTCAGAAACCTGATTGGTGAGAATCAAACCAATTACTGTTATTCAGGAACCCAAGTAGCTGATTGAAAACAATACGTTCTAGTATTTTAGAGAGAGCAGGAACAATAGCGATAAGTCGGTAATGAGCAGAAGAAACAGGGTTAGTAATTTTGCTAATGGGTATCATCAATGATTTTTTCCAGTCAGCAGGAAAGATGGATAAATTAAGCGATTCATTGAAGAGATGAACTATGTGAGGGGCAATGACAGGGAATGATTTGATGTAAAAACTAATAGGTATCGAATCAGAGCCACATGCCTCCGACTTTGCGTCCGACAAACGAGCAGCTACGTCCTCGATGGTGACATTAGCGAAGAAAAACCTACTATCGTTAAAATCTCCGTGATAAAAGTCTTCATCGAAATTTAGGTCGAAAAGATCAGTGTAAGGAGAAACAGAAGCTGTGTGAAAGGAATTGAGTTCATCCAAAGTGCAACACAACGGTTTAACAGCTTTATTAGAAGCCACCAGATCAAGGTTGCGCAACTCCCTCCACATGGTCTTAGCATCCCGAATATTAGTAAGTTTGTTTCGATAGTAGTTTGCCCTCGCTAATACCCATGCCTGCTTATTAGCCTTATTAGCAGAAATGAGTCTAATTCTTAAGGAGGGATCCCTGGTCCTGCGATAAGCACATAAAAGGCTATTTCTCTCGTATTTAAGTCTAAGTAGCTGAGGTGAAATCCAAGGGGAAGGCTTGTGAGTCGGTGTAAAGGTGTGCTTAGGGGCGTGCTTATCAAAAGTTTGCAATAGGCGATGACTAAGCGTATTGGTGAGTAAGTTCACGTTATTCAGTGGAGAAACAGAATTAAAAATATTCCAATCATAGCTATTCAGGTCCCTATGCAAACTCGATACATTGAACGAGCGATAGTCTCTACATGTGATTTGTGTCGGCTTTGCTTTCGGTGTTCCAATCTTACATTCGATATCTATCAGATCATGGCCACAGATAAAAGTTAGATTGGCTTGGCTATGTCCTAGGACATTTGTAAGGCTATCGACAAGGCAGTGGTCAATCCATGTATCAGTTCGGTTCGTATGATTAGTAGGATGATATGGCACGATTTGAAGAGCATTGGCTACGGCAAACTGTTGCAAATATGTAGATTCAAAATTAGCACGATTTAAGTCAATATTGAAATCACCCATAATAATGATTCGATCATAATTACAACTATGTTTTTGCAGTACAGATTCAAGTAGTTCGAGAAGAGCTTTCTTCGGTGGTCGATAGATAACCGCAAGTAGCACTCTGAGGTTCGTAGTAGCGCTGTGACCAACTTCAACAAGCATAAACTCGAGGGGGTTAACGGAAGAGCATTCAGATTTTTCTAAGATTTTGTAATTTAGAGCGGTATGAATATACATAGCAACACCTCTACCGAGCTTATACTTGCGGTCATTGCGAATCAAGTGATAGTTAGGCAAAGAAAAATAGGATTCAACAGTTTTAGTATTAAACCAGGTTTCAGAAAGAATAATAATGTGATAAAAATTTTCGGTGAAATAAGATTTAAAAAAAGAAAATTTATTAGCAGAGCCGAGAGATTGAACATTAATATGACATACTTTTAGATTAATATAGTTAGCGTTTACTGGAATTATTGAATTAATTAAAGCCTGGTTGCTTCCGGAAGTCGATGCAACCGTTTCACTATTTTCGCGAACACTAAGAGTGCTACATGCCAAACGTCAATCGCTAATTCTTCGAAGATCTTCCTCGCAAGTAATGTCGATCGCCTTAGCGCCGCTAGTTGGTCGAAAGCGTACAATGCCGTGATAGGTGTAAACATATTTATGCGGATGGTCCTTCACTAACGCACGTGCTTTTCTGAGTAAGTTAAGCGTCGCAGATGGTAAGTGCTCATTGATAAAAACGCGGTTTTTCGCATAAGAGTTATCAATGTCGGTGGTAAATAGCATCTTCTTAGCTCTCATGCCTTTGATGAAGGCAAATCGTAGGTCGGGATTGGAGAGTTTTACCAGTATTGCTGGGTGCCTATGGGATATTGACGAAGACGCAAGCATGGAAGCAGATGAGTCGGTGCCATTTGTGCGTTGTAGCCGATAATCAGAAAGAATGTCTTCTATGTGAAGCGTCACATTCAATACATCGGCGATTTTGAGTGAAATTTGTCGCAAATCTTCCATGCCTTTCGGAGGAACCCCTGTGATTATTAAATCGCAGTTCCGAATGTCATAGCCCATAGTCGCTCGATCTGCCTGTAAGGACTGTACATCAGTTTGGAGTGATTTTACACTAACTTCTATGTCTTCTACTCGCTCCTCCAGCTTCAATATTCGATCCATCTTTCCATTTATTTCTTCAAAGCGCGCATTCTGTTGCGCGTTAAATTGTTCTTGTCTATCAAGATATAGTTGTAGCGCAGGAGGCATGGCACACGTATCGGACGTATCCGATTCTACAGAAGTAGCGCTATTGGAACGGAGAAGACGAGGCGGAGCGAGCAGAGTTGAGTTCAGCTTCCTTTTTTTGCTCTTAGCGGCAGGTATATTAACGCAGCAAACAAATCCACCCGATGCAGTCGTGGCCGCATTTTCAGGTTTGCAATCTTCATGAAATGCAAGTGCGCAAACAACACATTTTATTTTGTCGTCGCCAACGAGTTCGGCATTGCATTTATTGCAATTTTCCATTTGAGAAGCGTGCACGAGATAATAAGATAATAAGAGCCCGAAATATAGCCGTACGTGCATTAAAGAGAGAAGGCTATACAAGCGTGTGGTAAACCCGCTTGGAAGGGGCGCGTGAACCGTACGCGTCTCGTGCACCGCGCAGCACGTGAAGAGAGGGGCCGCCGATAAGCCGTCGGCTGAATGTATAGTTCAGAAATAACGCAGATGATCACAATACGAGTGGTTGAACTAATCAATCACGACAATGCATGCGTGATTACAAGGCAAATGTCAGGCAGAAAACCATTTATTTTTTTTAGATTTAGATAATGAAGATTATTTTAACAATTATAGGCATTCACAGGTCTCGCATCTCCACATTTCACCAACCTGCCAGTGGAAAGAAAGCGAAGTCAAAGGTGACAAACACTCGGTGATCGGTGTCATGCGACAAAGTGTCGAAGTCACTGACAGCTAGTGGGCAACGCCATTTTGCGTAGTGTGACGTAGGCGATGACGTTTCGGGCGTGCGCAGATGTCTCGGTGGAAAAGCAGCAACGGTTAATTCCAGAATGACTTTTTTAGCTTTTCTCGCCTGAAGTAGACACGGAGATAAATATCCCAATTAATGATCGTGATCCGAGTCTTCTCTGGAACGTCTGTGCAAAATTTTAACTCCCACAAAACGGGGTTTAGAGTGTAATTTAGAGAAATTTAGCGGAGCTCGACAAAACGTGACTGCGTGTACTCACCGCTAGAGAGAGAGAGAGAGAGAGAGAGAGAGAGAGAGAGAGAGAGAGAGGGAGATTGAAATTTATTTGTTAGTGTCCTGGCCACTACGAGCCGGGGAAACAACTCAAGAGAGAGATGGAGAGGAAGAAAGATAGAGAGAGAGAGAGAGAGAGAGGGAAAGAGAGTTCTTACTTATCTCTGTGAACCTAAATCAAAACGGAACACATTCCACTTTACGCCACCCACTTTGCCCCAAAATAGAATTTTTTTAAACACATCGTAAAAAAACATCCTCAACCCCAAATGAAACAAATAAAAAACGAAAATAGAGTGTAAGAGAAGAGTATTAAGTCATCCAATTCAGATTTTAATTGCGCTTAATTTATTGATACTTACTAATCGATTGGAAATATGTCTGAAATTACAAATTGACTTCGACTTCCTAGGTCATGTTTGAACGGTTGTAAATACTGAACGGAAACTGAAATATGTTTCAAAAATTGTATTACGAGAACTCTTTTGCAAATAAACAAAGCATAGGAAATATTCTAATACAGCGAAACGCCAAAATCCCACTTTGCCCCTACTTCCCCTGTATTTCGGAAGAGATATGAAAATACGTGACTGGCGATTAATATGATGACATGGACCCAGCCAGCCTGCCTGAATCGAGATAGACTCGGTATATGACAAAACGTTTCATTGTGAATGAGATTTTTTTAGTGGTAATGAAATAAGATTATTGAAAGATGGCTTCAAAACACGACTCGTCGTCCGCAGTGATACGAAATATGTCACTGATCTATCTAATACCTCACCCACTTTAAATTATTAGATTCCGCCATGAAGACTTAATAATTAGTGTTTGAGTTGATTGTGACCAAGCAAGAGGTCAATAGAAGATACCCACTTACCTAGCATGCGGACTACAGGAGGAAAATCCCGATGAAGCCTCGCAGTGGCAAATCAGCAATATTCCGGACCATTCTTACAGTGAAGGTTAGACGTAATGCATCATCCCAATTCTCATATCTCCAGTTTTCAATTATCGACATTATTTCCTCGCACCTCCCATTACCGGTCCGACAATTGGGAGTCAAGCATTTGAACTTCGGGGTCCTCGATTTACTTGAAAAAGCATCCGTTCTTGTTAGAACCTTCCTCCACACTTTCGATACGCGAGTCCCTTTCCCCTTGTATTGCGCCACATACCGCCAAGTTGGAAAACCGGCGCTCCGTCGTTCGTTGCATTCACGACGCGAGAGCCTGTTCCATTTTCTTCCCGTCCACGGCTACGCATCCGACAGCCGTTCATTTCGTTCGTGTGGGAACACGTTTGTCGCGTTCACGACGCACGAATTCCTTTTCCTATTTTATGCTTTCATGCAGTAGCTTCGCCTCGACGTTCGTCGTATTTACAAAATAGAAAATTCCGTTTTCAGTTTCTTCCCCTACACCACGGCTAGGCAACCGCTTGCAGTTCGTTTCACTCGATCGTCAAATAACGTTCCATGACGCAATTACCTACCTCTGTACCTCCTTATGACGACAATTAAAGTCTCTGATTGCGCGAATTAATATTGCAATGTTACCTCTCCCCCCTCGAAAGTGCTGTTTCTATATTCCCATTGTCTCATTCGAAGCGCGCTTTTGAGATTAAAGACCCGAGAGTAAGATGGTCATCGGCACGATGCCGAACACCTGACGCTCGGGGCCTGGCAGCAACGACAGGTGCGTAAAAGCCGTCATGCAAGTCGACGTCCGAGACATGCCGACAACCCCCTGATGCTCGGGGCCTGGTTTTCCTACCTCTCCCCTTCGAAAGCGCTCTTTCTAGATTCCCATTGTCTCATTCCAACCATGCTTTTAAGATTAAAGACCTAGGCCGACCCCCGAGACGTATCGATGACCGCATAACGCTCAGGTCCTGGGAGTTACAACAGGCGCATAAAAGACGCCATGCAAGTCTCAACGCGTTCCTAAGAATGTTCACTCATGGACCCTTTTTTAAATATGACCATTTTAAATAATAACCCATTTTCTTTTTGTACAATATCATGCAGGAAGGAAGATGAAGAAAATATAGAAGATATATTTAATAAATTTTATTTTTATTTCTCACAATCATACATAACAATATACAGTAGCAATCAAATGAAATTAATATTTTCAATATCATCAACTAATGCATCAACTAATGCAATAATCATAGGTAGTTGACCATCCATCGTATCATAGCTTGATTCGAAATGTTTATAACATCGACGACATTCACGTATATCAGGATGCATTTGCATAGCAGGTGGCAAGCATGCCCATGCTTCTTCAATTTTCCGGTTAGCAAACATGCAAATGAAATCGATATACAGACATTCTATATATTTTGTTTCCATCAATGCGAGACGTTTTACTTCGTAATAACTCCTTAATGAACGTTGTGGAGATGCAGGTTGTTCACACAGATTTTCCTATACCCAATTTTTAAGTATTTTTACATTATCTTTAGCGCATGTTCCATTAATCGTATGACTTTCACACTTCTCCGACAATTGATATTGCTGCTACTGTTTCAGTTTTTTTAAAGATGGGCATTCCAAAACGCCGAGATCGATAAGAAGCGTTTCATATATTCTCCAACCAACATTTTTTATCGACTCCTTTTACATAAATTTTGTTAGCACATTTAACGACATCCTCCAAAGTTTCGTTTATAACGTCAAATGGTACGTCGCCAGATTTCCCTGGTAAACCGTGATAATTATGCATTAACCAGTTATTGACTTTTTATAGTGTAAAGGTAACCACACCCATTGATATGGTGGTTTAAACACATAAGTCATAATTTGACTGTAGATAATATTTATTATAGACATTTCCTTCGGTATGAACCGCTTACCAGGGCCGCGGAATCCCTGAAGGTCTGCAATGTATTCCAATTCGTATGATACTGATTCAATAGCGATTAAAGTATAACCGCATTTTATTCATTAATTGACGCATGCGCAATAATGGTTACCCGCTCTCAAACCAATTTCTTTACATTTCCACTTATGGAGTTATGTTCTACAATGCGATCACGTTAAATTAAACAATAAGCAGAAGTGTTTGCAGGAAAATTTTATCATCAAATATATGACAAATTGCGTTAGATGTTAGATTATTAGTATTATTTGTTTTAGCTCCGTCGGTTTTGGTCAATCTCCCACTAATATGTATCAAACTTTTACATGGTAAAATACATAAATCTTGATGTTACACGGCAATGCGAATTTCATCATTTTAGCCAAATGAACTTGTATTGTACACGGAGAGAAATCTGAAAGGATGAAACTGTAGGTATTCCTTCCCCACTGTACTAAGAGTTGGTGCTGGTTCTGCACCATGTGTCGCGTGATATCAATGTAAGAAACCCACAGTCTCAGACTGTGAAAACGCTTAGGATGAGACTGCAAAACTGCGATGCTTTCTTCGAGGCTTTCTCCCGCCTAAATTTTACTTTTTAGACTAGGGCTCTCGCGGACTTTTTTGTAGGAAATTTTCTCCTCTACAAAAAAGGTTTAGTAAATTTTTGCTCTATCTTGCACTGTTTTCGATACGGAAGCGATAGAACGAAGAACATCGAGTTTTTAAAACAAAAGATAAACATGGCGTCGGACGCTGAATACGTTGTTTTTCATTCTATTGCTTCTGTATCGAAAACGGTGCAAGATAGAGCAAAAATTTACTAAACCGTTTTTGTAGAGGAGGAAATTTCCTACAAAAAAGTCCGCGAGAGCCCTAGTCTAAGAAGTAAAACTTAGGCGGGAGAAAGTCTCGAAGAAAGCATCGCAGTCTTGCAGTCTCATCCTAAGCGTTTTCACAGTCTGAGACTGTGGGTTTCTTACATTGATATCACGCGACACATGGTGCAGCACCAGCACCAAATCTTAGTACAGTGGCGAAGGAATACCTACAGTTTCATCCTTTCAGATTTCTCTCCGTGTAAGATTGATGTGCATACAGCTCGTAATGAGCGATAGATTCGTCGAAAGCGACTGGGTTTTGAATGCTGAGTATTGGATCCTCCATTATTGTAATTATGATAACGTGCGATAAGCAAGCAAATACAAAAACGGCAATAAAAATGTTTAATCTTCACTGTTTGATATTGTGGTGATAATGTAACTTGAGTCCCAAGCTTTTCAGAAATAGAACGTTCCGACGTGTTAACGTCTTGTGAATTTGACGACGACTGATCTGTTTTATCCATGCTGGTTTACTATCATAGTAACTATTAAGGTTCTGACCATTGTACAAAATACCCATTGTTACGTAGATTTAAGATTGAGTCGTATTGTAATAGTTTTACCACGAAAATTCACTAGTTCTCCGTTCTTATTAACAATACGCAATTTAATATGATCTATTAATCTAACGGGAACAGGTATGTAAATGAAATGATTCGGCACTACCACAATCTTATATCCGGGTGCCACAGTGGGAAAAAATTCATGAATCGTATGCGCTCTATTGCTATTATTGTAAGCGCCTGCAATTATATTGCACTGTACGCGAAATGCATTAACTTTTATTACTAGCAAATCCGAAATGTGCACCTTGTTTGCTTTCAAAATTCGTCTATTGAAGCCCAATGTTCGCCCAATCGAATCGATTGATGTAAAATCAATGTCTCGATTAGATCTGATTTCACTACGTTGTGTATTATTATTATTATATTTTATATCTAACGTAATATCACTATACTCCGACAGTTTGTTTCTGATCTATTCTGCTATATCCTCAATTTCATAGCTCCCGATCGGCACAGTAATTTGATGGTTTCCAATATGAAATTTATTATTAACGTGAACATTTTGGATTGAATTGAACGTTAAAAGTTCAATGAAACCCAATGCATAATTCTTCTGCGGTAAAAATTCAATAGGTGGAAAATATTGCGTTGCCAGTACTGAAGACTGTCCCGAGACCGTCAACGTAAAAGTATTATTCATACTGATTGTTCAAATTATACTGATTATCATAATATTTTATGCATTATATTTATACAACTTATACTTGTTTGGACAAAACAGATGATTGCATAAAAATTTGAGACATAAATGTCCACAATCGAAAGTATCATAGTCTTGAAATGTTTCACGTTATACATAATGCTACCTTCACCAAGATATTTTTCCAACTCAGCAGATGTAGTAAGATTTCCAAAGCTATCAAAATAAATGACTTTAGAACCCTGTTTTCGATAAGCTACCCAATGTGTCCCCGGACCGTTTCCATCGACTAAATTTATGACTGCGCATTCATTAACCTGGGGATTCTTCGGTAAATTATTACGCATAAATACACCTCTAAAATTCGGAATTCCAGCTTCTTTCGAATATTTTAATATATATATAATATATGGTACCTTTACAAGTTTTTTCGATTTTTTCTACATTTAATATCCAATCCTGTTTTATATGGTTTTAATTTTTAACCTAGACCATTGTTATAAGGTTTAAGATATAACTCTTTACCTATAGCTATTGTCTCTATAGCACGATTATGCCTTTCACTTTCATGTAACTGCTTTTGAGCAGCTTTTGCCTCATTAACAGCCTTGGTTATACCCGCTGCGCCACCGGCTAATGCACCTACAGCACTTAATCCAGCAAATATGGGTGCTAGGAATGGCAAGAATCCTCCAACCTTTGCAGATATCGATATCTGTCGAGTTTTTTGCATGAATTGCTTGCCGCCGGCTTCTTTTACTGCTTTACGCGCCCCTTTAAAAGCACTCGACATAACATTTTGAACATTATTACTTGTGACATTAACATTTTAGCAGCCGCAATAATATTGTTTACTTTTTTGACGCTTTTTTCTTTTTCAGACCCATGCCTAATTTACTTATTAGTTTCATTGTGTTTGCAACACCCCAAGCTGTCGCCTTTTCTGCAATGCTTGCGTCCTTTGCTAAAACTCGCTTCCATGCCTGATCCGCTAATATTCGATCCGTCTCGCTTCTACCGGTGGGATTTTCATGAGTTTTGGAATAAGCGATATCGTGTTCCTTGCAAGCTTTGTCCAAGGGATTTATCCCCGGATGCCCCCTTGCTAAGCGTTGCTTTAATCTTGTACCAGGTCCACAGTACTGAAAACCGGGTATATGAATCTCTACCGTTAATTTATTAATTAAAGGATTGACTAATCCTCTCCCACTCTTTATCTGTTTTTGCTTTTTGTGTTTACTTACGTATGTAATCATTTTAAGATGTACATCATTCAAATAACAAAATGTTAATGACTGACAGTACATATAAGTGCGCTACCTATACTTTTATGCTCAGTTATTATCAGCATGCGATTTCATAAACAACCAACAAAAATCCCAACCATCAATTTTGACGATTTAACATCGTCTGTTCAAAATAATGCAATTAATGATAAACGACATGGAGAGTTGTTGCCTAATAATATAAGTGCACTTTTCTGTGGCCCGTCTAATTGCGGAAAAACAAATACGCTACTCAGTCTAATTATTGATCAAAATGGGCTAAAGTTTGAAAATATACATGTATATTCGAAATCATTAAATCAACCCAAATATCAATTTTTGCAAAACTTACTTGACTCCGTTGGGGGTATAGGATACTTATCCTTTTACGACAATGAACAGGTAGTACCTCCGAGGCTAGGACGAACTCTATTATTATATTTGATGATGTTGCATGCGAGAAGCAAGATAACATTAGATCCTTCTTCTGTATGGGTATGCCCCCGCAGGGGACTTGTGGATGAGAGCGGAGCGGGTTATCTCCGTCCACAATTTTATTGTGGAAGAGTGAGGGGTCGAAGTGCCCGAGCTCGAAGAGGAGCAATGCTTTTGAAAGATCCGCTTCTCTTAGCAAGTTTTGAGAATTGACGACCTCACGGACCCGATCGTTCGGCTGGTCTGTGCCGACGAATGCCTGATCGTGAAACGACTCGAGAGACCCACCGTACTGGGGAGCTAGGGTGCGGTGTCAAGCCCCTGCCGGCGGGTTCCACACGGGGGAGCGCTACGGCGTGCCGTGTCCGTGCAGGCAGTAACCGCAGAAAGGGTTGGCCTCTAGCGGGCCGTGGCGACGTTAGAAAGGTTCTCTGAACCAACAGAAGCATCAAGGCAGGCAGCTTGTTGCTAATAAATGTGGTAGCTGACTTGTTGTATATCTTTTTTAAGTGTGCACAACCGGCGGTGCTGGCGCATCACTAAAATTTGGCCCCATCCCCCATGGGGGGGGGGGGGGGTTTTTAACCCGAACGGGAGGCAAGACACCTTAAATAACTGTACTAGGTGTATGGGTATGCATATTTGCGTCGATTGATTTTATCTCAGTCAAACGTATGCTCGTGTTCCCAAGCATCTTATTCGAGATAACGTAAACTTTCTGGTTTTCTTTAGGCATGATGAAATGAATCTTAAGCATGTGTATAATGATCATGTCAATACGGATATGTCATTTAACACTTTCAAAGATATATGTGCCCAATGTTGGAAGCATAAGCAGATAATATTATAGTAATAGATAAAGATAGTGAATTAGAAGAAGGAAAGTATAGAAAAGGTTTTGATTGTTTTATAAGCATAAATGATTTTAAGAGCAAACGAAAAATGTTGTAACAAGTCAATGCAGAGTGAGACTCGCATGCATACATTAACATGTCCTCCCCACTTCAATAGCAACAAGACGCATTACATCAAATTGTCAGAGCTAGAGAATCTATACGCCGGAAACATCGGTTATTAAAAATCGATTAATAAACGCATGGCCTTGCGATAAGCGAAACCCTCAAACCTTTAATAAGTCCATTGGAAAAAATAGCCAATGCTTCAAAAATGTCGATCAACATACATGCAATTTATGATACACAGCATAAAGTAGCGGATAGTATGTAAATTAATAATGTTAACGATTTTGATGATGATGATGATGATATGCGTGATGGATATAATACCCCTTCAGAGCAGACATTTAGCAGTGATATTAAAATACCTACATATAATACTGAAGCAATGTTATCAAATAAGTTTCTGATTTTACTGATGAGGAATATTCACTAGAAAAGTGATTTCATTGATACAATTTATGGTGTTCGCATAGTAGGTGGTACTACAAGAATCGGCAATTCGACAACAGAATTTAAGAATAAAAATGTAATTGTTAAGCATAACAAATTTGCTTTTACTGAAGGTTTGCTAGAGTTATTATCTAAGAAAAAAGCTGATATAGCCATAATCGAACAATCTGATTTAAACAATTACAAAAGTATACTTACCTTAACTAATGCCCATAGGAAAGATTGGAATCAGGAAAAACCTATTCCATATAATGCTTCCCACAAGCATCGAAACTATATCAAAGATATGTTCAAAGATGTTCCGGTGGTAATTTGCCTGAAAACATAATTGCTGGACAAAACCGTAAAATTGATTACGTGCATTGGGATGATCCAAATGAACTTGTCGATCGTTTGCGCCTTCTAATAACATCGCAAGCTGCTGGTATTTTAAGTTTTTCGAATGAAATCTTATCGATCATTGAGGAGTTGCGCGAAGCTAATATAATCTATTAATTATGAGATAATTATGTCAGTATCATAATGAGCATCGATGTATTTGGACGTTCGTCCCAACGAGCACGAAATTAAGTATTTTAAAGTGTTGAAATTTCTACAGACGGTTCTTATGATTTTAAGAAAACAAAGTTATGTATTATCGAAAATCCGACAGATTCGGATGCTTACTTTGAGAGTATTCCACACATCTATTCGCCATATTAAAAAACAAACAGATGAAATGCGTAAAGATGTAATTAAACATAAAATACTTTAATGAGAAGATTGAATATTTTTTAAAAAAGTATAAATGAAATGCATCAAAATATAAATAAAAATTCTAATGAAAAAGAAATGAGGCGGATTATATCTTCAGATATCGGAAATTATATTACTGAATTACGTCAAGAAATAACTAAAAATACAGTGGTCCCCGTCCTAATGCATCCCGTCCTAACGCATATTCCCTTCCAAACGCATATTTCTTTCCCGTCTAAATGCATAGATTCCCCTTTGTTCCTCTCCCCACAACACGATTCTTAGTTGGTAGCGTTGATGGTGAGACATCTTGGCGCATGCTTAGTATGATAAATGCAAAGAGACTTTTGCCGTAGTGGGGGTTGAGGGAGGATATGCGTTTGGACGGGACGGCCATTTTTGATGGAACGAAACATATAAGTTAGGACGGGGACTACTGTACTAGTAATTTATATAAAAATAAATACACGCTTAGCAATCTTACGAATAATATCACTGTCTTAGAGCGGGAAGTAAAGAAACATAAAGACGATTTGAATAAAAATAATGGGTTGATTGACAGTCTTATGGTAGATATTGCTGATATAGAAGGAAGCTTAAAAAACATACCTATGACTTAAAGGAGAGTAGTACTGTAGCTCACGATGCTCAGAAATTTATTTTTCACCTAGAACAAAATGTCCACAAAAACAGAGATTCCTTAAAGAAGATTAATGAAGTAACGGATGTTATGAAGAGGGACATTTTACATTTGTAGTCCTTACGAACGAATTAATTAGTTAGTCTGAAGAATGTGAATAAATAAACTGTTTACAACTATCCACCCAACAGTTTTAATCAAGGCGTTGTCATATCTGTTTAACTACAATGACTTCTAAAGAAAAGAAAGAATTTGTGAAGGAACTTCATGAACCAAGAAGAAAACATTATTCAAGACCGGGAGTAAATATTCGTCGATTCGATAAAACTTGGCAAGCTGATCTTGTAGAAATGATTACATGTGCAGATGAAAATAAGGGTTACAAATATTTATTAACTGTCATCGATGTGTTCTCTAAGTATGCATGGGCCCGCCCGGTAAGAAGAAAGACTGGTGATGACGTTACAGCTGCCACGAAATCGATATTTGAAATGGATCGAATTACAAAGAATCTACATACCGACCGTGGAAAAGAATTTTATAATTCGAAACTTGAAAATTTAATGAAAAAACGTAATATCAATACGGAACTGATCCAAAGTAGCGTCTTCGACCAGGGTGCGATAAACCATTGTGAGGGACCGCTCCCAGGAAGCAAAAACTTTCCTCACATCAACCATCTTGATATTATGAAAACTTGGGTGGACTCTGGTAAAAAAACGACGATTCTTCTGCGTGCCAGCACTTGAGATTTTCGAAATACTGGCACCATATTTATATATACGTCGTATTTGTAGCGCTTTTCGAGCCATGTAGTGGGGTGATCATTATTTATCTATTACTTTTGCCCGTTATGTAAAAAAAGTCTGAGGAAAAAAAGCTATTGACAGGAGAATAGATATTCGAATAGATGAGTTTAATAGTACTTATACAGTCCTACAGTTATACAGTCCTATATTTGAATTTGAAAAAATAGGGTATCTTAATATTCAAAATCGGATGCGAGATTTTCACGATCGGCTGACATCTGAGATTTTATTTTTTCTTCATACCACTTGTTTCTATATTACACATCTCTCCCCTGAAAACTATGCACACATTTACACACTGGTACTCTTCGAAAGCCCCGCGTAGAGTATCGAACACTTTTAATTTTACAGCATCAAAGAAAGCATTAAATTCCAGTATTCAAAATTGATCGCGAGTCCAGATTTTGTGCGATTTTCGAAAGTGTCATCAACTTCCTCATAAATGAAGAGCGGAGAGAACGAATCTAAAATATTGCTCATCTCCTGCTCCATATCCGAATCGAGATGATCGAATCTCTCATCACCAATATCCTTGTTTTCCTCCTGTGTATTAATATTCGTGGATTTAATTTTCTCTCGCATGGCAATGAGGCGGTTGACTGCCAACTCCACAGTGTTTTCGATGTTGTATTCCACTGATGTCGCTGGATATGACCGTAAACTTTCAATTTTACCGTCGCAATTTTCACAAAACTCGCGAATTGTATTCGTGGTAGTGTTACAATTTTTTACATTAAAATATTTATATTCAACCCACGTATAGAGCGTTTTGAGATGTCGTTGGTCTTCCATTTATTATTCTTTATTTTTCTGGAGAACGATGGAAAGTTACGGAGAGTTAATTGTCGAGAGACACTGATAGTTCCGTGGTCCTATCAAGGGATTTATATGATTCGCTGGTGAGATTATTGTAAAGAAATAGTAGAGGGCCGATGATGAACGTAATGACTAATGGGTTTTACACGAGTCTCAACTCGTATAGCATCTTTAAGAGATATAGGTCCCGAGATATTAGATAATATGCTTAGAAGTTTCATGTGTTTTCCCAAGGATGGTCATATTTAAAAAAGGCTCCATGAGTGTACTTTCCTTAGGAACGCATTGAGACTTGCATGGAGGCTTTTATGCACCTGACATAGCTGCCAGACCGCGAGCGACAGGTGGTCATCGACACGTCTCGGGCGTCGCCCCAGGTCTTTAATATTAAAAGCACGATTTGAATGAGACAATGAGAATCTCGAAAGAGCGCTTTCGAAGGGGATAGGTAGGAAAAACTGACCTGTCACAGCTGCCAGGCCCCGAGCGTCAGGGGATCGGCATCGTGCTCTTAAAAACACGCTTCGAATGAGGCAATGGGAATCTAGAAAGAACACTTTCGAGGGGGGAGAGGTAGGATTGCAATATTAATTCGCGCAATCAAATCATCGAATCAAATCGCGACCCTAATTCGCGAGTCATCTCGCGAGTTACCCCTTGCGGGCCACCCACCCCGCGGATGGCGCAGACGCCTCTTAGTACACCTACGCCACTCAAAACATTCATGATTTTGTGCTCATAAAACTACCTATTAAATTATTTTCTTTCATGTAATAACATTTTACATAGTCCGTACGATATGTGTGTGACGATACTAATAAATATATATAATGTATATTTACGACAACTATAAGGCACTTGTTTAAATTTCTCATGAGATTCTCATAAGAAGCCTACTTAAAATGTTACCGCAGGAAATACATGTACATATATATTAAATATAAACAAATAACTACATAAGAATTAAATTTATTAAACTTGTTTTCTATGTTTTCAATTAATTTACCTTCCTGCATATTGTAATATGTAGTAGTAGTAGTAGTAGTATGAATTTATTTCCTTTCAGATACAAAATATCCATAAGGATAATACATTAGGAGAACAGCATATAAAATATAAAAAAGAAAAAACGAGTAACCGCGCCGGTGTAAAAATCGCAAAAAGTTAGTTACAGATTATTATTTGGTGATAATCGGTGTAAAACGATCGGATTTACAAAATAGTGCATATAAACGCAAGATAACATAAAAATACAAGCTAAAGCTTAAAACAAGATGACCGGTTGACGCGGACTGTCACTGTTGCGCACGAAGACGATCCCGCCGCTCGACCTCTCTCAATTATAAACAGAAGCAGGATTCACGAAACGCATTAACTCTGGGTATCCTCATCTCCGGAATTTCTAGGATTTTCTTGATCCAATTTATAAGCATCGATGCTACTGTGAAGGACAGAGGGAGGAGGCCCAACTCTGCCCTGAGCGCATAGCCGGGAGTTGACATAGGAAGGCAAAAGAGGCACTTGAAAAACTTGAGCTGGACTTTTTCCAGATCGTCTAGATAGCGAAGTGACCATATTGGGGCAGAATACAAAAGAATGGTGTTAACAAGCGAGTTGTATAGCGTAAGCATGGCCGACCACGAGTCGACACCAGCAGATCTTATAATTGCCAGAACGGCGCTCGAAGCCCCAGATGCCCTTGCCATGGCGTAGTTGGCAGCAGAGCGGCCCAAGGCTGTGGAGGAGAGCTCAATACCGAGGTACTTCACTCTCTGGACTACGGCCACAGGATTACCTTTTTACGTGAAGCCATTATCATGAGCGCTGCGTTTACCTGCACGTTTAAATATAAGTATTTGAGTCTTCTCGTATGTACCGTAAGGCCACTGAGATCGGCATAGTCGGCTAAAATTGTTAGTTTACGGCGAAGGTCCGAGGAAGAGTATGCAAAGATGGTGAGATCGTCCGCGTACAGCAGCATCAGGAGGTCGTATGTCAGGGTGAGATCAACACCTCTAGATCCACGTGCTCGAAAGTATGATACAATATCGGAAATAAATAAAATAAACAAAAGTGGACTGAGGATTACACCCTGGAGCACGCCCTCCGATATCTCAACTGTATCTGAGGGGCCGTATCGTGTTCTGACATGTACTGCTGCGCCATCGTACAGCGCTTTTAGTATCCTAATAAGCTTAGAGCTAATTCCTAAGGAGTTGAGTTTTTGCCAAAGTAGTTCATGCGGGATGGAGTCGAACGCTCTACTGAAATCGACGAAGAGAGTGTAAAGTTTACCCCCTCTGCGCCTTAACATAATTAGCGCAGCCGAAAAGACCGAAAAGATATTGTCTGATGTAGAACGGTCCTTCCTGAAACACGATTGTTCTTCAGGAATAATGTTTCGCTGGGTGGCCCACAAGGTAAGGCGGTCGCAAATAAGTTGCGTAAATATTTTAGTGCAGACGTTTACCATGGCCAGTCCTCTATAGTTATACGGGTCATCGCGAGGTCCCTTTTTGTTCATCATACAAAGAAACAATTCGGACCAGCTTTTCGGTAATTTTTCAGACGATAACGTTTTATTGAAAAGTCCAAGCAGAAGAAGATGCCAGTTGAGGCTCAAAGCGCGGTAGAACTCGCTTGGTATTCCATCCTCACCGGAGGTTTTCCCTCGGCCAAGGCGGCGGATAACCGCTCTAAGTTCCCCGAGCGTAAAAGAGGAGTCTAATGTCGGATCGGCGACCCCAAAGAAGGTGAACTCCAGAGACACACGGGGAGGGTATACTTCACGGAGAAAATTACTCCAAATAATTGGAGATATTACCTCCGCTCTGTCGCCCCCTACCCTGAATCTCCCGACCGTCCGCCAGAACTCCGAGGAGTTGCTAACCCGGGCAAAGGACTCTCGAATGGAAATACGAAATGACTCCCTCTTCCGCCTGACTAGGCCATGGTAATAACGCTTATGTTCAATGAACTCCGACAGGGTGTCTTCACGATAATCGGCGTTACGAAGACGCGTGAGCAGGGAACGCAGGGTTCTGCGAGCTATATGGCAGTCTCTGTCGTACCATTCAGAATTCAGCAGGCGCGAGTTTGAAAAAACAGACGTTATAGCTAAACCGGACGTCTGAGCTGCTGTTTGTACAGCATTGCAGAACCATGCGTATAGCTCATCAGAAGTAAAGTGCTCGGCATGAGGGGAGAGAGTAGGGCACATACCTAAATTATCTCGGAATATTTGCTCTCTGTCAGGACGCCAGCGTAAATGATTGTATTTAATATTAACTTCGGCTGGGAGTTCGAGGCGTCCGCCAAGGGGACGAACATCAAGCGTAAGATAAACCGGGGCGTGGTCGGAGCCGAATAAGTCGCTGCCTACCTCTAAATCATAAACTAAATGCGCATAATTAGAAGAAATAAAAACTAAATCAACGCAGCTAAATCCGTTAGAACCTAGAAAAGTGTGGTACGCGGTGGTGCGCGGGACGGTCGCTAACGGAATATTTATAAAACCTAATAACGCGTTACCGCGGGACGACAAGCAATGGTCGTGAGAAGACCGAGCATCGTAAAGTCTCGAGCCCACAAGAACTTCAGGATCGGCAGAGCCCTCATCACCAACTCTGGCGTTAAAGTCTCCACCGATCACTATGAGTGAGTCAGGATAAAGAGACTGAATTGAATCTAAAATATCTTGTAGACCCGAGAGATCAGACGCAACGTTGGACGCAGGACTACAGTACATATTACAAATAATAACATTGACCGGATGACATGCGAGTTTTACCGCGATACAATTATGTGACGCACTGATGATCTTCGGTGAGAAGTCCTTATCTGCAGCGGTGACTAAGCCGCCAGAGGCGCGGCCAGGACGATGGTTTTTTGTAGCAGGAGCCCAGTTAACATCGTAGCTCCTCATAGCCTTAGGAACTAGTGTATGATAAGGCTTAGTTGCCCAGGTCTCGGTGCAGCAAAGAATAGCTGGCAAAGTGTCTGGAGAAAAGTTTGCTAGGTTTTCCGCACCGTGCGAATTCCAGAATGTCACTGTGCTGGGTACCAGACGATGGATTTGGCAGGATGGTAAAGGCCTCGGAAGGCCACCCCGCGAGCTTATGGTTGTTGGTTGCTCTGTAGAGGCAGATGGGAGTTTTTTGACAGAGCAGTTTGATACTCCATCGGGGACTCGTTGTTCTGTGTAGGTTGAGTTCGGATGTTGACGCGCGACGCGCTTGGTGTAAATGCCCGGGCGTTATCATCCCACCGATACCACTGTCCATCCAGTTCGTATTTAAGATAACCCGCTCGAGCTTGTTTTCCATTTCGGCGGGCTTCTCGTACCAGATCCCGAGCCTTGGCCATTATACTGCTCTCCTTCATCGTGTAGTGTGGATCAATCAAGATTCTCGAGCCTCTCAAGATATTGGCTTTGGCTGCCATAATTGAGTCCCTATCCTCAATAGAGGCAAATTTGACAACATAGTTGTCACGTCTGGGGCCGATAGAGTAGGCCTGAGAGATAGGGCCCACCTGTCCAAACTTGGCTTTAAAAAAATTGCAGATGTCGGTGCGGAGGTCGTTGGGAGGAGAGGGGCGGGTTATCCCTTTGATGATAAGGCTAGAACGATGACTTTCCTTAGCGAGTGCCTCCAGCTTTCGTTCCACGTCCTCAATACGGCTGGAGTGATCTTTAATTATAGCTTCACGGGTTTTGTTCGATGACGCTACCTCCTTTTTAAAGTTGGCGAGGTCCGAAATGGTGTTATCAACTTTAGTTGCCAAGCTATCAAGTTTGTCGATGATAATATTGAATTTATCATCAATTGATAGTGAGCTTGCAGGTTTGAGTGCAACAGGTGTGGCTGATTGAGACATCTCCGTTGGCTGACTGGAAGAAGTGGAGTCAGAATCAATGTCCTCCGGGTCGCTGGACGACTGAGAGTTCTCTGCCAATCCTGCACATGCCTTATTAAATAAATCGGCCGAAGATCGCTTCCGATTTGTCTGCCAATAAGAATGAAGCGAGGAAGTAGAGCTAGCCTTATGTTTAAGCCAGGAAGCAGCGGTGGACGGGCGACCTCTTGGATTTGCGCGGTCGGTCGGAGAATCTCGGTAAGACATACGAAACGTAAGTCCAACTCCCGGGGCTCGGACGTGCGTCTCGACGGCCCTGCGTACTGTAGGAACGGCCGTAGTATGCGTGCAGATTGCCTAAGGCGTCGATTTACGAGGCGCAGGAGAAACAGGTAGTCTGGTCGGCCCTGCTGGACTTTCCACTTAAAAATTGCTAGCGTGGTAAGCAAGCGACCGAGCAACAACGCAGTGAATTCGTGCAGAATTCAAGAGATGGTGCCACTTATCTCAACAATTAACGCAGTTTGTTTTCCAATACATAAATATTTAACGGAATTAAATGCACATGTAACCTTCAATTATTTTCACTGCACAGCACTATAATATGCACATGACAGTTCGAGACACTGCACTGAACACGACCAAGCACGGCGAACGGACAGAATTGACAAAAAGTTTGTACAAAAAACAGCTCGGCTTGCAGCAATAAATAAACAGTTATTGGACCGACCACGGACACGTCAAACAGGCACGGTAGCCATAACAGTTCTCCGCATATTGTAATATAAATATGTGTATTATAAAAAATAAGGTGTGTTGTTACCACATAGACGCAGTTTAATAATATAGTCTACGTATAATTATATAAAAATATTATTATGATAATGTATAATAAGTAAATAATCGTTTATATAATTAGTTACTAAATGATATCGCACGAATAATATAGATTTATGTATCATAACTTTTCCGACTCAAACTATCCTTGGTCGCTTAATTTATTCTGGTGCATTTTTGTTGCAGATGCATCTGTGAAGGAAATTTATTTCCTAGCTATAATCGATGTTCTGACACATTATGGAGTACGCAAGCAGGCAGCCAAAGCAGCTAAAACTGTCAAGTACGGTACACAAGTTGACGGAATATCAACTTGTGATCCAGAACAGTACGGAAAGAGGTTCATTGAGTTCATGAGCAAAACAATTGAGTAACTGTCTTTATGAGTAATAGTAAATATGTCTACAGTAAACGTTTTTTTTTTAATTTCATACATCTACAAATTTTGTTCCTAAAATTGAACAGAGAAATGAAGACATAGTTAGAAATCGTTAACTTTACGTATTTTATGAAGATACGAATAGTTTACGAAAACATACTGTATAAATAGTAGGTATACATAATAAATAAGACGTAAGTAATATAAAATGTATAGATATTGTAATTGGGTTTGTTTGATTTATTAACCCATTAAGGTAGTTCTCCTCGAAATTTTTTTGATTTATTTTTAATTTTATGAATATATTCATGATAATGTTATTTGCAAATTCTGAACATTTTTATGAACATTAGATAACCCAACCGTGATAAATCCGAAATAATCGCCGCCAAAGTGTGTACTTTTAACATGCAATCCCTTTGTCAAATTCTTTGCCCAATACGCATTTTCGTTTATACTTTAGTAAATTTTTTTCAAAAACTAATATGTATTGCCGAATTTTATATGAAATTTAATGGAATGAAGAAAAACCGATTTAACGGTACTACTTATAGTTTAATTTGCATTGAAATTCGTCATTTTTTTATGTATTCGATTTGCGATGATTTAGAGCAAACTGGTTTGTCAATGCTGTAAAGAATAAAAATGGAACGCACCATGCCGCGCTAGGAAACGTGATCAAGTACAATTAACTGTCAATAAATATTGATGTAATGTATTCGTTGGATATTGTAATTCTGTGATATTATAAGGAGAAATATGGGTTAGAAACATCTATACTTATGCAAATATATTTAATTAGTTGTACAAATTTATATTTGTACAATGCATTATATATTACATAACGTCCACAAGTACTTTTCATGTCAGTTAACTGATTTTCAATATGGATCTTTTATTGCAAAAATAAATAGTTCACCGATTGAATACATTAGAACCCAGTTAAATTTAATTTTATATACAGCATATACTTTCAAACGACAAATATGTACAACTAAATATAGTCTTTTTTAAGGGAGGTTCTAAACAGGGACTTTACCCGAGATATTGTCATAAATTTATTTCCCGTTTTTCTCCATCATAACTGTGCCGATTTTGCTCAAATTTCGGCAGCGAACCTGTGCAATGTTTAATTTTGCCTTTATACGGCTAAAGTTTCGAAAAACGACGTGTCAAAAAGTAATTTATTATTCAAATACAAATATCGAAATAAAAACCCGTCGGTAGTGAACCACATCAGGAATCTGATTCGCTAGCGATTTCAAAAGCATTCTGAGGGGTAATATTACTGGAGTATAAGCTTGTAATTTGAACGTTACTCAACGTGTAAACCCTGGTGAAAATGGAAGCATATACGAAGACTAGAGTAAAAGTGAAATTAAAGGTACATGAAGAGTACGTACGCTTCCTGTAAGGTACGATACGAGTATACGAAAAGTACATACACTGAAATACCGCTTCCTGAAGTGTACAACAAGAGTACAATAATCGTACAATTAGAGTGATCTGGGACATTAAGAGCGAACGTACATATACTTAAATACCGTTTCCCAAAGTGTACAATAAGAGATTTTGATAAAAAATTTATTTATTTATTACATTTATTATATCATTTTTTTCTTATTATTAGTTTATTATTTAATTTTAATATTTTTTAAACTTTTTTTAAGATAAATAAATTATCTTAAAAAAAGCTGACCTCAAGCACTCACCTATCCAAGTATTGTTCCGCAACAAGGATGCTTTGTGCGATCAACGACCGCACGCGGCACGGACCAGTGTCGATTACTATTTATAACGTCATATGATATTTGTGTTACGTGTTAAAATTTTAAAAAATTCTTAATTATCTCGAAAACGACAAGAGATACGCGGAATCTGATAAAATTTCGAGAGTTACTGAAAGGAAAATGACCTCAAGTCCATTAATACATATATATATATAATTGAATTTTGAAAATTTCCAAAACTGTGTACATATGTGTACACATTTCATGTGTACATATCCGAATGTCTTCGAACTTTCGCACAATCTACAAATGTGCGTACGTATTATGTATTTATAGTGTACAGGAAAAATGCATTTTGATGCTAACATGAATTTGTTAGCATTGTTCCGTACGGATGTTCTGGAGATTAATGCTATGAGTTCTGAGTAAAATTTAAATATTATTGTAAATATAAGTATGCCTAGACATATATAAATAACGTAATTGTTATTAAATATTGTTAAATAAAATATTTAATTAAAACTTGTACATGTATAAAAATTGAAAAACGACGCACTATACAGGGTGTCCCATTTTAAGTGTTCGCCCCAAATATCTTGAAAATAACGCGTTGTGCAAAAAAATGTTTCAGACAAAAGTTTCAAGATTTTTTCTGGGCAATTTAACGGCGACCTTTATTCGACCTTGGCCATGACCTTGAAGGTCATATCAAGGTCAAATTCAATTTTTTTAAATGGGAACCCCCATTTTTTATTGCAGATTTGGAAAGAGCAGGAAATTTTACGTCCCATGTCCGGGACAACGAACTTCAAGATATTTTCAAGGTTAAAGTTGTTTTTTTGTTTTTAACGGGAACCCCTAATTTTTGACTGTGGTTTTGGAAAGAGCTGAAATCTGAATCGTACTGCAAGTACTTTTTTTTCATTGCATTTATGCTGTTCGTATTACTAACGGTAACCCAGTAAAAAGAGGGATAAAGCTAAAAATAACCTTCAAGTTTGCAAGACCAGCGAAAAAGACATGACTTTTATTAGATTCTTGCACTTATTTTGAAAACAGCAAACCTTATAAATAATGTGTCCAACAAAAAAATTTGCACATGAATTTCTGTACAGAAATGTTTTAAGGAGAGTAACCTATCAAGAACGTGTACCGCCGGCATTAGCATTACCCGATGTGCACCACGGGGAGGAAGCACGGTCGCATTTTGCACATCATTTGGCACTGAGAAAGGCCGACTGTGTATGTTGTGCGTGTGCGCGTGGGCGTGTGCGTTTGCCTGTGCGTTTGCGTGTGCGTGTCCACCTAAAGAAATTGTAGATATACTTCGTCAAGTTCGTCGCGGCGAGAATAATTATTCGCTAGCAGCCCGCTTTTATGCTGTAAAATGTCTGAACATGCGTCATCCTAATAGAAAGACTATAAAAAGGTAAGGTATAAAAAGCACCAGAGCTGAGAGCGGAAGTCTAAAAACAGAGCGACGAAAATCAGGTGCTGGTGAAGAAAAATTTGTAGCTCCTGTAACATCTACTAGTGTATATCCTCATATCTCAACCAGAGAAATCGAAAAACGTCATGGTATTCTAAAATCGTCGGCCAATCGATTTCTGAAAGCTCAAAAATTCCATCCATATCAGGCTGGAATTTTTAGTCGTGACTCAGGCTCAAACTCCGACTCGAGTCTTCAAATCGAGTTCGATATCTCGAAATCAAACATATCTGTGTAAATCAAAATTTTAAATTTAGGTTTAGAATAGCTGCTAAAAGCCAAACAAAACATCTTGTTATCAACGAATATTGTTTTAAATTATTATATTTTATTAATATAAATTAATGTTCAATACTGCAATCTTTTGACTTTCAATAACCTGTACGATTTTCGCTCTCTACATCTCACAGGTTTCGAGATCTCGATTTCGATTTGGAGACTTGAGCCTGAGTCGCGACTGAAAATTCCAGCCTCACATTCACATGCTTCAAAAATTAGAAGAGGCTGATTATCCTCGACGTTTAGCTTTTTGCAATTGAGTGCAAGGTCTGGTGGAAGCATTTGTTAAAATAGTACTGTGCAGCGATGAAACCACCTTCACCAATAGAGATGATATTAGTAGGCATATTATGCATTATTATACAGATTCTAATCCCCACTGGAAAAGATATAAAAAGTTTCAGCTTACGAAAATAATCGCTTAACGTCGGGGTTGACATTGTGGATAATTACACTGTGGGACCATATTTCTTTGAGGAACATTTAAATGGTAATAACTATGGATACAACTGCCGGTACACGTGCTTGATGGTTTACTAAAACATTTTTATAGAATATTTTTATAGAAAAATTTAAGTGCTACTTTTTTTGGAAATATTATTTATCCATCATTACGTAGATTTGCTGTTTTTAAAATAAGTGCAAGAATCTAATAACAGTCATGTCTTTTTCGTCGTTTTTGCAAAATTGAAGTTTATTGTTAGATTTACCTCTCTTTTATGGGGTTACCTTTAGTAATACGAACAAAATACATGCAACGATGAAAACAGTTTTAGTACGATTCAATATTTGGCAATATTTAGCGACTTTGAATATTTTATCATCTGAAGGTTACTATAGCATATTATAAACTATCATGTCGGACAGGAAATATCCCGTTCTTCCCAAATCCACAATAAAAAATAGGGATTTACATTAAAAAAATAACTTTGATCTTGGAATTACCTCGAAGGTCGTAGATCAGGAATGGTCATTGTCATACTCAAACGTCAACTATCAACTCTTTCCAAATCGACAATAAAAAATGGAATTTCCATTAAGAAAACAACTTTGACCTTGAAAAGATCTTGAAGGTCGTTGTCCCGGACATGGACAAGGTTGTAGCTGAACGTAAAATTTCCTGCTCTTTCCAAATCTGCAGTAATAAATGGGGGTTCCCATTTAAAAAAATTGAATTTGACCTTTATATGACCTTTAAGGTCATGGCAAAAGTTGAATAAAGGTTGCCGTTAAATTTCCCAGGATAAATCTTGAAACTTTTCTCTGAAACATTTTTTTTGTACAACGCGTTATTTTCAAGATATTTGGGGTGGACACTTAAAATGGACACTTAAATTGTTACATTACCGCCCTCCAACCTTGTTTCTGGTGTTCGACGTGACTTGTTATATTCCTCATGTGTTTATATTTTTACATTAAGATCACATGAACATGCTCTAATTTACAAAGCTTTAAAGTGTACAGTTCTGAGGCATTTCTTTTTATAAAGGCGTACTGAATTCTTTATGTAGCATATAAATGCATTAATTCTTAATAAGAGGTGTACACTTACATCCGATTAGAAAAATGAACGATCGAAAACAAATATTCGTACGCTTTATTTCATCTCGAATAACGCTTCATTACGTACACACCCGTTCGCCTTGTTTCATTCGTAATAAGAACATGGTACACTTAAATATGACTATCAAGAGTGTACTCTTAAAAATCTACGCGTACCTTTCATTCACACTCGAAGTACGTTCCATGATGTGTACGGGAGTACTCTTAAAATGTCCAAATTCACTCCTGTACTCTCGGCAAGCGAAAAGGAAATTAAAAGTACTTGAAGGGTACGTACGCTTCGCTGAAGAAAGCGTACGTACCCTGCGTGTACATTTTCCGTCCATTTAAAGTGTATGCCTCATTTTTACCAGGGAATCCTCATTGAAAAATTATATTATGTAACTAAAGCGTCCTTTTAGTTATAAGACGTGTACACTGAAAAAACCATGCTGCATTGTACTTGTCAACTATGGTTATAAACGCCGATCAGACACTGTTTGTATTGTACACTGTGATCAATACGAACGGCCACGAATGGAGGGAAAACAACATACCATAATTTTTAACGGCTACTGGGTTAAATTTCCAACCATGTAGCTCAACAGCCACGTTTATACCGATCACTGGTGATAGCAAATTGACATTACAAAGCATTTCGTGATAGATATCTTCCACTTCAGGTCACGTGCCGTGGGTGTCAGACTAGTGGCAGATAATACAAGTCAGTACTCATGCTTGCCATCATCTGTGTAGGAAAATCACCACTGAGTTCTCGTGCGCGTTGTAACAGCACAGTTTATTCAATGTAGAAACTAACAAAGTGTAGTTGAGTGTTCAATTTTAATTTAAACATTGCTGAAAGTTTCAATCCTTATAGCGCAATTGTAGTATGCTATCTAATCTATCCCTTCGGTTATATTACATCTGCAAATTACTTCTCAGTTTATTGGAGCATTCGCTTCGCAGTAATCCAAAATGTATTGGAAGGGATAGCAATGCATTCATTTTATTGTGTTTGAATCCATTTTTTGTCTACTTGAAATACTTTTGGTATTGAGGGTATTGAGATAAATAAAAAATATATTTAAAGGTAAATTAAATATGTGTAGATTATGAAATCAGAAAACAGAGTAACATATTATTAATAATAAATTGAAATTTCTCCGTGTTGAATGTTATAGTTAAATATTATAATCTAGATTCGAAAATAATATGCATGGCGTCATCTATTAATTGCGTTATGAAGTAATGCGGTCACGTGCCGCTTACCTCCTCGTCTTGTTTTTCGGCGTACAAGTTAGTCTGCCTCGTCCGAGCATACCCGCGACTATTCAATGTACTTTTCTTCAATAACTAAATAAATGTTTTTACTAAGAAAATCTTGCTACTTATCTATCCACCTCAACATGGTAGCAAAGGTCCGTGGTTGTAATTTAAAAAATTCCAATGTGAGTGCATGGAAAGTTCAAAGTGTATTTGTTTAAATAAACAATTTAAAAAAATATATATAAAAAAACGAAAAATACTAGTGAAATAATAATCTATGAATATATTAATAGAAGTTTATGCAAAAGTTTTAAATTAAGATGATAAGAAAAACAAGTGATGCAAACGGATTAAAATTTAAAGCGTGCACATGGCAAACGAATCACATGAGAAGACAAGCCCATCAAATAAAACTATGTCAGCAAAAATAATAATAATAATACATTTTAATGGAAAATAACTCAACAAAAAATGATGAAGAGAATGCGACCAGTGTAAGCTACGAGTTAAAACCAAAACAAAACAAATATTTACTGACAAAATTTATTAAAGGAATCGAAAGGGTTTTAATATGAAAATACGAAATCGAAAGAAGAATTAAAGAAGAAAAAGAAATAGAAATGGCTGCCCAAGCAAAAATTGAAGATATATTAATTCCCATCTATAATGGCGCAAACTTTGTAAGCTGGAAATTAAGATTAATGGTATTACTCGAATATAAAGAATGCAAAGACCCAGCAACAAGAAGACTAACTGAACAAGATACATAAGCTGACTGGAAGAAAAAAAATTTAAAAGCAAGAATGATAATTATGAGCACAGTCTCGGACAGGCAATTAGAATACATAGGAGAATGCACAACCTCATATGATATGATGACAAAATTCAACGGTATTTATACATCAAAATCGACAGCACTTCAAATACTGCAAAGAGGAAAAATCGAAGAAATTAAACTAAATAATTATACAGAAGTGGATGAATTTTTTGTGAATTTCGAAAAGTCAATTAACGATTTTAAAGCGGCTGGTGGAGTACTGGATGAAGCTGAAAAAATGAGGTACTTGATTAAAGCTTTGTCTCCAAGCTATAGTCACATTGGTGATTTTATAGATGTTGTGCTAGAAGAACGAAGAACAGTGGACTACGTGAAAACTAAAATAAAAGAAAAAAACATGAACAAAAGTGAACTAAATAAAAGGTCAAGCACCTTTAATTTAAAAACAAAAGGACAGTGTTTTGTATGTGGCAAATATGGACACAAAAAAAGAATTGTTACCACAATCAAAACCAAAACGCAGAACAAGCAGGTCAAGGCAGAGGAGCCCATCATAGTCAAGGCAGAGGAATCTATCATAACTACGAAAGGGGGAACCGAGGACACATCAGAGGAGACGAATCGAGCGCAGCATGGTTAACGAAGATACAACGTCCAGAAGTATACCAAGTAAGCAGCAAAGAGTTTGAAAATTCAAGCGATAATGAAAATACGATAAATTGGATCTTAGACAGTGGCTGTACAAACCACATAATTAAAACCGATAAATATTTTGTAAATTTTGTAACTTTAAGAAATCCTGCTGATGTCAAATTACCAGATGGCAAAGCATTAAAAGCTACTAAAGTAGGAAATATAAACGTAATTGTTAAGAATTATTATAATGAAAAAATATAGAGCTAAAGAATGTTTATTATGTAAATGAAATAAAAGAAAATATATTAAGTTTTTCAAAAATAACCAAAGAAAATACAATAGTAGCAAAAAATGAAAATGCAAACATTTAAAATCAAAATAGAGAACTAGTAGCAGTAGCTAATAAAGTTGACAATTTATATTTCATGAAAAGCTTTGTTATCGAAATAAATAATAGTAAACAAATTTACACAAATGAAATTAAATTAACTGATAAGGAAAAATGGCATAGGGCATAAGGCCTGTAAACTTTAAATATTTGAACAAATTAGTTAACGACAAATTACTTGAAGGTTTGCCAGATAAAATTGAAAACACTGAAATGAAATGTGCAATCTGTGTACAAAGTAAAATGTAAAACGTGCCATTTGAGAAAAACAAAGGACATATTAGAATTAGTATTCACGGATTTAAACGGCCCACACACTACAGGTTATTGCGGTGAAAAATACTTCCTAACGTTCGTCGATGATTATAGCAAGTGTACTAGGCTATATTGTTTAAAAAATAAATCGGACACAGCGAACTGCTTTAAAGAATATGTTAATTTTGTAGAAAATAAATTCAATAAACGCGTATAGAAAGTACAGTGCGATAACGGAAAAGAATATTTAAATCGAAAAATTTATGATTTTATTCGCGACAAAGGGTTAGAAATGTTAACGTGTCCTCCGTACGTTCAGGAGCTAAACGGTGTAGCAGAGAGGTATAATAGATCGGCCATGGACATGGGCAGATGTGTCATGCGCGAAGCTAAAGTGAATAGGCGGTATTGGCCCGAAATTATGAAAGCAGTAGCTTACTTAAAAAATCGATCATTAGCTAACACTAAAGCAAATAAAACACCGTACGAAATATTTTTCGGTACTAAATCAAATGTCAAGCATTTGAAAATTTACGGAAGTAGAGTCTTCACCAGAATACCGGAAGTCTTACGTAAAAGTAAATGGGACGACAAAGTCAAGGTCGGAGTACTTATCGGTTATAATGAAAACGGTTATCGAGTATTAGTAAACGATAGAGTAATGAAACGAGGATAAAACTGAGTTAATTTGTTTAGAAAAAATTGGTGACTTAAATAACGACGATCGTGAAAATAACGAATCTATAGATGATAACCTTGAAAATGAAACCGGTGAGTCCGAAATCTGTGAGATTGAGAACTTTGAAAATCAAACAAATCTAGAAAACCAAAATTGTTTGTCTATACCACTCCAACAGCCTGCAGACATAAATCAAAGCCTAAATGCCAAAAACAAAGAAAAGGTACAAACACTAAGAAAGTGTAGTAGACAGAAAAACCCAGTAGATCGATATGGTGATCCAGTATCACACTTTATATATGTAAATCATATTAATGCGAATGTACCGAACACATTCGAAGAGGCGGTAAATTGCAAAGAACACGTAGAATGGAAAAAGGCAATGGATTCCGAAATAAAAAGCCTAAATAAAAATAATACTTGGATAATTGTTGATAGACCTGAAAATAAAAAAATCATTGACGTTAAATGGGTTTATAAAAAGAAAAGCTACGGGACATATAAATCTAGGTTAGTTGTCAGGGGCTTTCAACAAAAGGATTACATTGAAAATGTTTACCCACCAGTTGGAAAAATGCAAACACTGAAAATCTTGCTATCCCATTGTTGCACAAATAATTTATATATCGAGCAAATGGATGTAGAAACCGCATTTTTAAATGAGCAGGTAAAAACTCAAGTATATATTAATATGCTAGAAGGTTATGAAACAAGTGTAAATAAAGTTTATAAGTTACAGAAAGCTCTTTATGGTCTCAGAGAAAGTCCAAGAGTATCGTACGATTGTCTTAATGAATTCTTAGAAAGTTTAGGTTTTGTAAGAAGTAACCACGACTATGGTTTATATATAAGTGATGTAAACGAAGATCCAATATACATATTAGTTTTCGTAGATGACTTATTAATCTGTTGTAAAGATTTAAATAAAATTAAAGAGATGAAAATTAATTTAATGAAAAGATTTTCAATGAAAGATATAGGAAAAATCGGAAGTTATATTGGTATAGATATAGATTATAATGAAGAAAGAAATAAGATCACCTTAAGGGAAACACAATATATTGAATCTTTGGTTGCAAAATACAATCTAGAAAATGCAAAATTATATGATACTCCAATGGAAGCGAATCGAAAATTAGAACCAGCGAGCGAAACTAATGATAGAATAAAATATAGAAATTTAATAGGCTAGTTATTATATATCAGTACACAGGCATCAGACCAAATGTAACCTACAGCGTTAATTATCTGAGTAGGTTCCAAAATTGCTATAATGAGACTCATTTTAAATATGCTCTACGAATATTGAAATATTTGTTCAAAACCAAAGATCTAAAATTAACGTATAGTGACAATTTGAAAAATGTAATTTTAGATTGTATGGTAGATTCTGACTTTGCAGGAGATAATATTGACAGAAAGTCAACTGCAGGTTTTGCAATTAGATTGTATGGAAACCCAATTTTTTGGAAAACACACAAACAAAATTCAGTTGTTAAATGTTCAACTTTTGCCGAATACACTGCAATTTCAGAAGCCGTAACAGAAATATTGTTTGTTAGGAATTTATTGATCGAATCGTTTAAAATAAATTTAGAAGAACCTATAAGAATATAAGAAGACAACACAGGTGAAATTGCGATTGGAAAATTCGATAATTTTAGAAAAAACGCCAAGCACATCGAAGTGCAGTATCATTACATAAATGAAAATTACGAGAAATGCTTAATCGATATTGTAAAAGTAGATTCAAATAAGCGGATATACTAACTAAAAGCTTAAGTAAAATGAAATTCTCGAACAATAGACAAGCGTTGAGATAATATAAAATGAATGAGGGAATAAAATAAAATTTGATATTGTAATTAAGACCACATGCGAAACACGGTATAAAAATTGAAAATGAAAAATGTTCATGATTATAAATTTACGGAGGCGTGTTGAATGTTATAGTTAAATATTATAATCTAGATTCGAAAATAATATGCATGCGTCATCTATTAATTGCGTTATGAAGTAATGCGGTCACGTGCCGCTTATCTTTTCGTCTTGTTTTTTGGCGAACAAGTGAGTCTGCCTCGTCCGAGCATACACGCGACTATTCAATGTACTTTTCTTCAATAACTAAATAAATGTTCTTACTAAGAAAATCTTGCTACTTATCTATCCACCTCAACACTCCGCATCAACATATCCTAGTCTACAACACCATCAGATGAGGATTCATTCATTTTTGTAGTTTCCTAAGATGAAATATTGAATGTAAATCATAAAAGATGATCTCTCAAGTATTGCGGTTATAATTTAAAGTTCGTACGCTGTCGTTGGACGTTGCTATGCAATGATCGACCCAAAGTGGCCACAATAGTTGCTCTTTCCGGAGTCAAATCCAGCAGGGAACCACATACTTTCTCATATCTGATATTCAGATACACGGTGACATTTTTCTGTGCTCCTGATATTTATTCAAATATTACTGATTGATTTTAATTTTCACGTTCGGAAACACAACAAGCTTTCGGCGCATTTTTCTAAAACAATTGGATAAACAGTATAGATATATGCAATTCCTGTAATAACGGTATAGGAGAGGTACATTTTATGAAGTGCATTGTAGGTAGTGTTCCTTAACATCGATACTGTACTCCGGCAACTAACACTTTGACAGCTAATCATCAGCTGATTTGTTGCCTAACTCCCCCAGCGAAGCGCGGCAGAAACGTGCGTATAGCAATGTCCTTTGTCCTGCGGCACTTACTCGTTCGACTTGTGCCACACATGTTGATGCTAATATCTCTGAAAATTTTCTGCCCTCCAATTTCTTTGAATATTGCAAGAAACAGGATCTGCAACATGCTGAAATTACTAAATCTCATGCTGATTTAAATGCCATATTGGATCAAATACTGGCCCTCAGTACAATCGCACAGGAACTGAAATCTGATGTGACTGATCTACAAAACGATTTGAATACTGTACTCCATGACCGAACTGTCGTTGCTTATGAAATAAAAAATTGTGACCTTGAAATTTCTGGGGTTCCTGAATCAATGAACGACGATCTTAGAATAATTTTCATATATATGCATATGAGGTAAAAAACTCATTAACATAAAGGGTATTACTAGCCATCGCACTGTTCCGGAAAATGTATCCTTAGCAGTGTTTTTCCGGTTTTACGCTTGTTGCCAGTAATAAAGTTATGGACTCTAATCGATTTAAAATCAACCTTAATTGAAAAATATTGCAGGACCGAGGATGTACTGGCATCTGCTGGACGCTTGTACCATATCTTTTTAACGATTAGTAAATCGATGATTAATCGTTATGCCGATATACGATAAATCGCAAGCGTTGGGAACACCCGTAATTACAATTTCTGTTGTCGGCTGGGCACGAGTGATTGCCGTTTTTAATTGTTGCACATCGGTTGCAATTGCCGTAGATAGAGCAGTATTTTGCTTGTAGAATTTAGATAGGCTATATCTTGCCACGCTCCATTTATCGCGTTTAATAAGCACGCAAATTATTGATCGCTGGTAAGATTCGCCGGCACCGCAGACGTAAACGATGTGGTTGAAGCGGTAGGCATGGAGAGGGTAGGTACTAAATTCGACACGAAGGGAATGATATGTCTTGGGAATCGGTAGTCGTGCTAGAAGTTGAGGGGGGAGGCTACTCGAGCTCGGGACTGTACAATGATATAATGATGATGATGTTTGATAAATAAAAACGAGGAAGAGAGTGAGAGGGAATAAAGAGAATTACCGCGAGACCCGTGAGCCCCACCAGGGTTAGGGGGGCGTGGAACTTGGCATACATGACACCAAAGAGAAATGTTAAGCAAACAATTAATTCCGAGTGAAAGTTTTTCTTGTAGTGAATAACTAAAATGTAATGAATTAATAAATTAAACGGAGTGTTATTTTAATTTTAAACTATCAAAAATAAAATAGTCGGGAACACAAATAAGCAGAAGAAGAGAGTTAATCTAATTTTTTTAATTTTCCAATATTAATTGAAAAACTAAATTATTGTAACAAAATTAATTTACAAACATTAAAATACGAGGATACAGTCACAAGTAGCAAAAAATTGTTATTAATTAAATAATTATAAATTTTAGCAAATTAGTCGCAAGAAACGTTATATGTATTTTCATTATTTTGCTTGCTACAAATAATCACTAATAAGCTCCTGCTAAATAAGAGTAGGATGGAATTAAAATATATTACTGAGGAAAAATAAATTTGAACTGGGAGTAAAATAAAACTAAGATTGACAGTCCTATTGAGTAAATTGAGCAATATCAAAAAGCATAAGTTATCGTTCAACGAAAAATAATCAATATAATTTTCTGATAATCTTTCCTTTTCCTTGGAAAACTTGTTTTCTGTTAACCTGTTGAAAATAATTTTCAAAAATTTGGTTTACATTCATTTCAAGTATCAAATGGTGTACACAACTTAATATTTGAAATGATTTTATATAAAAAGTAAACAGTCGGTCAAAACCCTCAGACACCAACTTTCATGAAAATAAGTTTTACTTCATATACACGTGCATACTATTATACATTTTAGGGTTTTCGAGCAATTTGGGGATCAGTTTCAACTCTTAAACCTTCTCTTTGCTGATAAAAAGAAATACGCATTGATTATTTTTCGGAGTTCTGAAAGTTTGCCAATTTGTAGTCCAATCGGCTTGGCACATTTGCGTAGGATTATTGTGAGTCAGATTTCATGTGAACCAGAAGTGAGCAGACATATAGAGACACGCTGCTGGCCACGTTTATGGAACAGGCGATTCCAGAAATTAAGAGTTTCAAAAGGGGTCTAGGCATAGAATCAATGCTCAGTGAGCACGAGGAATCAGTGCCTGAAATGAGTCAGTGATGACGACAATAACCGGTAGAAGCGTTACGATACCGCATGACTCAGAGAGACTAGCAGGTCAGAGTGGCAATGACAACAGGATGTCATGGATAGAAGCAGTGTCACCGGAGGACCCCACATATTATACACTGTCAGACGGGGTAGAAACCATAATGTCCACGAGATCAGCAGCGGCATTTGAGATGGCGACAGCGATGCACACGCAACAGAGCCGAAATATCCAGAAATTAACGGAGAAATCCGATCGCTAAACTCAAATGGTATTCAAATCGTGTTCAAATGAAATTCTACAATCAAAACAAGGAGCCCATCAAACACCATTTTCTACTACAAGAATTCCGGAAAGGACAAGTACTGAAGTACGAAATTATGGACAGCCAGAAAGAGTTAATTTTCTGGAGAACGTCCAGCGTCAATTTTCAAGACACGTTCAGGCTCAATTATTTTGATCCCAGAAGTGAACCCCAGGTGTAAGGATACCCCGAAGGAGTAAGGCGCAAAGTGAAAGCCAGGATCAGCGTTTTGGAAGCGCAGCATTTAACGCGAGAACCGTCCAAGTATGAATGGCTCCGGGAGAAAGGGGAGATTACCGAACCTAGGATTTTCTGGAACGATTCTGCTCGTCCTCAAGATGGAACCAGGGGCCACGTGTAGTTGGAAAAATTGTACGTCAGTGGAGGCCAACTGTCTCTGGAGCCAAAAAGGATAGAATTAAAGCATTTTTAGCTAGAGTAGAAGAATGTCGGGCCCCAGAAAACCTCTCCGATGAGGAGATATTAAGCGCCTTGTCGGAACTACTCACGGAATAAGCCAAATGCTGGTACTGGATTGCTAGATCAAGTTGGCAGTCCTGGGGGGATTTCTATGGCTCAGCACGCCGATGCTATGGATTCAGTGAAATCAACAAGCAGAAGCCGTGGGCTGGAAGCAAACTCCAGAACTCCAGGCGTAGATGAGCCAGTCAAGGATTATATAGGATTTCTCATGACGATTCTGGACTTATATCCAGATCCCCTGTCTTTAGAAGGACGCCTGGTATTATTGCATAAGAACGTGAAGCGAGGTCTTTAATGGATAGTACTAATGGCTAGAGTTCACGCCTGGGAAGGGTTTCTTCCTTCTTCAGGTTGTTGCGGTGGAAACTGGAAGCGCGGAAGAAGCAATGCGCAACTATATGGAACCGCCTCCAACAGAGGGCACTCTTGTGCCAGAGGTAGCCTACAATAGACCTAAGAAAGTGACGAGCTCCGAAAGGTTCGGGAGAAACGAGTGCAGTCAGACAAGATAAAATCGCCAAAATTGCCAAAAAGCCTAAAAATTTTGACGGAAGCAAAAGCCGAGAGAAATGGTCAATACCGCAAAAGGCATCACCCGGGACTTCGGCGCCGAAATCGCAGCAATACACTGCCGTGGAATGTCTGTTTGGTGCAGACTTCGCAAGAGCTTCTGAAGCGGTTCTGCATCCGAGGTAGAAAAGGCTCGTTGCGAGAAATCCCCATAGAGTTGTAAGAGTGAAGATGGATGATAACCCAAACTCATCTTCGAAAGGCGCGGCAAAAATGTCAGCAGAAGAGGCAAAGCTCTTGGCCGAACTCGGAATATGTGTTCATGGCAATTGTCCATTAATCGGATGAACAAATTTGTGGAGCACGATATAATATCCGGTGTCAAAAAGGATTGAAGGGGAGATGCATTCCCAGATCGATAAAATGCTTGCCGAGGACATCATCGAGCCATTGACGAGTCGATGGTCGAGCCCGGTGGTGATGGTTAGAAAATCCAATGGGACGTATCACTTCTGTGTTGATTACCGCAAGCGAACCGAGGGAACAAAAGCAAACGCTTATCCAATTCCGTATATGGATCCCATTCAACGAAAGCTACAAGGAGCCAGGTTCATCTCTGCACTCGATCTGAGCAGCGCCTGTCAAGATGAAGGAAACAGCACAACCGTTGGCAGCGTTTGCGGTTCCAGGCAAGGGCCTCTTTCAGTTCAAGAGAATGCTTTACGGACTAACGGGTGCTCCAGCAACTTTTCAGGTCCTATTTGATCAGCTGATCGGCCTAGAATTAGAGCCATAGGCATATGCGTACCTGCACGCTATACGAATCGTCACAGATACATTTGGTGAACATTTGCGAAGGCTTAAGTACGTCTGGCGGAGAATTCAAGGAGTGGGGTTGACCATCAACTGCGAGAAGAGTCACTTCTGCAAGAATGAAATGAAGTACCTGTGTGTAATTATGAATGAGCACGGGTTCCGGACTGACCTCGACAAAATCGAACCGATATTGTAGTACCCGCCGCCTCGCAACTTGAAGCATGAAGATGTGAGTTACCATTGGACGACAGAGTGCCAGAGGACATTTGAGCAAGTGCAAGCAATGATTGCGACTGCTCCAGCACTACAACGTCTGTTATTTGAACAGCAATTTGTAATCCAGACCGATGAAAGTGACTCCGGTGGAGCGGGACTAACCCAGGAGACTGACAATCAGAGACGTAGTCTAGCCTTCGCTAGTCGTACGATGGAAGCCGCGGGACGGAACTACTCCACAACGAAGTGAGAGTGCCTTGCCGTATTAGGTGCAATTCAGAAATTCAGACCATATGTGGTGGAATATCGATTTCTAGTCCTGTCAGATCATGATTGTCTCCAATGGTTATGCAAACTTCGCAATCCGGTAGGAAGATTGATCCAATGGGCCCCGCAATTGCAAGGCTACGACTACGAAGTTAATCACCAGAAAGGCGCTTTGAATTATGTGCCAGACGAACTTTCGAAAATGTACTAGACAGACGTACATGGGACATTCTTTTACAAACCGAACATTTTTATTTTTCAACATTTTTAAATCGTTAGAAATTAATTTTTTCTTGATCTAGGTATGAAATGAGCGAATAAGTGTATCGGGATTTTTTGTTTAGCTTTTATTTTCGAATATATAGCAATGCCAATTTTCGACGTTTTGCGTTTTATGGCCATTTTCAAATCAACGTATCTCCGTAATTTTTTATCGTACAACAAAATTTTTTTTTCCACTGTAAAGGTAATAACATCAGTTTTCCTGTGAAACTTTTTTTAATTTTGTAAATTCATAAAAAAATACGTTTTTTTACAAATTATATTTAAAAAGTGAATTTTTACAACCGTACCACCATTTTGTGAAATTGTAAAAAATACCATTGAATTCCTCGTCAAATTTCCTAAAATAAAAGTATATTTCCAGAATGGTCACTTTTTTTTACTACCTGAAATAAAATAAAACTTAAGCCGCGCGTCGCCTGCTGAGTCGTGCTGCGCTGAGTCGACCGGCGGGCGCATGAAAAGCAACGCACAAAAATTTTGTTATTTATCTGTGATATATATACAACAATGATTTTTGTTGTACAATAAAAAATGACGGAGATACGTTGATTTGAAAATGGCCATAAAACGCAAAAAGTCGAAAATTGACATCGCTATATATTCGAAAATAAAAGCTAAAAAAATCCCGATACACGTGTTCGCTCATTTCATAGCTAGAACGAGAAAAAATTAATTTCTAGCGATTTAAAAATGTTGAAAAGTAAAAGTGTTTGTAAAAGAATGTCCCACATGAGGTATTCTCCATTCAGAATCCTAATTTACCAGAGGAAGCTGCAACGGACGAATGGTACCAGAAGAGGAGTCACGAAATCCTATAAGAGACAAAGGAGAATCCCCACTGGAAAGTAGTGGGAATCGGATCTATTCCTATCGTCCCGATCCAACGATACAAGACATCCTTGGAGATAACGATGCCTGGAAGCTACTACCAAGGAAGTATTACCAAGGGCCCAAAGGGAAGCAGCCCTGCGAGAATACCATGACGCCACTACGGCAAGACACCTGGAAGCCTTTCTAGCGACTAGTTATCCTGATGGCCAGGCATACATCGTGACGTAGAGTACTTTGTGAAACGTTATCACGTCTGGTAAGCTTGTAAGGTGCAACAATCAACCCCAGCAGGGAGGATGGGGTGTCGTAAGACTACCCATCGCAGGCAAGTAGTCGCCAGTGATCTGATGGGGCCGTTTCCGAAGAACAAGATGAGAGTTCTTGCTCATTTTGGAGGATCTCTTCAGCCGCTGGATTTAGTGTGTTCCCCTGCGTCACGCCAACGCTCGATTAATGGCTGGGGCGTTGGAGGAACGTATCTTTTGGCGTTATGAAGTGCCAAAGATCATCCTGACAGATCAGGAATTGGAATTCAAGAATAAATTCCTGGATGAATCCTTGGCTAAAAGAGGTGCAGTGCGAGAACTCACGCCATTCTACCACACCGATGCCAACCATGTAGACAGGGTCAACCGGACCGTGAAAAGGGATGATACAATCTTTAATCTCAGATGATCCCCGAACGTGCCAAGAATATATCGGCGAGTTCGCATTCGCCTGCAACAAGTCGAGGCTCGACTCTAACAGGTTTAGTCCGGCCATGTTCATCTATGGTCGACAACCAGAGTCACCCAACTCGCTACATCGCCGATAAGATAGGCGAGTAGAGGAATATGAGGCAGCGAATGGCCAAGCTGCGGAAGTTACATAGAGAGTCTCTAGATAAGGCTCATGTAGCTCAAACGCATCAGGCTCAGAACTACGGCGTTAAGCGACGTGAGGTCGAATTCGATGTGGGAAAATACGTGGTCCAAAGTAACAGAGTTCTTTCTTCGGCAGCTCAAGATATTACGGCTAAACTGCCCCAAAATACATAGATCCACTGCAGATTGCGGCCAAGCTCGGGTCAAATACCTGCGAGCTCGGGGCTCGACTAGAAAGCGAAAGTGCCCGGGACATTTGGTGAATCTGAAGCGGTACATTGTGGATTGTCCGGAAAAAAAGAAGGAATCGTGACGGAAGATCCCCCAGTAAAGGGCGGGGCGACAAGGGATGGCCAACAGACGGCTAGGAAAGCGATAATGCGAACGGCCAGCGGGCCGACCTCGAAACACGGCCGAGGACGCCGAAGAAAATTCCCACTGAGCGTCCAAAACGCGAACCTCACGCCGACCCCAAACTCGTCCGCGAGCGTTATGTCACCACCGGGTACCATATGCGTCTACAAGTCAAGGATAGTCGAATACCCAGCTGCGCATACCGCACTTATTTGGTTAGGTAGAATAAGTTTAATTCGCCAATGGTAAACATGCAACACCTGAGATGACTGATTACAGATGTCACGTAATACTGCCGATAGAGGTGCTAAAATTTAACTAGCACTGTGGTCGCGGAGGTCATATCCGTTGGGTAAATGTGGGGACTGCTGTGATGGCGCTCATATTTTAGGGTATGGCTCTAAAACCCCGGAACTATCGACTGCAGCACAATAAGGGACGCAGCCGATCGTGGCGCTAGTTTCTGGGGAGTAGTTTCGGTTCCCGTAATTGGGATACCGCTTTGAAGTAGTACGGACTTTGTCCTCCGGGGTATAGTTGCGATCACTATAATAGGGGGGACTGCTGTTGAAGCGCTAGTTTTACAGTGACGTCTGTAAGTGCATATATAAGAAACGAGTGAACGTCAACGTTCCGAGTTGCATTGCGGAGTAACGTCGTCGCGGAGCGCAGTCTCGCGTGCGTTTTGGCAACGCGCTTAACGTTGGAATGTAACAGCGCGCCCATGCGGCGAGATTAGACTTAAGTTTCCTCCTTCTCTGCTCTCGCGGTAGTGCACTGGCGCACAGTGGGGCCAAGTGGGATTCGCGCATTAAAGTTAAGCCACAGGCTTCAATTTTCCATGAAAATTAAGAATTTTTTTTTTAAATCTTCGTAAGAAAATTTAGAACAAACGTAAGGAAGTCGTTAAAAAAAAAAATGTTCGTATCGTATATATATAGCAATAAAAGTAGACATAAACGTATATGCGGCGTATTGTTAAACGCAAATAAATGTTTGCAGCGATCGATTTCTCATGCAATTTAGTATGAACAAGTTCTCGAGGTCGCTAATTAGGAATTCAGTATCCAATTCCCAAAATTCAAAATGGCGGATACAATATGGCTGATCGAAATTATAAAAAGTTAATTTTGCCTTATTTTTTGTATATAGGGGTTTTTTAGGTCGCTGATTACGAATTTGCTGCCAACTTGTCAAAATTCAAAATGGTGGATCCAATATGGCCGATGAAAATTTTAAAAAAAGTTAATTTTATCTTATATTTAGTACAGAGGGGTTTCTTAGGCCACTGATTACGAGTGTGCTGCTAAATTTTCAAAACTTGAAATGTCGGATCCAATATGGCCGACCAAATTTTAAAAAGTTGTTAATTTTATCTGATCTTTGTTATGCACGGGTTTATTAAATTGCTGATTACGAATTTGATATCTAATTTTCAAAATTGAAAATTATCCAATATGGCCGATCAAAAATTAGAAAAATAGCAATTTTATCTGCATTAGGCATCTAAGAGTTTTTGAAGTAGCTGATTGTGAATCCGCTATCAACATGGCAAAACTAAAAGTTTAGAGAGCCAATTTTGTAGTAAAAAATGTCAAAAAAATTATTATTTTTAGAAACTTCTTTTTTGGGTTACCTGATCTGAAATATTTGAAATAATCCATTTTTTTATGGAAATAGATTAATGTCGATATCAGTCGTTTATGATTATGAAATAATTAAATGCTTTATGATTGAAAACATTTCTTGATAACTGCTCAAAGTCAACTCTGGGGATACGAATAAAGACGTAGCATATGAAGTAGGTATCTGTTTTTATTAGAAATTCTAATATTGGCCATGGTATTCCTAGTAAAGTTAGAAATGCAGAGAACAAAAATCCGCAACGAAATCGATAACGAACTATTCTTAACAGATATTAACATTCGATAAAACCTGCCTGAGTCACTAGTATCCGGCTGTAACTGAAAGGGATAAACTATAAACTATAATGCAATTGCCTATTTTTATTTAAATCTTAACCCTTTGAAGGGTGGGCGGACTTACGTTCCGACCGCAACTGGTATCTTTATCGCTCCTGACACCAGGTTGTTTTAACGGCATTAACAACCAAATCGATTATTAATTTTGTCCTGGAAACATATATGGATCAATGAATAAATAAATAAATAAATAAATAAATAAATAAATAAATAAATAAAGGCTCGCTCTTCGCTAGCCCCCGTACGGGTTGCCTGATCGATATAAGTTATTTTGGTTATTTTGGGAGTAATGACAAGTGCGTTGAGAATTCAATTTTATCTTTAATTATATTTGGCTTACAGATAAATTAATAAATTACAGGCCACCGATTCTTGTATTGGATAGTAGAGGGTTTCCCCTCCAGATGGCGAGTAAAGTTATGATTTGAATTATAAGTAGCAAATAACAAGTCAAAAAGATTGGATACGAGAGAGAAGGAATGGTAGTAATAATTACTTTGAAAATACCTGATTAGTATAATCCGTCAACTATTGCACAGTTACACTTCACTGAACCCAATTCTTATCCTACCGGAAAAGTTCTTATTTTACCGGGCACCAGTCAAACAACACACAAAGTTCCGATATCGCGCGCCCACTTTTCACGGTTAAACGGACTTAAAAATGCGCGGGAGCACCTACCGAGGCGATTGCCATGCGAACGCGGAAAGAGTGAACCTCGAGTCATAGTGCATCGGTCACACATCACCTCGTACCAGGGTATGAGGATGCAACTCAGGAAGTCATGCGATCTGCTGACTCCTGCATTTCGGCAGTCCACGGCCTGGGAAGTAAAGAGTTCCCAGCGCACTATCCATCTTTCGAGCGCGTAATCTGAGGAGTTTCAAGAACTCCTCCGATAACGCGCACGCTGAAAAACGTTTAGTGGAAGTTTGAACGATGCATATTGTTATAATTTATGCCGAATGTAGAAAATTATATTCTGTGGGAAAGATAATCTTAAAATTTTATATGATATGTACGCGGAATGTAGCATTATATTCCGTGGGAATGATGATGTTAATTTAATAAAAAGTAATTTTACGCGGAACGTAACACCCCTCCCCCCTTATTCAGCTGACATCCCTGACAGCTGGTTGCCAGGTGATTTATGCTATCGTTCCTCGTTATTGAATTCTGAATTGTTTTCGCCTTCCTTCTGTCTCTTCTGAGCTATCTAACATATGGAATAAATTTACTGTTGTCAATTCAGTTGTCTTTAGTTCTGTTGCAAATTTTGCTTCGTACAGTGAAGAAGCACTTCGAAAGACAACCAGAGCCGGTACTACAGTTTCCCTATAATTTTCCCCAAAGTTATCTATTCTATCTTATTTTCTAATTTGCATGGTTGCTCCTAGTACCGTTATTACATTAGCGTCATACAATGAGGTGGTTGTAAAACAATCCCTCGAGAACAACCAGGCCCTGCATTACAATAGGTATATCTTCTTTCTTCAGTAGGTCTTGACCTGTCCACAGTGATGCTGATGATGCTGTTGATGTCGTTCTAAGTCCATCTCCTTATGAATGTAAAAATATTTTTTATCTTTTCCTTGGGTCTTATTACTCCTATTTCTCGACATTCGATATTGAGTTGTCCTGGAATAGGGTTCTCTGTTGTTCGATCAACTATTAAGGTGAAAGTCTCTCCAGGTCGTTGGTTCATGGACCACCCAATGCAAGCAATGAGTTCACTTGCTGGTAACTGACGATTTCGACGTATGTCCGAATACCTCAGTCTAGGGCAGTTTACTATCATCCATTTTATATCTGTGTGGCGAATGGTTGGGCAATTTTGCAAACTGATCTTAAGTGCTTGGATTACTAGCTTCCTTTTTAACCATGGTATTTGCCGACGTGTGGGTAGGTCGTTTAATGATATTTCTGCAATATCGTATAACGGATCAGTAGACGATGGTGTCCCAGGCAGTAGTCAATTTCTAAACGTTCTAAGGTGGGCAGAAGCCCGATTTCCTTCGCGAATTCCTGTGTCACCCATGTGACTCCATTGAATTTTATAGTTCTCAGAGTTATAGCATTCTCCTTCAGTAGGTTGGCTATATTACTTCTAATCCCAGAATTTCCCATGGTTCTTCCCTCGGAGCGTACTGATCCAACTCTTGAACTCTGAAAATCACTGATCGATATGGTTCGAAATGAGTATAGCTAAAGTCCAGCAGGGTTAAGGATGTAGTAGTTATAGCTTTTATAACTTCGATGTTCGTCGCAGTCCTGCACTTGCATATCTGGAGACTGGTCAGCTGCTGCAAGGGTGTTAATCCTGCCGTCCAGTTAGCGATGGTTATCTTGTTGCAGTACACTATTGACAGCGACTGTAAGGTCCTTGGTAGGGAAATTAGACATCCTCCTTGAATATTTGTTCCTATCAGTTCTACTTTAGTTAGCCCCGAATCCTGCAGGAAAGTAGTTGTTAGTTCGGCATCACACACACCATCTAACGTTGGTCCAAGACAGAGCGTTTTTAGGTGCACGAGTGGGTGGAGCGGATTGGCTATGCTCATGAGCCCTGCAAGTGGTAAGGCTACCCCTCGTAGGTCTAGCGTCACCAAATTCGGCAGCTTAGGTAGTATTGTTCCAAATCCACGTTCTGTCAACAGCCTGTTATTCAACGATGATCCGCATTGCAAGTGTTTAATCTGCTTTCCGGTTTCATCAGTTTCAATCACTCGACGCAGCATGTCAAAGGACACTTCCTTAGGGAACGACTTGGGATCCGAACTGAGCCACTCATTTGGGTGAATGATCAGCTCGTTGTTGTAGCCCCAGGAATAATGGTACGCCTCTAATACAGTTTTACTAATTCTTCTGGCTCGGATTCGATCTCTTATGGGTAATACTGCAAGTATTCTCGCCCAGCAATCCATGTTGATTATATCCGCCGTCATGTTCATCCTAGTTGACTTATTACTACTTAACGGTCGTTGCATTCTTAGTCTATACGGTTTTTCTTGATGGCTAATCTGGTTCTTCTCGTCTGCAGGTATTACCTTAATTTTCTTTCCACGTATTTTAATCCCTGGAGTGGCCGCATACTGCATTGCCGATCGTGCATCCTCTTCCTTATAGTAGGAAATGAATCCTCTTGAAGGAGCATTAGTGGTACGAAGCACGTAACAACGCTGTATTTTTCCGAATTGGTTCATTACGGACTCCAGCTGAGCCTTTTTGATGAATAAGGGGAGGTTCAGACATAGCACAGTTTTTACGATGAAGGGTTCCGCTCGATTGCCCGGTTGAGTTTTTGAAGCTTCCCATACTTCTACTCTTATTTTACCTAGGTCATCAGGCAGCATGACGACATCCTGCCGATCGACGGTTATCATTGGTACTATATTGCAGCCACAGGATTCAACTACTGGGTTTAAAATAAATTCCATCGTCGGACGGTGAGCTACTTGTAGCCCGATTGTAAGTCCTCGGCAATACCTGAAACACAGTTATTGTTAGTTACCGATGTTAAACGAGAAGTTGATTGCATCATGCACTAGTCGGTTTCTGCTTCTTGACGAGACGGGTTGGTAGCTAATGTTGGAGGCATGGATATGGTAGCCGTTGGTTGTGGTCCGGAAGTAAAAGCAACGATAGGGACAGACGTACGTCGTCTTTTGAATTTGATAAGGACCCATGCGACGAGCCCAAAAATGAGAATCAATGATAATGATATTCCGGTCACTCCGCCATACATACGCATTAGGTTGGTTTGGTTTTCTCTGTGATGATCCCGGATCGCATTATAGCGTTTTTCCAGCTCACAGATTGGTTGTCCGAAATTAGGAATTTCCTTGTGGTCTGGATGGTAAGGCGTTACTCCCAATGCTGACACTTCTTCCATGATTCCCTTCAGGTTCGGCGCAACCATTGAGAGGTTCAGATGCGATTCAGGCGTATATTGGACCGTTGTTTTTCCGTAAAACGTCCGTGGCATACTCAATGTAACGTCCCAATGTTTTGCGCTGCACCCTGGTGTTAACATTAATATTCCATTTCCCTCGATTACGATTCGACTTACCGACTCCTCACAGAATACATGAACATCTTCTCGTCCGTTAATCGAGTAGTGCCACCCGCCGATGAACTGTAATTCCATCCACTCCGGTCGATGGAGTGGATGGTAGTGAATGTTGCAGTTAGTGAGGTCAGCGGAAGTTGGGTGCAGTAACAGTGATACCTCGCAAGATGGTCTCACAGTTACATCAAAGATTGGATGGCTCATCGCACAGATGAAGTGATAATTTGTAGATGCACAATCGGTTAGATGATCGATGTAGTAGTATCTACTCCAATCTTTACTTATTCCCAAATAGTTGGATTTTGGGAGGATGTAGGATGATCCTGTACGATTCTGGAAGATGAATTGAGGGCTGGTCCAGGGGTGAATTTTAAAGATATAATAAGGCATTCGGGTTAGAAGGGGTATGTGAAGAACGAGAAACATTTTTCCCTTATGCATACCGTGTTCTAACCACCCAGCTTGGTCCAATGTATCTATTCGTAGGTAATCTCGGGGTATAGGTAACTCGTAATCTGGTGCATTTTCTTGTATTTCTCTAGCTATTATGATTAATTGGTTTCTGGTAATTAACTTTGGATGGAAGGTGCCCTTTGCTACTGATTTTAGTATTTCTACGAAAGTCATGCTGGAAGATAATCTTGAATCAAGGTTTGCTTCCAATATGGCCGAGTATTCTGATAATTTGGCCAGATAATCCAGTTCCACATCCTTTCGTGTTCTGTTCCTGACATATTCTTCGGTGTGGTGCAGAAATTCTTCGATGAACACAAGCCTATGGGTGTTCTCTTGCGTGATTCGAGTGAAATTATCAAATCCTGATTCCATGATGTGTAATTGGTTATCCGCTAATATTGCCAATTCCTTATCGTCTGCAAAAAGTTTGTCCATCTGAGAATTAAAGTACTCAGCGTCATCCTCTGTCAAAGTACCGAACAATGTTTTGCCGAGTGACCCTAGGAACGCAAGGGGAGCTCTCCGTTTTGATCTTTCCGTGTTGCTGGGTGTTGGTACATTCATCAGTTCCTTAAGAATATCCGTTATTTCTTCTCTAATTTCATTGAGCCGGTTTTCCTTTTCTAATAATATGGCTCTTCTGCATACACCAATACAGTGATCCTTTACAGGCAAAGACAAGCATTTTAGATATTCTTGCTCTGCACTTTTTATCATCGGACGGACGTCTTCAGCTAAGTATTGGTTCAAACTCATTACAATAGTCAATCTCCATTCCGAGCCACGGAACCGTGCAATGTGAGCTTGTTCAAAATAAAGTCCTGGGTTTTTCAGAGGTATAACCTTAGTTGCAGCTGTTATCACAACGGCTCCCATTAGGACGGAAATAAGAAGGGTTCCAATCATGCCGGTCCGGAGTTCAAATCAGGTACCTTAATCTTATCAACATGCTTTTTGTATCTAATACCGGAATCGGTTTCAACAATCACATTATTCAAATCAGTAACTTCAACAATTTTAAATGGTCCAATATAATAATTGTCCAATTTACCTTTACGGGGTTCCTTCAGGATGTAACACTCGTCACCTACCTTACCTTTGAATGGTCTCGATTTCTCGTCATAATTTCTCTTACCGCGATATTTAGCGACGAGCAGATTATCTGCCGCCATAGTGCGAATTTCACTCAATCGAAGAATCAAATCTCTTAAATATGAATTATAGGTTTCTAACTTACGATTATCTGGGAATTTACTGGTCATTCTGGCTGGTTTTCCGAATATTAATTCGTGGGGGGTAAAATTAGTACCCTCGTGCACAGAAGTGTTGTACGAAAACATAGCGTACGGTATGAGAGCATCCCAGTCATCGAAATCATTAATGTAGTGCCTAAGATATTCTATTAATAGTACGTGGCTACGCTCCAAGGATCCGTTCGTTTGCAGTCGATAACCCGAAGTGGTGATTTGTTCTATTTCGAATGTTTTTGCTAATTGTTTTAGAATTTTCCCTACGAACGATGCTCCCCTATCCGTTAGTATAGCTCTAGGAGCTCCGTACTGCGCTATAAGGTGAATTGCCATAGCGTTGGCGATAGTGTCAGCTTTAATATCGGGGATGGGTATAGCTATACAATATTTTGTAAGCAGATCCTGCATGGTCAATATATGCCTATTTCCTTGTGGAGTGGTCGGCAGTGGACCCACCGTATCCAACGCTACCTTATCAAACGCATCTAATGGCGTATCCGTGATCAATAATGGTTCACGAGTTTTTGCTCGAACTAATTTTGCCTTTTGACAGGATTGACAGTGCCTAATGAATTCCGCCACTTCCGCGCGTAAGCCGGTCCAATAATATTTTTCTCGAATTTTCCGATGTTTTGGTGATGCCTTTATGGCCACCAGATTTGCTACTATGATAATATCAAGTCGATCGGACTCGGGAGGTATTAATGATTTTCCATAGCATATGTTGATTTTGATGTCGAGATCCCCAAAGATATCTGCTATGATGTCGATTAGTTGTCCGCGTGGCAGATTATCAGTGATTTCCCCAAAGGTTGAAATTCGGAAACTCGCAATTTTTAAAATCAGAAGTACGGACTTCAGATTTTCGAGGCCCGCGACTAGGTTTCGGACACTTAGGATTTCATAGTGTCGTTGACTTACCACTACCGTAAATAATTTATACGATCCATAAGGCGTGATTATGACCTGTCCTAGTCTGATTTTCCTTTCGCGGATCTCATCTGGGTCAATTATACCCAGGTCTATCAGCAGACGGGTGTTCGGGCTTGGATCTTCGCCATCAGCTGAAATGAAATGCACCGTGTTATTCTTGTTGTACGTAAGTGACTCTCTGCATCGTATGATGGATTTCATATTTTCATAGGTTCGAAAATCTCCTGGAATATCATCGTCTGGAATATTGCTCGATTTTCTTCTTTCAGTCAATATTCCGGATACTTGTCTTGGCCCAGATTCTTCCCTAGTGGTTTCTAATATTTCCGGCAGGTAGACGGGTCTGCGGTTTCGCAAAAACTGATATTCGTTTCTGGCCCGTGGCGTTTCAGTATTAACCATACCCTGTTTGATGGTTGATGGGGTAGGTGTGCTCGCTACCTGCTCCCTTACCCGAGGTTCCTGTGATTCCTCTTGGGCACAGAATGGCGTTGAATGCGCCATTGGCTTCCTGCGGCTGGGTGAAATTGTCTTAGGTTCTATTCTTTCTTCTTCATCGTCTGCATCGCTTTGTTCTCGTTGCGAGAGTGCCTTTACTCGCCGATCCATTTCTGCATCCATGGTCTCGTCATCATACGGGTCTAATTGTTTTAACAACTCGCGTATTTCTTCGCTTTTTTCGTTTCCTAGCGATAATCTCGTAGGTAGCACAATATCTAATTGTTCTTCATATCCATCCCATTGTAGGGATTCATTTCTGCTTCCTGTGGTCTCATCATACCTTTTAAGGGAGTCTTGTAATTCCTTCAGGAATGATGGTCTTGGTTTCCTGCCTATTCCAAAATCCTTGGTTGATGCGGCCGGGTCCAAATCAGGTTTTTGACCAATTGAAGGTGAGGCTGGAATTGCTTCGATTTGGCCTGAAAGTTCATCGCTTTCGTCTGACTCCTTTGGACTGAAGAACATGGCAATGCTGTTTATATTCTCACCTTCTTCCTCTTCGTCACTCGAGGGGTCCGATAAAACTGGATTTTGGTGGATTGGTTCGGGAGATGTTTTCCTAGTAGGTCTGGACGGAAGGTCAAGGCTAGGTATCAAACTCTTCCGTTTTCGTTGGATAGGAGTATCATCCGTGTCATCTAACTCATCAGTCGATGACGATTCGGATGGTTGTGATCGAGACGTCTGCGTCGCTGCAGGTTGTAGTGATTGAGTTTGTGCGCGAGTTCTCATCGCGATCGCACTTATATCTTGTGGGGTAACCACTAGCGGAACACTTGGCTTATTTTTGCTTCCTACCGGTCTTCCTCCGGGTTTGAACACGTGAGCAGTAATAGATGAGGACGTTTGCGGTACCTGTGCACGTAATTCAGATGACCTCGTTGCCCTTGGTACGATTTTTGGGCGTTTTATTGGTAAAACCTTAAATTCTTCCGTATCATCCAGATCTTCCGAGCTAGAGTTCGAGCTATCCACCGGGTTTCGAGATAGGGCATCCGCATTCATATATCTTTTTCCGGATTTAAACTCAAAGTCATATTTATAGTTCAATAATTTCAATTTCCAACGGATCAATCGTTGACCGATATCTCCTTTGGAATTTACCCATTTTAGTGGTTCGTGGTCACCCACGAGGGTGAACTTATTCCCATACAAATACGGCCTGAATTGAATCATCGCATACAGTGCAGCCAAGCATTCCTTTTCTGTGGTTGCATAGTTACGTTCTGATTTTGATAATGATCGGGAGAGGTAAGCTACCGGTAAATCGTCGTCGCCTATCCTTTGGCTCAGGATCGCGCCTATCGCAGTATCTGATGCATCAGTCGTTACTGTAAAAGGTTTAGTAAAGTCAGGGTAACGTAGAATTGGGTATTGGCATAAGGCTCTCCTTAGTTCTACGAAACTATTCTCCTGCTCTGCAGTCCATACAAATGGCTGTCCCTTCTTTAGTAACAGTGTGAGTGGTTTGGCTTTCATTGAAAAGTCCTTTATAAATCGGCGATAGTAGCCGACCAATCCTAGGAACTCTCTGATATTTCTAACTGTCTTAGGTCGCGGATAATGTTCGACCGCTTTTATTTTCCTTGGGTCCGGCTTGAGTCCGTCACGAGTTATTATATGCCCCAAGTATGTTACCTCCTTCTTGAGGAATTCGCACTTATCCGGCTGGAGTACTAAGTTTGCCTGCGCTAGTTTCCCGAGTAACCGTCGCATCCTTTTACCGTGCTCTTCCAAATTTCTTGCGAACACAACTATATCGTCCAAAAATACGAATAGTTCGGTACCCTGCAATCCCATGAGTATCTGATCCATGAATCGTTGAAATGTCGCAGGGGCGTTTTTTAAACCCTCCGGCATTCGAACGAACTCGTAGTGATCGCCGGGCGTTGAGAAAGCAGTTTTTTGACTATCCTTGTCATGAAACCCATTTGCTAAATTGAGAACAGTGAAATACTGGGCTTGTCCGAGGTAATCAAGGATATCTGATGTATTCGGTAACGGGTATCCATCTCCAACTGTTTTCGCGTTTAATTTCCGGAAGTCAATAACTATTCTCCATCGTGGGTTCCCTTTTGAATCGGGTTTTTTTGGGATAATCCAAAGAGGTGAATTGTATGGAGACACTGAGGGTTTAATAACGTGATTTTCCAATTTTTTCCGAATTTGCCGTTGAATTTCTTCGCGGTGGATGGGCGGTAATCTGTACTGCTTGGTAGTAACGGGAACGTCATCGGTAGTAGGGATGTCATGAGATGTTACTGATGTACAGGGTAAGTTGTCTCCGGGAAGATGGAATTGGTTAGGAAACTCTCGGAGGATATCAATAACATGTTGTTTCTCTTCATCATTCAGATGGTCTAACCGAAGGAGATTGACCAGCTCTTGATGGCGATCATCCGTTGCGCAATCGTCCCCGGAAGATTCATAATCCAATTGCTGAGCCTCTTCCTGAAAGTAGTGCCAATCAAATGGAATTAATTCTTGTGGCTCGATTTCGATGTCAACGTCTTCGTTTGTTGTATTTATTGCCAATATGTGGCAAATACCGTTATCATTGGAGACCACGCCTTCGCCAATAAGTATTCCATCAGGCGTTTTTAGCCGGGGTAGGTAACCCTCTTTAATCTCTGGGTTACTAACAGCAATCCCTATTGGTTCGCGCATCCTTGCCCGGAGGTGGTATATACTTGCCTTAATGGGTGATTTGCGAAATGAATTTTTGTGTTTGGACCCTGCCACTGAATCTATGAACCGAATAGGTCTAATAGGGTCACTGGCCGTTACTAGGGTTCTGTGGGCAAATGATATCTCCACTTGTTCTTGTTTAAGGAAATCGTTACCTAGGATACCATCATATTCCATCGGAAACCTAGACGACACAGCATGAACGGGAAAGGGTCTTCCAAAAAGTGTTAGTATCACGGTGCCCTTTGTTTCAATCTTATGAGGTGAAATTCCCGATATTTCTATTGCGTTGTCTGGATCTATTTCTAGATCTCTATGTAAAATAGTATCAATTAAAAATTTCGCCTTATTATCATCGAGTCTTATTTCAGGGCACCTCAATTCAATGACAGGCGACTCAGATTCTCCGTTGAATCTGAAAATTTTACAGCCGGTTTCCTGGTCTCGCGCTGGGTGTCCTGACTCACAGCCGCGCTGTAACGACTGCATCCTATTTTCTATTCGTTGCGCGATCTTTAGGGCTCCCTCGAGATCTTTAGGTTCTTTTAAGTCTACACTCATTGCCATATCATCGGGTAGTCCACGTACGAACGCATCTAAAACGCAGAACTCCAAAGGTCACATCATAGGGTCGGTTACTTGCTCGACTTCACCTTGCAATGCGGTGCGCGTGCTACTTAATAGAATACTAAGTCGGTCCGCGAAATCCGCTACGGTTTCATTGCGTCGCATTCGGGCAGTTTCAATTTCATGTTGGTAATAAGGATAATTTTTTTCCGGGCGCGAAACGACGTTTAAGATGGCCGATTAAACTATTTACGGTCCGGAATGTTTTTCCATAAGTGCTGTTTCGCGCTAAACCTTGAAGTCGGCTCAGAACAGCAGTTACATACACCTGATCTGACCCCTCAGGAAATAATGCCAATCCATTACGCACGTCTTGCAAAAAATCCTTCAAAGGGATATTCTTACCATCAAAATAGGGTAGACTGCTAATACTGTTTTGGAGGGCAAAATTTTCTGCCATAGACGCCATTAAGGCCAGCGACGCATTCATCGTTTGATTATTTTCGTCGCCCATTTTTGACCAACTATATAATTTGTTAGCTTGTTTAATTTATGATTTCCGACCTATCTTACAGGTCAGTTTACCTAATAATAGCAAATAATGGTAATAAAGAATTTAATCCAATTATAGATTGGAATTCGTTGGCCAGTAAATTCCCAAATTTCTTTTTCGCGTTCACGGATGTTCATATACACATGAAATTCTAGAGAAATAGGAATTAAAATATTCTGAAAAATTTCGAAAGAGATTCGGTCGCTACCTGTACTTCAACAAATACAAATTTTATAAAATTTAATATAATTTCATCATATTCCTAAATGCGGTCTTTTATCGGTTTCTTAATTTAAAAATTATTCAATTGACCACTTCAAAGGCTCGAGGTGATTAAGCATTAAATCTCAACTTAAATTCGATGTCAATACACATTTCCAATTTCAAATTTAAATTTCAAATCAAGATCGCACTTTTCTCTCCAAATTCTGATTGATCTTTTAATTTCGACACAACATTCTAATCATTTTAATTCAATACAACATCATATATGATAATATCAGTAAAATTGTAACTTCAATATCTTAGAAATGAAAATTTCAATTTAAATTTTAATGAAAATTCTAAATTTTAAATAAAAATTAATTAATTTTACCACTTTATAGAACTGTTGAACACTGATATGAATAAATTAGAACTTCTTCCTCCTGCTCTCTCGAGTAGTGTAAAAGACTTACGTTCCGACCGCAACTGGTATCTTTATCACTTCTGACACCAGGTTGTTTTAACGGCATTAACAACCAAACCGATTATTAATTTTGTCCTGGAAACATATATGGATCAATGAATAAATAAATAAATAAATAAATAAATAAATAAATAAATAAATGAATGAATGAATGAATGAATGAATGAATGAATGAATGAATGAATGAATGAATGAATGAATGAATGAATGAATGAATGAATGAATGAATGAATGAATGAATGAATGAATGAATGAATGAATGAATGAATGAATGAATGAATGAATAAATAAATAAATAAATAAATAAAGGCTCGCTCTTTGCTAGCCCCCGTACGGGTTGCCTGATCGATATAAGTTATTTTGGTTATTTTGGGAGTAATGACAAGTGCGTTGAGACTTCAATTTTATCTTTAATTATATTTGGCTTACAGATAAATTAATAAATTACAGGCCACCGATCCTTGTATTGGATAGTAGAGGGTTTCCCCTCCAGATGGCGAGTAAAGTTATGATTTGAATTATGCGTAGCAAATAACAAGTCAAAAAGATTGGACACGAGAGAGAAGGAAGGGTAGTATTAATTACTTTGAAAATACCTGATTAGTATAATCCGTCAACTATTGCACAGTTACACTTCACTGAACCCAATTCTTATCCTACCGGAAAAGTTCTTATTTTACCGGGCACCAGTCAAACAACACGCAAAGTTCCGATATCGCGCGCCCACTTTTCACGGTTAAACGGACTTAAAAATGCGCGGGAGCATCTACGGAGGCGATTGCCATGCGAACGCGGAAAGAGTGAACCTCGAGTCATAGTGCGTTGGTCACACATCACCTCGTACCAGGGTGTGAGGATGCAACTCAGGAAGTCATGCGATCTGCTGACTCCTGCATTTCGGCAGTTCACGTCCTGAGAAGTAAAGAGTTCCCAGCGCACTATGCATCTTTGGAGCGCGTAATCTGAGGAGTTTCAAGAACTCCTCCGATAACGCACACGCTGAAAAATGTTTAGTGGAAGTTTGAACGATGCATATTGTTATAATTTATGCCAAATGTAGAAAATTATATTCTGTGGGAAAGATAATCTTAAAATTTTATATATGTACGCGGAATGTAGCATTATATTCCGTGGGAATGATGATGTTAATTCAATAAAAAGTAATTTTACGCGGAACGTAACAACAGACTGCCTGTAATTCTCCCATTTGTCATCAGATCAAAAACTTTCATAATGAAAAGTTGTAGAACTCTTTGGGGGGGCAAAGAGAACTCCAGAGAAAAATGTGATATTTTGAAATTTTTGAAATTTTTTTATTTTTGGAAAAAACAGACTACCTGTAATTCTCCCATTTGTCATCGGATCAAAAACTTTCATAAGGCAAAGTTGTAGAACTCTTTTGGGGGGGGGGGGTAAAAGGAACTCCAGAGGGAAAATCGATTTTTTTAAATTGTTGGAATTTTGGAAAAAAACAGAATGCCTGTAATTCTCCAATTTATCATCGGATCAAAAACTTTCATAATGAAAAGTTGTAGAACTCTTTGGGGGCAAAGGGAACTCCAGAGAAAAATTTGATTTTTTGAAATTTTTTTATTTTTGGAAAAAACAGACTGCCTGTAATTCTCCCATTTGTCATCAGATAAAAAACTTTCATAAGGCAAAGTTGTAGAACTCATTGGGGGGCAAAAGGAACTCCAGAGAAAAAATTGATTTTTTGAAATTTTTTTATTTTTTGGAAAAACAGACTACCTGTAATTCTCCCATTTGTCTTCGGATCAAAAACTTTCATAATGAAAAGTTGTACAACTCTTTGGGGGGCAAAAGGAACTCCAGAGAAAAAATCGATTTTTTGAAATTTTTTGATTTTTGAAAAAAAAACAGTGTTCCGGATCACCACGCGACGAAGCTCCTAATAATCGTTTAGGACGAGTGGGATAATATTATAATAACATTCCTGTAGAATTAGGAGGAAAATATGAATTTACTTCTTTGCAATTAGTTTGTTTTGGGGCGTGGTTGTTGTTTTCCGAAGTCCTGCCTCTAGTAAACAAATAATCCGAACCCGAATGAACGGGCCTGTGGAAGGCAGCTTCAGTTAGTTGATCGTGGGGTTCCGAGACGTTCAGACCAGTTTATCATTATGTTTCGGGTATATCATTCAGCCAGAACCTTGTGGTGTGTTGGTGGTATTGTTATTATTATTTTTACTACAAAATTGACTCTGTAAACTTTTAGTTTTGCCATGTTGATAGCGGATTCACAATCAGCTACTTCAAAAACTCTTAGATGCCAAATACAGATAAAATTGCTATTTTTCTAATTTTTGATCGGCCAAATTGGATTCGCCATTTTCAATTTTGAAAATTAGATATCAAATTCGTAATCAGCAATTTAATAAACCCGTGCATAACAAAGATCAGATAAAATTAACAACTTTTTAAAATTTTGGTCGGCCATATTGGATCCGACATTTCGAGTTTTGAAAATTTAGCAGCACACTCGTAATCAGTGGCCTAAGAAACCCCTCTATACTAAATATAATATATGATCAAAGGCGAGCGTGTTTGTCTTCCGTTACCCACATGGTGTGAGTATTACTAAAAAAGAAACCGACTGTGTAATAGTAATATTGTATTGTGCGTTTGATACTTTTTTCAGGATTTTAGTTTGTTTTTTTATTATATTTACGGAGGCAGATGAGTTAGTACAACGGATGCCATGACTGCTCCATATATTAAATAGTTTGGAGTTGCTTATTTTTTATTGGTCTTAAGCATTCACTATCTAAATTTAAATTGTCATAATTGTAAAAAAGGAAAGAATAATTATTTGCATATTTATATTTGGGGCAAAGAATTATGGGAATTTTGGAACTAAAGCTAATTTATGTAGATACATTGATTTCTATTTGAAAATAATTCTCAAAATCAAAGGCAATAATTTCTTATATAGTTTAATTTTGATAATTTATTATTTAATTTTCAAATTAGAGGCTATAATGAACGCGACGATGTATGGGTGATCATGTTAAAATGAAATTAAATACATCCAACTAAAAAATCCATAACACGTCACCGCATTGCGCTGTGTGTTTTTTTTTTTTTTTAATAGTTTTGAGCGTTTTATTATTTTGAGTAACTATGACTTTGAAGTTATCGCGGTGATGTTACGTAGAATCAGACTTTGTTTTGCCGGGAGGCTTTTATCCAGGAGGGGAAGGGGAGGGTTACGGTATTCATTATAGGGAAGACTGCTGTAATGGCGCTAGTTTTAATACCGTAACCTTCCGTTGCGTTAGGTTTTTTTTAATTTTGCGAGATATTGAACGAAGCATGCGATTAGTTAATAAGTTAGATTAAGTGCGGGCCCGTAGGTTTAAGTTAGGCGAAGTCTAAAATTGCGTTAATCTTTTTAATTTAAAGGAAGATATTCTCGACGTTTGTCCAGTCACATTTTAAAAATTCTAATAATTTATTAAATGAGTTATCGCATAAGGAAATATAATTAATAATTTCTTTTCTGTTAATTAATATGAAATAAATATAAATAGGAATCAGTGTTTGTTGGTAACAGAGAATAATGCAACTGTTGCGCTATGCCGATTATCATATCGACTATCGCCCAAACTCGACATCGCTGTGCTATCTATGTTCGAGCGCCGCGCCGGCGGCCTGACTGCCTCCTTCTACTGAGCGTTTATCAAAGCCCTATACGAAGTATAGGAAATTCAAATTTCGCGGATTTTTCCTAGAATTAGTTACTGATTAAGACCACCTGTGGCGTAACCCTTTTCAGTTCCGGGAAAAATCCGAACTTGGCAGTCCCAAGAGAACGGAAAAACCCTTCGCACCCGTGCCTCGCTATCGGGTTTTTTTTTCTCGCACCGGATTACGCAAAGCCGAACGAAATCTTCGCGATTTGGTTTTTTTGTGAGTCGCCTCACTCGCCGCGAAATAATTTCGCTAATTACGGACATATCTGCATCCGATCGCAACAAATTAATAAAATTCGGAGCCGTGACCTCCATTGGCCATGTGCGTCGAGTGCGCCTTATGCTCGACATACATAGTGTAACGTGCATTTTCTTATATAGATAATTTTAAACGCGGTAAATTTATTATAAGTGATCCTGTACCAAATTCAATTTAGTAAAGGATATAATTTTGTGTCTTCAAAGTTTCGCTGTTTCTTCATTTTCACGTCGGACCTGGATCCGCAGCTAGAAATCTTCAACCAATATCACTGAAGTTGCGACCATAGCGCAACAGTAACAAAAAGACAAATCCGTGTTTAAAATGTAGGCCAAAATAAGATCATCTTAAAAGTTTTATATAAAAAACGTAGTTACATTATTCTCTGTTACCAATAAACACTGATTCTATTTTAAATATGATTGAAATTATTAATTATATTTCCTTAAGGATAGGTTTAATAGTGAGAGTATGAGCCTCTTTCCATCTGTAAAATGAATACCGATATAATTAGGGGATGCTCAATACTGCGAGAAGAATGAATATTAACATCAAAAAGTGGCATAAAATATAAATGCACGTTATTTACCAAAAATTCATTCGTTATATTTGTCACCGATCGAAAACTTAGTTCTCTACCTTACCGGGCGATATGTATTAGAATACATTGAGTTTGATCGGTTTGAACGTTGGATGTCTTTAATGCGATTGTGCATTTTCACAAATGTGAAAAATTTATAGCAATTCGTATATATGAATTTCCAATAGATAATCTCTTCGAGGGCTTATAAAGCAGGTCTGTACCGCCGCTTTACTGATGATTCTAGTGGTACAGATTGAGATGAAACGTCATCAAAGAAGCAGTATGCATTATTAATGCATATGGTTTCTTACTTTTCCATCAATGACAAATAATTTTATTTAAATGGGAGACCGTTAGCCGAGTGGCATATGATATCGACTAGCGATTTTCTAAATTAATCAGCATTCGCCCCGTTTAGAACGAAGATGGGTGACCATTTGAGTCCGCCCTACGGGATAACATGTCGGGGTTTTTTCAAATGTAGTCTTGTTCTATACGTGTCGAATGCAAGTCT